>BTPG01000005.1:157017592-157470092 GCA_036245525.1 Semisulcospira habei
GGGGGTATTGTTCTGTTCGCCACAGGAATTGGGAGTTTGGCTGGAATAGCAATTGAGGGTCTAAGCGTTGCTACATGCCTAGCATGCTTTGGTTTGGAAGCCCTAAACAAGAGGTTTCACACAAAATTACAGAAACATGAAGCATTGAGTACTTTGGCGGGTGCAAAGCTGAGCAGTCTTAAACTTATTATCAGTAAGGCATTGAATGATAATTGTATTAATGACGAGGAATTTAAGCGAGTCCAGGATGATTTAAATAACTACAAACAACAAAAGTCTGAAATACAGAATAAGATGCGTAGTCAATCTCCCGTAAATGTTGAAGAACTGAAGGCTAGTTTTTTAGCGGAAGGAAAAAAGATCGGTGTTCAGGAAACCACAGAAAAGCTACACAATCTTTTAAACAAATAAAAATCAGATTTGGTAATCGTTTATTAATGTCATACACTTCACAGAGAGATGTCATGCCACTTACACAGTTTAGGCCTGCACCATCTGCACCACCAGAATATTATTGAGGAAAAAAAAGTTTTCCGGTGCCCTTGTGTCTTGGTAAAAAAGACTTAGTATATGTGACTAGAGTCAAGTTGTTATTAAGTACTTGTAAGTAATTAGGATAAGTAATTAATAAGTTCTTAATGTAAGTAGTTAAATAAGTTCCTATTGTAACTCACTTAAAGGTTAACATTTAAGTGAGTTGTGACTTATTGTTTTACTTGAGACCACTTGATAGTTTCTTATCCAGCTGTTTTCAGTGTCTGTATAGTGTAGAGTTTAACCACCAGTTGATTTTCTAATTCCTTAGAAACCTGACATGAGTACAAATCCCCCTCCTTTCAAATAATAACGTTCCCCTTGTTGAACTTTGACACAACTTAGCGATTTGAAAGGGTATAGCTATAAAGGCCATTGACGGGTGAGAGCCTTTTCAAAATGCGGCTCGTGTCTGAATTGAAAAGGAATGGAATGCGGCCGCTAATAGCGCGGCGTGAGGCAACACAAAAGGCGATCAACCGTGACACCACCTGGCAGCTCATGCTTACGATAAAATTGTACTGACATGAGTGTCTGTAAGTGCGTGTGTGTGTGTGTGTGTGTGTGTGTGTGTGTGTGTGTACGTCTGTTTGATTGTGTGTTTGTTTGTTTGTTTGTGTGTGTGTACGTCTGTTTGTTTGTTTGTTTGTTTGTTTGTTTGTTTGTTTGTTTGTGTGCGCGTCTGTTTGTAAGTGTGTTTGTTTGTGTGTACGTCTGTGTGTTAGATATTACTTGTTAGTTTCTTATACAACTGTTTTTCCAGCTCCCTGTATAGTGCAGAGTATAGGCCACCGTTTGATTTCTCGGGAACCAGTCATTGAGTAAATATGAAGTCAATTTCGAAACTCTTCTTGAGTATATTGACACCTCTCAGCAAATAGCCTGTAGAGCCGGCTTATTCATAGAGTGAAATGTCACGCAGTTGAATAGCGGCGTGCTACTGAGCGCCGCGTGGCAACGATTAGACAACACAGGTGGGTAAACAGGTGAGCTGGCTTGCAAAGGACAAGCGCCACAGATTAAGACCTCTGTAACTTACTCATTGAAAAGAGGCTGATTTAAAACGTGTAAGTTTCGCATGAGTGGAGTCTTGACACAGTCACTAGTTTATGTCTGTGTTGACAGAGTGGGTCTCTCTCTCTGTGTGCGGTAGCTAATGTGGGCTTTATTCCCATTCAATCTTAAAACCAATTTACATTTGTGGGGGGGGTCATGATTTTCGATGTGCATTTTCTTAAGGTCAAAAATAAATTGTGTGAATATCGACTCAGGTGTGGTACATCGATCTAGCAGCTAAAGGATTTGAAAAGGTTTTGAAAATGTTGTCAAAAAACATTGCGACGTGATCATATTTTGTAACTGTTGTGCATATTTTATTCTGACGCGTCGTACCTAGAGTCAGCTGGCGACGGGCTGTGTTTACGTACATAGTAACATTGCGACAGTAGACATATGAGCTAATTAAGAGAGATATAAATACTGAGCGGATTGAAGTATTATTAACACAATGACTGAGTTAACCCCTTAAGTATTATTTTTGATTTTCATAAAAATGTGGCTGTTTAAATAATAATGATTTAGGGGTAACTTCCAATGGTATTTACTCTGTGTGGGAGACATGGATATGGAGGACCAAAAAAGATATAATCAAGGGGTTAACTCAGTCATTATGATAATGAAGCTTCAATCCGCTCAGTATTTATATCTCTAACGCTTAAGTCAAACAAAAATTTTCCCCCTGCCAAAGCTGTTCTTTCTATGACTAATTTTACAACGGATAACTCGAATTTGCTGATGTCAAACTTTGGATAAGTTAAACATGTTTCTCCGCTCAAAAGTAGGATAAGTCAAATGTGTTTCTCCTCTCAAAAGTCAAATTATTTTTTTTTAAATGCAGTTGCATACGCCTAAGTCAAAGACAGATGGGTTAAAAAAAAAACACTTAAGTCGAACCAATTTTTTCCCCTGTCCAAAGCTGTTTACTTGGAGCTAATTTTACCGAGTATTTCTAAAATGGTCCAGTTTGAGTTAATTAAACTTTGGATAAATCGAATGCATTTCTCATTTTCCAAACTCGGAGAAGTCGCACCATTTTTTCCTGTGGCCAAAGCTGTTCTTTCTATGACTAGTATTTAACTGAAAACAGCTCCATTAAGTTGAACTTCAGATAATAATAATAGTAATAATGAGTACTTGTATAGCGCCTAACCTCAGATTAGAGATCTAGGCGCTTAACAAAAACTAATGTACAAAAATAACTAATTACAAAAATGCAATTTACAAAAAGTACAAAATTTTTTTAAACAAAATACAACACACTCTGTAAACAAGCTATAAAGTCACCATTCAAAAGTGCTACACTTATGGACTCATACTGGCATTCACACACACACCCACTACTTCTAACATAGATAGAGATGACTTTAACATGACAGGTGTGTGACAAGTCATTTGTAGCAGACAGAAAAAATATGGGTCTTTAGGGCTCGCTTGAATGCCTCTCTTGAATCCACGTATCTCAGTTCGCGTGGGAGGTCATTCCAAACAACTGGGCTCTGGTATCTGAATGACCTCTCACCAAACGACTTTGTTTTGACAAGAGGGATACATAAAACTCGAGAGTCGGCAGCAGAGCGCAAATTCTGTCTTAAGGGCGTATACAGCTGGAGAAGAGAGACAAGGTAGTGTGGGCAGGAACGGGTAATACAACTGTGAGTCATGCATGATAAGTCGAATGTGTTTCCAAACTCAGAATCCAGATAAATCAAACCCAAATATTTATGGTCTTTTAAACACACAGCAAAATATTCACACCGGCATCTTCTGATTATGTTTTGTTGTCATTTGTTGCACACCTCGAACTTCGGACCCGTCGAACGTGGTCATCCAGTTAAACAAAATTGTGTGTGTGAGAGAGAAAGGGAGAGAGAACAGCAAAGTGTAAGCCTTTGGGTGACTGAAAGTTACCTATTCCTGACAATGGAGGATCAATAGTTACCAACCAGGGAAGAACCAGTCTTGCTTGCTGGCACCCCGTTGGAGGAGGTGGAGTCCTTCACCTATCTCAGGAGCATCATCGACAAAAAAGGTGGCACTGATGCAGATGTCAGAGCACGAATCAGTAAAGCCAGAGCAACCTTTCTCCAGCTGAAAAAGGTGTGGAGTTCCAGAGAGCTGTCACAACACACCAAAGTCCGGATTTTCAACTCAAACGTAAAAGCAGTTCTCCTATATGGAGCGGAGACTTGGAGGTTGACAAAAACCACAGTCAACAGAGTACAGATCTTCATAAACATTTGCCTTAGAAAAATCTTGAAAATCCACTGGCCAGAGAAGATCAGCAACGTCAGACTCTGGGAGAGAACAGAGCAGATAACAGCAGAGAATGAAATTGGACGAAGAAGATGGGGATGGATTGGTCACAGTCTGAGAAAGCCAGTTTCCAGTATTACTAGGCAGGCAATGTCATGGAACCCCCAGGGAAAGAGGCAGGCCGAGAAACACCTGGCGTCGAGACCTCCAAGCAGACATCAAGAGACTGGGAACCACCTGGAGTAAAATCGAAGGAGAAGCACAGGACAGGAGTTGCTGGAGGTCTCTCGTCGACGGCCTATACCCTGGTAGAGGTGACAGGCGTAAGTAAGTAATTACTCGGAGTGCCCTCCCTCCTGCCCCGCTTGCCGCTTTTGGCTAAGTGTGAAACTGGCGGGCTTTCGCCCAACACGTGACCGGATAGGGTGGTAAGGGGAGGCCACCCGGGGCGTTAGGCATGGATCCCCGGTGTCTCCTCCCCAGTTGTGCAGGGGACACAACTTTGCTTAGGCTGAAATCAATAGGCTATAGAGTGTGTTCCATATAGTAATGCCATCAGTAAGTATTTTACAAAAAAAATACACTTTAGAGAAAAAATTAATTTTGTCACTGTGAACACAGTGTCATGGGACTAACGATGTCATGACGTGAAGCTTATAGTGACTTCATTTCGCTGCTCATGCTATTATTCTACTTTAGAATTAACTGTCGCTATGCCAGCCCATAGAATGCACGAATGGCACGAAGCTCGCTGTGTCCATCTTTATTTGTGTGTGCCAGTGTGTGTGGATCAGAGGGTGGGTTAGGGTAGAGGGACATGAATCAACAGGATAAGCTTAAAAACAGGAACAACTTTGGGCTGGGGTTCCATCTTGTCATTAGTATTGTTAAATGTTTACAGCCATACATGTATCAATTAAGAAACTTTAAGCAAGGAACTGAGGAGAATAACCTCAAAATGAGTTGGTCGGTTTGTGTTACGTGTATTCTCTCTTCTTTCTTTGTTGATCATTACTGATGGTATAGGGCTCGGAAAGTTCCCCGCATTGCCTAGGAGCGTCGGCGTGTCAGCCACCATTTTAAGAGGATAGGATAGGCTTCAGACAGTAGCGAAGTAGTGTTTCAACACTTTTTTCTTCATGCTTTTTCCTCTTTAAAAACCAACAAAAATAGACTCTGGTTAGCAGTTTCCTACGGTGATGGCAAGACTTGCTGTTATTGCCTATAGCACGTCAGGACTTTCCTGACATTGTCCTGACAGCGATTTCCCTATGAGCGCCTTAGTCCCGTATCCTCACAAGATAACAGCTATGACTAGCGTGATGACGTCCGCTTCGCGAGCCCTATAGAAATAAGTGTACTCATCTCTGTAATATCAGTTTGTTTGAAAAGGTGTGTCTGACTTTGCTAGGATAGAAAAATGGAAAACGGGTTAAATTCTTAGCCATATGCTATGAATTTGTTGAATTTTACGTCCCAAAAGTTGTTCATTTGGGTGTAAATTCCTTCAGTCGTGGATTTGAGAAAATTGCCACAGGAAAAAAACAGTATCCTGAAATATAGCTGCGTGTTTACATAAGTCCTGTGGATTACTCTGTCTGTTTCACCCCAGCATTTGAGAGATTCATTTTAGGTGTCAGTAAATTCTGATGAGCTTTTGTCAGAAAACATTCCGTTGGTTCTTTTTGTCTGTTTCAAAATGACATTTTATATCTTATTCTTATCTTATTCATATCGAATGTTGTGTGTTATGAACATAATGCATAATGATCATTACTGATGGTATAGAAATAAGTGTATTCACTAGTGACTATTCATCTCTGTAATATCAATTTCTTTGGAAAAAAAGGTATGTCTGACTTTCCTCGGATGGCATGATAGAATACAGGTTAAATTCTCAGCCACTTGTAATGAATTTGTTGAACTTTATGTCCTGAAAGTTGTTCATTTGGGTGTAAACTCCTTGAGTCATCGATTTGAGAACATTGCCACATGAAAAAATAACATCCTGAATTATGGCTGCTTTCAGATGTGTAGACGTCGTCGGGGAAGTCCCTCATATTAATCTGTCTGTCTGTCTGTCTCTCCATGGCATTTGAGAGATTCATTTTAAGTGTCAGTAAATTCTGATGTGCTTTTGTCAGAAAACCTATCGGTTCTTTTTCTTATCTTAGATGAATGTTGTGTATTATGAACATATTTTTGATCTGTAGGAAAAAAAACCCACTTAAGTCGAACAACTCTGTGAAAAATGGACTTATCCAAATGACAGCAAATGACAGATAAGTTGAACAACATATAAGTTGAACGAAAAAAAAATCCCCTGCAGGTTCAACTTAAGCATCGTCAACTGTACTTTTATTAGGAGCTTCTCTTTCCTAGAGAAATGAGATCACCCATTAGTTGTCAGCTCATGTGAAACATGCATCACACTGATACATGGCAAATACAAAATTATTCTGTTGCATATCTTGAATTCTAGTTTCATTTTCATGATTTGTGCATGACTGGTAGAAAGATTTTATGAAAGTCAAGCACACACATATACACCCTCCCCTTTTAAGAAGGTATTGTGAGCATACTCGGCGTGGAGATTTCTTAGAGCTTGCAAGTGTCCAGTCATCATTATCATCATTTGTTAAAGGGTTGGGTCTCGAAGGTGTATTTTCGGGTTGGCCGCAGAGTAGGTGGCGCAAAGCTTTCGCGCTGACGGCTATGATTCAGACGACTCATTGGGACTGTGTGCACGTTAATATATGCCGGCCAACAGTTTAAGTTGGTGTTATGACAGTTCTAAATTGAACTCATTGTGATTGTTGTTTGTAAACGTTCTGTGGGAAAATGACATTCTTCCAATGGGTCCACTGTCATTTGCGTCTGTACTGGCTGTAGTGTGTGTGCTTAAACATGTGACACTTCAAGCTCAATGTGACCATGCTCTGTATGAATCAGCTCAATTCTTAGCATCTTTAAATCTTCGGCTGGCCTATATTAATCCGGAAAGGGAGCGGGGTGATTGATAGGGCACAGGATAATTTGGACACACTGTACAACAGATGGATTATGAACAAACTGGCTGACATTCTTGATGACAAAACACATCCACTTAGATATGAATTTGACAGCAGACGTATCGAACGAAGTGGCAGACTTCGAGTACCCAAAAGTCGTACATCACGTTATGCCAACTCTTTTGTCCCTCAATACCCCACCCGGGTCTGCCCTGGGGGACTTGGGTGGGGTTAGGTATTTTTTAGTTCCCAGGGTCACCCTGGTCAGCCCCACAGGGTGGGGTTTTCTCTCTATTCTGGGGCATGTGTTTCTGTCTACCCGAGGTCCATTCACCTGTATTTGCCTTTTTTAAACTCTCCCTACTGTCTGCACTGCCTGTAGCTCTTGATATTAGATGTGTGTTGCTAAATGGTCTTAGCTTTATTTAGGCCCCATGTGTTAGGTTTATTTAATGTGTTTGACCGGCTGGCGACATACATTCAATGTTCTGTTTAGTTGGTTGTTTTTTTTCACAAGCAGTGCAGGCACGTCCTGAGAAAGCCTTGTTGCTGTCGGGACGTTAAGCAATGTACAATCAATCAATCAATCTTTTGTCCCTCAAGCCGTTACCCTTTTCAACAGTAATATCAGTAGATAGTGTCTGTCAACACTCTTTAGTTTTTTAGTACTGGCCCTTTCAGTAGTTCACTGCAACATTACTGACCAGAAGCACAGGGAGAATCCACCATGAGTTTTTTTTTAATTTTTTTTTTTGTTTAAATTATGCCAAGAGTGTTACAAGGTAACAATACGTCTGTTATCGTTCATTTCTTTAATTGAGAGTTATGGGTTATTTAATTATTTCTTTGAGTGAATGATGATGCCATGTGTTGTATGGGCAGACAGTGAATTTCCCCATGAGGGATTAATAAAGTATTATTGTATTGTATTGTAGGCAGTGGGCAGATGTTCACATCTGCACGGGACATAGACGACCCCGCCCTCCATGAGTCGCCTGCTGCCTTGCAGGCCTGGCCGCTTGGCTGCAGAAAGGCTAAGGGAGGAAACCCCTGACATCAAAGCCCCCGTGTCTCCGGGGAAGGCTTTTGAGCCAGAGACTAGGACAAGGACAGTCTGATATAAAACCTACGACCCGAGGACCTCAATGCCATCGTCCCAACCGGCTGGCGACATACATTCAATGTTCTGTTTAGTTGGTTTTTTTTTTTTTTCACAAGCAGTGCAGGCACGTCCTGAGAAAGCCTTGTTGCTGTCGGGACGTTAAGCAATGTACAATCAATCAAAGCCATCGTCCCAGCTTGCTAGGCCATGGCAGATGAACCAAGGGTTTAAAGGGTGGGGCCAGTACTGCGCACACTGCACTCCACCAAAAAGCTCCACCGCGCAGGCTTTAGGAAACGTCCACGGACCATGACACTGACCATTCCAAGTCCTGTAGCGACGGGCGAGGGGCGAAACGGCAGGTGAAAGATGTCACTGGAAGCCGCAGTCTCAAACCTGCATACAGGCGGTTCAGGATATTGGTCGCCTGATGTTGACCTGGGGATGACAACATCACTCGGCACACCCTGAACGACCAAGCAGCCTTCTCTAGGGACAGCACTGCTTGCTCCACACGGAGAGGGGCCTAGAAAAGGTGGCCTAACCAAAGCTCGTCCCCTCGCAACCCCAGTTGGCTAGCTGCGGTCAACGGGCATCTTCTCCTGCGGTCAAAAAACAAGAAAGAATAACGGATCCACTCTCATGACGACCACGACCGGACTCAACGTAGCATGCTGGAACGTCCGAACCATGCTCGACAAAGCAGACAGCGGACACCCTGAACGTCGCTCCGCCCTCATTGCCCATGAATTGCGGAGGTTAAACATCGACATTGCCGCGCTCAGCGAAGTACGCCTTCCGGACGAAGGCAGCCTCCAAGAACTTGGTGCTGGGTACACCCTCTACTGGTCAGGCAGGCCTGCATCAGAAAGACGGCTCTCAGGCGTGGATTTCATGGTCAAGACATCCATTGCGACTAAGCTGGAAAACCTACCAACGGGCCACTCAGACCACATCATGTCCATGCGCCTCCCACTGAGACACCAGCAACACGTCACCCTTCTCAGTGTGTACTCCCCAACCCTCCTGGCAGAGCCTGCTGAAAAGGACAAGTTTTACACTGACCTGCGCAGCCTCCTACAGAGTACCCCTGCAGACGACAAAGTCATCATCCTTGGCGACTTCAACGCCAGAGTGGGCCAGGACTCTGAAGCCTGGAAAGGAGTCCTCGGCAAGCATGGCGTGGGGAACTGCAATGACAATGGCCGCCTACTGTTGGAGTTCTGTGCGGAGCAGCAACTGGTCATCACCAACACTACTTTTCAGCAAAAGGACAGTCGAAAGACCACCTGGATGCATCCTCGCTCCAAACACTGGCACCTTATCGACTATGTCCTAGTGCGTCAGAGGGACCGCAGTGACGTCCTCCTCACCAGAGTGATGCCCAGCGCAGAGTGCCACACTGATCACCGCCTTGTCCGCTGCAAACTCAGGCTCCACTTCAAGCCAAAACCCAAGAAATGGGGGCCCCCCAAGAAAACGCTTGATGTTGCCAGCCTTCAGCGCGACGATGTGAAAGCTGCCTTTCAGACAGATTTACAGCGCAGGCTCAAAGACACAGCGGACCCAGTAGACTCCTCCCCTGAAACACTTTGGGAACAACTGAAAACTGCTATTGCAAAATCCTCTGCAGAAGTCTTGGGTTTCGCCAGAAAGAAGAACAAAGACTGGTTTGACGAAAACGACGTAGAGATCCAGGAACACCTAGCAAAAAAAAGAGCCGCCCATCAGGCCCACCTAGCCCAGCCTTCCTGCCCTGTGAAGAAGTCTGCCTTCCGCCTCGTCTGCAGCAGTCTCCAGCGCAAGCTCAGAGATCTCCAGAATGAGTGGTGGACCAGACTTGCACAGAGGACCCAGCTTTGTGCTGACAATGGTGACTACAGGGGCTTCTACGAAGCACTGAAAGCAGTGTATGGCCCCAGGCACCTGGTACAAAGTCCCCTGCGAAGCGCGAATGGCCAGGCACTCCTCACAGATAATACCTCCATCCTGAACCGCTGGTCGGAATACTTTCAGAGCCTCTTCAGCGCTGAGCGCACTGTTCAAGAAGCAGTCGTCCTACAAATCGCACACCTCCCAGTAAAGGTTGAATTGGACGAACCACCCACCGCTGAAGAGACCCTCACAGCCATCCACCAGCTCAAGAGTGGCAAAGCAGCAGGCATTGATGGAATACCGCCAGAGATCTGGAAACATGGAGGCACAGCACTGCACAACAAGCTCCATGACCTCTTTCTCTGCTGCTGGGAGGAAGGAACACTACCAAAAGATCTCCGTGATGCAGTCGTTATCACCCTGTACAAGAACAAAGGCGAGAAGTCTGACTGTTCCAACTATCGGGGAATTACCTTGCTGTCCATTGCTGGGAAAATCCTTGCAAGGCTGCTCCTGAACCGGCTGGTACCTGCCATCGCTGAAGACCAACTCCCAGAGGGCCAGTGTGGCTTCAGAGCAAACAGGAGCACCACCGATATGGTCTTTGTGCTGAGACAGCTACAGGAGAAGTGCCGCGAGCAGAACAAAGGGCTGTACGTAACATTTGTCGACCTAACAAAAGCGTTCGACACTGTGAGCAGGCAAGGCATGTGGCAGATCCTGGAGCGACTTGGCTGTCCCCCAAAGTTCCTCAACATGATTGTCCAGCTACACGAGGACCAGCAAGGCCAGGTCAGACTCAACAATGACCTCTCAGAACCATTCCCTATTCTCAACGGCGTAAAGCAGGGCTGCGTGCTGGCACCGACCCTCTTCACCATCTTTTTTAGCATGATGTTGAAGCAGGCCACAGTGGACCTCGATGATGACGATGCAGTGTACATCAGGTATCGTCTCGATGGCAGCCTGTTCAACCTCAGACGACTGCAGGCCCACACGAAAACCCTAGACCAAATGATTCGTGAGCTGCTTTTTGCTGATGATGCTGCCCTCGTTGCACACACAGAGAGAGCCCTGCAGCGCATCACGTCTTGCTTCGCAGATGCTGCCCAGCTCTTTGGACTCGAGGTCAGTCTGAAAAAGACAGAGGTCCTCCATCAGCCGGCACCCAAGACAGTGTATCGCCCTCCTCACATCACCATTGGCGAGTCTGAACTAAAGTCAGTGCACCAGTTTACCTACCTTGGCTGCATTATCACGTCGGCTGCCAAGCTGGACAAGGAGCTTGACAGCAGGCTGGCAAAAGCGAACAGCGCTTTCGGGCGACTTTTCAAGCGGGTGTGGCACAATCAACAGCTGAAAACAGGCACCAAGATCAGCGTGTACAGAGCTGTGGTCCTCACCACCCTGCTGTATGGTTCCGAGTCCTGGGCCCTCTACCGCAGCCAACTACGACTCCTCGAACGCTTCCACCAGCGCTGCCTGCGTACCATCCTGGGCATTCACTGGAGTGACTATGTCACCAACGTCGAGGTCCTTGAACCTGAACAGGCTGAAACTGTGAGCATCGAGGCTTTGCTGCTGCGGACACAGCTCCGCTGGGCGGGGCATGTCTCCAGGATGGAGGATCATCGCCTACCAAAGATCACACTGTTCGGCGAGCTTGCTACTGGACACCGTGACAGAGGGGCACCAAAGAAGAGATACAAAGACTGTCTCAAGAAGTCACTTAGTGCCTGCCAAATCGCTGTCTTCGCTTGCTGCGGACCGTGACACCTGGCGCTCGACCATTTACAAGGCAGCTGTCTCCTTTGAGGACTCTCACAGAGCTAGCCTTAAGGACAAGCGGCTCAGGAGAAAAAACAGAGATGCCGCAGCTCAGAACCCTGGCCATACCTTCCCCTGCAGCCACTGCGGTCGAACCTGCCTGTCTCGGATTGGCCTCCGCAGCCACGAACAAGCCTGCAGACGTCGTGGTCAGCTCCTATAAAATCTTCGTTCGCGAAGTCAAGCCAAGAGAGGGGGTAGAAAGATTGGTCAGATAGTCCCAGGGAAGATATTTAATATGTTTATTGTGGATGCAAGAAACATGAAGCAAACTTATTACAAAAAAATTGGGGCAACAAAAGATATCAGTAGATCCCAAATTCTAACTTCTAGTTATTGTAAGCTTAGTACTTGCAGAAACAGATCAGCTTTTAGTCTGTGATATGAAATAGAAATGGTTAGTTTTTGCCCTGTAGATTTCATGATGTGTTGTAACCCTTGAAATAACATAATAACACTCTTGTGCATGCAGCCATCAGTATTGTTTACAGTACCAGTGGCTGCATGTGCAAGGAAAGCATCAGTAGCTGCAAAAGTGTCGTATGGCGTTGCCGGCAACATCGCTATACGACACTTCCGCAGCTCTTGATGTGTGGTGCCTTTAATGAGTGAAGAAGATTTGACCTGACATTTTGACAATCTCTTTATTACAGCCTATGTACCAGATCCAGCAGTTACAACAAGGTCAGCAAATCTACATCCAGCAGGCAGCAACTGGGGAAGCAGAGGGGGAGCCTGACATACAGGAAGTTTCATAAGAAACTGTTGTATTTCACCACCACTCCACCCCTACCCTACACCCCAAACCAATGCAAACAATTACAAGTAACTCATTATTACAAGTAACTCATTTGAGATGTCTAAGAGTCAAGCTGATCAGTCGTATGGATATGTGGTAAATGAAGTTACCATTAATATGCAGCATGTCTCAATAATAATAATAATAATAATAATAATTATAAAGCGCAAACTCCCTGCAGTGCAGGCTCTAAGCGTTGTACAATGCAAATCAAAGTTAAAACCTAAACACAAATCAATAGACAGCAACAACACAAAATACAAATATTACAATACAAATTCTAAAATTAACAGTACATAAACACACCCAAAGCACAAACAACCATTGCAACAAGGACTGGCACAGGATCATGATGTTATTGTGAAACAGAAAAGAGACTGGAATTTGGTAAGACAGAGTAGTGAGACTGAAAAAGATGTGTTTTAAGCTGACTTGAAAGAAATTACTGTCGGGGCATCACGAATATGCTTCGGAAGCTTATTCCAAATGACTGGGGCCTGGAAACAAAACGACCTTTGACCAAAGGACTTTGTATTTATTTTCGGTACTTTGAAAAGTTTTTCACTGCTAGAACGTAAGGTGCGGGAAGCTTGAGAAGTACTTTACATACTGGAAAGGTAGGGAGGCAGTGTACCATCGAAATGATGGAAGGCGAAAGTAGCTACCTTGTACTCAATCCTAGCTTTGATGGGAAGCCAGTGAAGTTGGTACAACAAGGATGACAAACGATCTTTTTTTGATTTCTGAAAAATGACGCGAGCTGCACTGTTTAATATTCTCTGAAGTCGAGCCAGTTCTTCAGATGGCTGATATGCTGATATCACTTGCATCTTTCTGCATCATGTCTTGAACATTTACTTCACTTGCACAAAGCCATGTGCGACATCTGGAATGAGTTATACTGGTGAAGCAATGAGCGAGACAAAGAACCTCTATAACCACCAACAGTCCACAACATTTACTATCTCTGCCACCAGTCCTACCTCCTACTTTTCCCCTTCCCCTCTTGATGAAAGATCCCACAGTGAGACCCCTAATGTGTTGAGGGATTCGAACACAGCTGCGGACAAAACATTTTTGTCATCGCTGTTAAAGTGCCTTTTGCATTTATACATTTGTCAGCCGTGTGTGTACTATATTAAACAGTTATATACATAACATACATTTCAAATGAAAAGTGAAGGACTGGCAAACTGTGAGAGAGTGAGCGAGAGAGGAAGTTTGTGTGTGAAAGGTAACTTGATAAAAACGTCCTATACATATGTGACTCCCTGTGTTGTTGCATACATTTTGAATTCTAATTTAACCCACTTTTGCATAGTCACTAGTAACTGTAAACAGTACTGGTATGTGTATGCAAAAGGTGGTTATGAACAAGTTAGGTCATCATTTTTGGCTCACGTGCGAAGCAAAAGTGAGTATGTTCTGGGCCAGTGGTCGTCCGCCGTCATCCGTGGTAAACTTTAACGTTGGCATTTTCTCTGAGACTATTCGAGCTACAGTCTTCAAACTTGGCCCAAGGATACTTTGTAGCAAGGCCTTTCTAAATATAACAATTTCAGTGACCTCTTACAAAGGTGAAGTTCACAAGGGATCAGGAAATTATAAAAAATAGCTATTTTGGGACATAATTTTTTTTTTTTTAAATACTATTCACAACTTCAAACCCAAATTTGGTACAAAGATACCTGATGGTAAGACCTTTATACACACACTAATTTGGTTGATCCCTTGGAAAGGTCAAGGGTCACAAGAGCTCAGGAAATGGGTCCAAAATAGTGATATTTTTACAAAAGATGTTTTTTTCTCAAATACTATTCACAACTTCAAACCCAAACTTGGTACAAAGATACCTGATAGTAAGACCTTTCTATGCATACTAATTTGGTTGATCCCTCGGAAAAGGGCAAGGGTCACAAGAGCTCAAGAAATGGGATTAAGATGTTCTTTCTCAAATACTATTCACAACTTCAAACCCAAACTTGCTACAGAGATACCTGATGGTAAGACCTATCTATGCATACTAATTTGGATGACCCCTCAGAAAGGTCAAGGGTCACAAGCACAGGAAATAGGTTTTTAAAAAAATAGCCATATTTTGACAGATGTTTTTTCTCAATTACTATTCACAACTTCAAACCCAAACTTGCTACAGAGATACCTGATGGTAAGACCTATCTATGCATACTAATTTGGATGACCCCTCAGAAAGGTCAAGGGTCACAAGCTCAGGAAATAGGTAAAAAAAATAGCCATATTTTGACAGATGTTTTTTCTCATTTACTATTCACAACTTCAAACCCAAACTTGCTACAGAGATACCTGATGATAAGACCTATCTATGCATACTAATTTGGATGACCCGCGGAAATGGTCATGGGTCACAAGAGGTTGACAAATGTGGGGGTAGTTATTACCAACATTTTTGCTAACTTTTCAATCAAATTTGGGAGAAAAGTAGCTGATGATAAGACCTTCCTGTGTATCCTAATTTAGTTGACTCATTGCAAATGTCAAGGGTCTGGGGGGGTTTCACAGATGTATGAAAACTGATTAAATTTTGAGAAAACATGGATTTTGTTAGAGCAGAAGCCATCCCTTGTCAGATGTGTGGATCGGTCATACACATGAGCCATCAGGGCTTTGCCTTTCTTGTTTTGTTTGTTGAAATAAAAGACAAATTTATGACCTTTTTTTTTTAAAATATATAGAAACATACTTAAGTCCCAAGTTAGTTGTGTTTGTTCAACATTTTGGCTGCAAATGTTCTCAATGCATTTTGTGTGTTTGTGTGTTAATGTACTGATTTTGTCATTGAATGAATTTGTCCCAGCAATAAAATGACGGAGACGTTTAAAAAAAAGCTTTGTTTTGTCATTGTAGAATATCAGTTAATCTATGAGATTTGCAAACTACTGGTGTGTGTAATACGTCTTTGGTATCCAATACCTACACTACTAACCATATCCCAGAGAAAGTGATAAATTACATTCGAACGAAATAAGTGTCGGTGATTGGGCACACTCTTGCTGAAAGATCAACTTTGTTGTATTAGCCATAAGTTTACAGAGGGCTAACTTACCCTTCTGGCAAAGTGTAAATTTGTGCTGCAACTATTTCGCATAGATATCTCGGCTGCATTGAATCCAGCCTGTGTAAATTTATGTTTGGATAAAGTATGTTTTACTTACAATTGCTAGGTTTTTGCCAAGCACAAGTGGAATTGCAAGAGTAGATTAACACTTGGGTGGATTTGCTCTGGGTAGATTTATGCTTGCATTTAGCTAAGTTGCTCAACGTAAAAGCAGTTCTCCGATATGGAGCAGAGACTTGGAGGTTGACAAAAACCACAGTCAACAGAGTACAGACCTTCATAAACAGTTTTAGAAGAATCTGAGAAAGAGAGATTCGTGACTAGTTGAACTCAGAAAATCTATGCCCCCCACCCCTTCTCCCCTCCATCCCGTATTACGATAATTTAAAATTTGAAAGTGCATGCATGTACATTCTGTATCTATTTTGACGCACTACATTCTCACACGTAAATGTTTTGTTACCTAGTTACCTATTACCTGGGCATTCCTGAGAAGAAGCCCTCGCTGAGAGGGCGAAAATTTGTGCATAGAATAAAAGTGTAACTCCTTCTAAACTACGTGGTGTTTGTGGATCCTTTCTTCTCATTTTAAGTATATATATATATATATATATATATATACTTAAAATGTGAAGAAAGGATCCACATACACTACGTAGTTTAGGAGGAGTTACACTTTTATTCTATGCACAAATTTTCGGCCTCTCAGCGAGGGCTTCTTCACGGGAATATCCAGGTAACTAGGTAATAAAACAAATTACGTGTGAGAATGTAGTGCGTCAAAATAGATACAGAATGTACACACATGCACTTTCAAAATCTAAATTATCTTAATACTTTTACATATATAGACTAAGGTACAAAAGCACGTGCACAAGTTCGTGATATTAGATTTAATGCGTCATTACTGATGACATGAAACTTTATTGAAACACGAGTATTGACACGCAGTGTGCGGAGGAAGAAATGTCGCAATGAAATATTTATAATAATAACGTCATCATCAACATTAACACCATCATCATTGGTAGAATTTTCAAACGTGCAGTCAAGAAAAATAAAAAAATCACACACACAATTACAATGTTCGTATTATGCTTACGGTATAGTCCGAATTAAAATACACCTGCATAATCCTGTCAGTCCGGAAGACAGCAATAGTTAATGACTCGTGAGCATGACGTACTAAGTAGAAAATGCATCTAAAATATAACACATTACTCAGGCATGGGAATTTTCCGCCTAAAGGCAAATTTCCGCCGAAATGATTTGCTCAGCCGCCAAAAAAAAAAAATTGTCCGCCAAAAAAAAAAAATTGGGGTGCAAAAAGTAACTGAACACCGGTCATTAGACACTGCGAGGCATTCGTTCAAGTGATATGCCGCCCGCTGGAGTTACGTGTCACCTATTGTGTCTTTAACGCAGTCGTTACTTTACCGTGCAACACGTTTCCTAAAGCCTGCACAGTGGAGCTTTTTGGTGGAGTGCAGTGTGCGCAGTACTGGCCCCACCCTTTAAACCCTTGGTTCATCTGCCATGGCCTAGCAAGCTAGGACGATGGCATCGAGGTCCTCGGGTCGTAGGTTTTATATCAGACTGTCCTTGTCCTAGTCTCTGGCTCAAAAGCCTTCCCCGGAGACACGGGGGCTTTGATGTCAGGGGTTTCCACCCTTAGCCTTTCCGCAGCCAAGGCACTCCTCACAGATAATACCTCCATCTTGAACCGCTGGTCGGAGTACTTTCAGAGCCTCTTCAGCGCTGAGCGCACTGTTCAAGAAGCAGTCCTACAAATCCCACAACTCCCAGTAAAGGTTGAATTGGACGAACCGCCCACCGCTGAAGAGACCCTCACAGCCATCCAGCAGCTCAAGAGTGGCAAAGCAACAGGCATTGATGGAATACCGCCAGAGATCTGGAAACTGACATGGAGGCACATCACTGCACAACAAGCTCCACGACCTCTTTCTCTGCTGCTGGGAGGAAGGAACACTACCAAAGGATCTCCATGATGCGGTCGTTATCACCCTGTACAAGAACAAAGGCGAGAAGTCTGACTGTTCCAACTATCGGGGAATCACCCTGCTGGGAAAATTCTTGCAAGGCTGCTCCTGAATCGGCTGGTACCTGCCATCGCTGAAGACCACCTCCCAGAGGGCCAGTGTGGCTTCAGAGCAAACAGGAGCACCACCGATATGGTCTTTGTGCTGAGACAGCTTCAGGAGAAGTGCCGCGAGCAGAACAAAGGGCTGTACGTAACGTTTGTCGACCTAACAAAAGCGTTCGACACTGTGAGCAGGCAAGG
The DNA here is from genome assembly GCA_036245525.1 of Semisulcospira habei. Lineage (NCBI taxonomy): Eukaryota > Metazoa > Mollusca > Gastropoda > Semisulcospiridae > Semisulcospira > Semisulcospira habei. The sequence goes on from BTPG01000005.1 coordinate 157,035,449, forward strand.
CATGTGGCAGATCCTGGAGCGACTTGGCTCCAAGGTTCCTCGGCATGATTGTCCAGCTACACGAGGACCAGCAAGGCCAGGTCAGACTCAACAATGACCTCTCAGAACCATTCCCTATTCTCAACGGCGTAAAGCAGGGCTGCGTGCTGGCACCGACCCTCTTCACCATCTTTTTTAGCATGATGTTGAAGCAGGCCACAGTGGACCTCGATGATGACGATGCAGTGTACATCAGGTATCGTCTCGATGGCAGCCTGTGCAACCTCAGACGACTGCAGGCCCACGCGAAAACCCTAGACCAACTGATTCGTGAGCTGCTTTTTGCTGATGACGCTGCCCTCGTTGCACACACAGAGAGAGCCCTGCAGCGCATCACGTCCTGCTTCGCAGACGCTGCCCAGCTCTTTGGACTCGAGGTCAGTCTGAAAAAGACAGAGGTCCTCCATCAGCCGGCACCCAAGACAGTGTATCGCCCTCCTCACATCACCATTGGCGAGTCTGAACTAAAGTCAGTGCACCAGTTTACTTACCTTGGCTGCATTATCACGTCGGACGCCAAGCTGGACAAAGAGCTTGACAGCAGGCTGGCAAAAGCGAACAGCGCTTTCGGGCGACTTTTCGAGCGGGTGTGGCACAATCAACAGCTGAAAACAGGCACCAAGATCAGCGTGTACAGAGCTGTGGTCCTCACCACCCTGCTGTATGGTTCCGAGTCCTGGGCCCTCTACCACAGCCAACTACGACTCCACCAGCGCTGCCTGCGCACCATCCTGGGCATTCACTGGAGTGACTATGTCAATAACGTTGAGGTCCTTGAACAGGCTGAAACTGTGAGCATCGAGGCTTTGCTGCTGCGGACACAGGATGGAGGATCATCGCCTACCAAAGATCACCCTGTTCGGCGAGCTTGCTACTGGACACCGTGACAGAGGGGCACCAAAGAAGAGATACAAAGACTGTCTCAAGAAGTCACTTAGTGCCTGCCAAATCGACCACCACCAGTGGTCTTCGCTTGCTGTGGACCGTGACACCTGGCGCTCGACCATTTACAAGGCAGCTGTCTCCTTTGAGGACTCTCACAGAGCTAGCCTTAAGGACAAGCGGCTCAGGAGAAAAAACAGAGATGCCGCAACTCAGAACCCTGCCATACCTCCCCCTGCAGCCACTGCAGTCGAACCTGCCTGTCCCGGATTGGCCTCCGCAGCCACGAACAAGCCTGCAGACGTCGTGGGCAACTCCTATAAAATCTTCGTTCGCGAAGTCAAGCCAAGAGATACTTTACCGTGCACGCGGGCAATACAACACTGAACGCACTGTTTTCATGCTGGCTTCCCGTCTCGCGTACTGTACTTACTTACGCCTGTCACCCCTACCCGGGTATAGGCCGTTGACGAGAGACCTCCAGCAACTCCTGTCCTGTGCTTTTCCTTCGATTCTACTCCACGTGATTCCCAGTCTCTTGATGTCTGCTTGGAGGTCTCGACGCCAGGAGTTTCTCGGCCTACCTCTTTTCCTCTTTCCCTGGGGGTTCCATGACAATGCCTGCCTAGTGATACTGGAAGCTGGCTTTCTCAGACTGTGACCGATCCATCCCCATCTTCTTCGCCCAATTTCATTCTCTGCTGTTATCTGCTCTGTTCTCTCCCAGAGTCTGACGTTGCTGATCTTCTCTGGCCAGTGGATTTTCAAAATTCTTCTAAGGCAACTGTTCATGAAGGTCTGTACTCTGTTGACTGTGGTTTTTGTCAATCTCCAAGTCTCTGCTCCATATAAGAGAACTGCTTTTACATTGGAGTTGAAAATCCGGACTTTGGTGTGTTGTGACAGCTCTCTGGAGCTCCACACTTTTTTCAACTGGAGAAAGGCTGCTCTGGCTTTACCGATTCGTGCTCTGACATCTGCATCAGTGCCGCCTTTTTTGTCTATGATGCTCCCGAGATAGGTGAAGAACTCCACCTCCTCCAACGGGGTGCCAGCAAGCAAGACTGGTTCTTCCCTGGTTGCGTTCAGCCTCATTGTCTTTGTTTTCTGCTTGTGAATGGTGAGGCCCACTTGGGACGAGATGTCAGCAAGCCTCGTGGTCTTGTCCTGCATTTGTTGATGAGTGTGGGACAGTAATGCCAAGTCGTCTGCAAAATCGAGGTCATCAAGCTGTGTCCACAGTGTCCACTGTATTCCACTTCGTCTGTGCTCTGTGGTCATCTTCATGACCCAGTCTATGGCCAGTAGGAAGAGGAACGGAGACAGCAGACACCCCTGCCTGACACCGGTTCTGACCTGGAGCTCCCTGGTGAACTGCCCTTCGTGGATCACGCGACATGTCATGCCATTGTAGCTGCTCTTGATCAGGCGGACGAGCTTTGTGGGTACACCGTAGTGTCGTAGGAGTTTCCACAGAGTCTCTCGGTCCACACTGTCAAATGCTTTCTCATAATCCACAAAGTTGACGTACAGCGGGGAGCTCCACTCCAGAGACTGTTCCACGATGATGCGGAGAGTGGCGATCTGGTCTGTACATGATCGGTTCTTCCTGAATCCTGCTTGCTGGTCTCTGAGCTGGGGGTCAACGGAGCTCTTCATTCTCTCCAGGATGATCCTGTTGAAGACCTTTCCTGGTACTGACAGCAAGGTGATTCCTCTGTAGTTGGAACACTTGCTGAGGTCGCCTTTCTTGGGAAGCTTGATTAGGTACCCCTCCTTCCAGTCAGCCGGCATCACCTCCTCTTCCCAGATCTTTCCAAACAGTGGGTACAGCATCTCCACTGTTGTCTCTAGGTCTGCTTTCAGAGACTCCGCTGGGATGCCATCTGGGCCTGCTGCTTTGCCGTTCTTCAAGAATGCCACTGCTCTTCTGATCTCTTCCCGGTTGGGTCTGTCACAGCTGATGGGTAGGTCGGTCTCTGCCGGCTGGATGTCTGGGGGGTCGGGTGGGCTAGGTCTGTTCAGTAACTCTTCAAAATACTCGGCCCATCTGTTGAGTTGGTCTGCTCTGTCTGCAATAGGCTTGCCTTCTTTGTCTTTTACTGGTCTTTCCGTATGGCCATACTTGCCTGACAATCTTCTGGTAATGTCGTAGAGCTGTTTCATGTTGCCGCTGCCTGCTGCCTTTTCTGCCTCTGCTGCCATGCTGTCTGTGTAGGCCCTCTTGTCTGCCCTGATACTACTCTTCACCTCGCGGTTGGCTTCCGAGTATTCCCCCTGTGCCCTTACTTTGGCTGCTCTCGTGCGACTGTTGTTGACAGCTGCTTTCTTCTGCTTCCTCACTTCTATCTTCTTCAAGGTCTGTGCCGACAGCCAGTCCTTGTGGTGGTGTTTTCTGAACCCTACAGTGTCTTTGCAGGTTGAGTTCAGCGCCTCTCTAACTGCCTTCCACTGCTGCTCTGTGGTGACCGCCTCCTCTTCATTTACTAGCTCCTGTAGCGCTTGAAACCGGTTGGACAGCACCAGTTTGAACTCTTCTCTAACTCCAGTTTCTCTCAGGAGGCCTACATTATAGCGCTGTCTTCTTGTTGTCTCTGTGCGGCTTTTCTTTAGCTTGAGCTTTATTCTTAAGGTAAGCAGATGGTGGTCTGAGGCGACATCTGCTCCCCTCCTCACTCGAACATCTTGAAGGGATCTTCTAAATTTCTTGCTAATGCAGATATGGTCTATTTGGTTCTCTGCTGTATGGTCAGGTGAGACCCAAGTTGCTTTGTGTATTCTTCTGTGTGGGAAGATGCTGCCTCCAATGACAAGTCGGTTTAGAGCACAAAAGTCTACAAACCTCTCCCCGTTCTCACTCATCTCCGAGCCTAGTCCCTGTCTCCCCATCACCTCTTCGTATCCGGTGTTGTCCTCCCCTATTTTGGCATTAAAATCGCCCATGACGATGGTGATGTCTCGCTCCGCACATTTGTCCAAGGCACTCTGGAGTTGGTCGTAGAACTCTTGTTTCTCTTCCTCGTTACTGTCATTAGTGGGCGCATAACACTGGATGACGTTCAGTTTGAGCTTTTTCTTGGTTCTAAAGGCTGCTGTGATAATTCTTGACCCAAGAGGTTCCCAGCCCATCAGCGCTCTCTGTGCCACTGGTGACAGCACGAATGCTACACCTTCTGTATGGGGGGCATTCTCCTCTTCATGACCTGAATACAGAATCATCTCCCCACTTAACAGCCTTTTCTGGCCAGACTGCGTCCATCTGGCTTCACTGATACCTAGCAGGGAAAGGTTGTACTTTTGCATTTCCGCTGCTATCTGGGCGGCCTTGCCGCTCTGGTACATGGTCTTGACGTTCCATGTGCCCATGGTTGTATCCCTGGATAGAGAGAGGCGGCTCGGTCCTGTGGCTTCCGAAGACTTCCGGCTTTCACCACAGGACGTCATAAGTCTTCTGGTAGAAGAACCTTCCTCCTCCAGGAATGGAATTACTGTTAGTCTTTTCGTTGGCGTTTTTGTAGCTATTTCCTTTTTTGCAGGGTGGGGAAGCTACCCCCACGCCCAACCCCCTTACTAGGAGGACCAGGGGTTTTCTGTCGGGGTCACCTTCCCTTAGACCATGTTGGTTCACGGCACCTTATTTCATTCGGTGTACCCCTCTCACGAGGGACCCCCTATCCACCACCCAGGGGACGCGCCTCAACGCCATATGGTCCCAGCGCGAGGCTCGCGTACTGTACGTGTGGGGAAAATGGCGGTATCACGAGTTGTTGTAAATGGCGGTGAGAAAGGATATTGTTCAAGACAAAGTGCTGTTTAGTGTGCACCTGATCATGATCTGGTAAGCACCCCCCCCCCCTCCCCCCGTCGTTTGATTTTTTTGGCCGCTGAAATGAAGGACAAAATTTTGAAAATTTCAGACTTTTTTTCACTTTTCTAATTCCCATGCCTGATTACTATTTTTACTGTTACGTACATCATCATCGTCATCAATATTGGTAATATACTCAGAACTCGCACACAAACAAAACTGACAAAAACATCAAATGTAAAAAATCTCATGCAAATCAGAAAGGGGTGTGGGGGGGGGGGGGGGGGGCATAGATTTTCAAAGTTCAACTAGTCGCGAACCTCTCTCCCTCTTTCTCACACCCACATTTATTAAACACCAACTTCTAGGTTGGCGCGGTAAACAGCACGTGCGCAAGTTCGTAATACGCCATTGCTGATGACCTAAGAAGATCATGTATTATTAGCATGGTCATGCAATGTTATTAAGGTATCTATATTATATAAATATACTGTTACGTCATACTAAGAACTTGCACACATGCATTTCCAAGACTGAAAACTGAAGGCTTAGAAAATCATATACAAACATGCGATGGGAATAATAAAACAGACAAAGTTTCGCCCAAGGTCAGTGAGGCAGAAAAAGGGAAATCTATCCCCCCGCCCCCCCGCCCCCCTCTCTATCTCTTTCTCTCTCCCCCAGATTCTCTCTCTCTCCTCTCTCTCTCTCTCTCTCTCTCTCTCTCTCTCTCTCTCTCTCTCTCTCTCTCTCTCTCTCTCTCTCTCTCTCTCTCTCTCATGGTCAGTGATTAATTACAATTATATTTTTGCCGCCTTCCTAGCCTCAGCATGGTAGCTAGGTCTTTGCGTGAATTCAGGCCAACAAAGATAGTTCCAACATTGGCCTGCCACCACGTTTCACGAGAGATCAGTTCACTCTCGTCTTTCACTTGTTCAATAGGAAAGATTTTCAGAAACGGTACTGTCTGGTCTACTGGATGGGTGGTGCTAACGACATGTTGAACAAGTGAACACTTAGAGCACTTCTTGTTGTTGATGTCACTTTTGTGATTTGCCCAACGCAGCTTAAGATTACAAGTAGACCCAATGTACATGCAAAGAAGTACCCAACGGAGAAAGAAACACGCTTAGAAAAGACGGGTACAACACAATTTATTAATATTTCGGGTAAATATCCTTTGTCAAAATAAACAAATGTGAAACAGAGAGATTAGCCGCTACTTATCTTCATTGGCAGAAGGAATGTGGCAACTGAAGGAGGTGACGTAAAATAAAAGAAAAGGAAGAACAAAAGTGCGGAAAAAGTAAAAATGACGTCAACGAAAAATCGTAAGAGAGAGACTCGGAAAGAACCTGAGCACGAGAGACAAGAGTGTGTGCAAGCACGTGCAGGAGCAAGCAAAAGAAAAGGCGTGTAGGTGAGGCCAATGAACAATGAACCTTTATTTTCCAACGGTAGAAGTTATTGGTAACAGGACCAGTTTTCAAACTTGCCGTTGCTACATCTACTACATAAGTGACATAGACCTGTAAACATACACATACCACACACTGCTGCATGCACTGCTGCATTCGCTCACGCACGCACGCACGCACCACGCACATACACACACACATACCCACACACGCACTCAGGGTACGCACGCATGCACATCACAACTCGCGCATGCACGCACACACACACACACACACACACACACACACACTCATGTACACCGCAATTCAGTACGCATGCACACACGCACGAGCACTCTCACACACACACACTTACACACGCACGCACTCAGGCACATACGCACAAAAACAAACGCTCTCGGACACGCACTCCACACATACCTACCAGCATACGCGTACGGATAAAATTATAAAATGAGTAAAAATGCAAAGTAAAGCAATAAACAAAGAATCATTAAATACATTAAAGTTCATACAGCAAGGGCAAATATGTATGCAGGTGCTATCTCTCCCCCCCCCCCTCTCTCTCTCTCTCTCTCTCACGCCGATACTGACACACACACATACACATGCACGCACACACACACACACACACACAGAGTCACACATACAGTACACACACACACACATACGAGAGCGCTTTCCCAACATATCGAGCACAGACATATGAAGGCAAGAGGCAAGTTATCCCAATACTGTAATGATTTGATTACGTCAGAGATTCTAGGTGTTTGAAGAGGCTGTCCCTATATGAGGTGAGCGTCTTTGCGTTTCTGATTTCTGCAGAAAGAGAGACGGAGAAAGAGAGAGAGAACGAACGGGGAGTACCCTTGGGCACGAAGTAGGCTGTCTAATACACAAAGCCTGCTAAACACCAACCCGAAGGCAAACTTTATATCACCTTCAAGTTGAGGACTACCTCGGGGAAAAACGGGAGGACCCCGGGGGGAAAAAAACAGCATTTAGCACGGTACACAACAATATGAGTAATAAGTCATTGAAAAAGCAAATAATCAAAGTCAGTAAGAGAATATTGGTATAAGTGGAGAGTAGGTAGTTGTGAAACCGTCTTCACTGAAGGGTAACTCCGACTCAAAAAATAAGGGAGGGGGGGGGGGGGAGGGTGGGAAAAAGGAAGAAGGGGGAAAAAAATGTACATGGCGGTTGTATGACACGAGCACTGGATAACATACACAACATTTGGTGTACACTATAAGTGGAGAGTAGGTAGTTGTGAAACCGTCTTCACTGAAGGGTAACTCAAAAAATAAGGGAGGGGGGGGGGGGGCGGTGGAGAGAGAGAGGGGGGGGGGGGGAGGGGGGGAAAAAGGAAGAAGGGGGGAAAAATGTACATGGCGGTTGTATGACACGAGCCGGCACTGGATAACATACACAACATTTGGTGTACACGTCAGTCATGTTCTGCCGTATATGCCACCGTCGTCCATCCCATGGAGATTTAAACTCTTGGACTTCGATGGCGTGTGCACACGTATCACAACGCTTGGCCCAGGCCTGGGATAAGGACCATGTTGGACAAAGCGCCTGGGGACTGTGGGTTTATACAGTTCACCCGCCTAAGTTTTTACGGCGCCTGTCTGCTGACATGATCATATTCCTGGGGAAAATATCTTCATTCTCCGGATTAGAATAGAGAATGGAGATATTATTCCGAAGAATTGCTGGTTTAGACGGGAGGCGAGGATCATAAGTCGTCACCCAGGCCAGTTTTTTACCTTTCTTCTGCCGTGGCCGTTTGTTAAGAATATCAACCCTGCTTTTGTTAGCTCCATAATTGATTTCTTTGAGGGCATAGTCGAAATTCCAACCAGCCATAGAAAAATATCTGGCATACTCGTTGAGTCTAATCAAAAGAGTGTCATCATCACTACAAATCATCCGAAGACGTGTACCAACTCCTGAAATCAACCCTTTAAAAACTGCCGGAGAGTGGCAGCTCGTTGGTGGTAAGTAGGAGTGGCAGTGCTTAGAACTTGAAAACACGTCTGTAATGATCTCAGGATCAGGAATTTATTTAACGTCTTTTCACACATTGGTGATATTAGACCCCCCCCCCCCCCCCCCCCAAAAAAAAAAAAAAAAAAAAAAAAAAAAAAAAAAAACTAAAAAAAAAAAAAAAAAAGCAACCAAACACACAACTTGTGAATATCAAAGAATAGCAATAATTAACATCCAACCACACACACAAATTACTTATTATAATAGTTTACCCACCAGACTATGAATTATTATATTAACTATTGGAATGGCAATATTTCTATGTAAGATGTCATACAAATTTTCTGCTAAGTGATCAACTGTTATGCTATTTTTTTTTCCAACAGATTCATTGTAATAGGACACTCACAGATTATATGTTTAACAGAGATGGGGCTTAAGCACTCGCATTTGATGTCTTTTGCGAATTTTGTTTTTCAAGAATTTAGTCTTAACCTGTATATCAATGAAGCTGTTTTTCTTGAACAAGGTGGAACATGATAAGTATATTTCATATCATCTTTGTGAAAAAAAAGCTGTTTAGCACAGAGTACATTTCATGTAGAGATAACTGCAAATTATTACAAACTGCTGAGTTTTCTCTATTTATAGCTCCCTTTTTTGCTTGTCCGTCACAAATTTCATTCCAATAAATTCCGCAGTGTGAGGGTATCCAAAGAAAATCGATCCCTATTCCTCTGGACATAATACAGCTCATAATGTTTTATTTCATATACTAAGTCTTTTCTAGTGTTACAATCCCAGCTTTTTAGACTATATAGGACAGATTTAGAATCGACACAAATCAAAATGTTAAATATATCATAAGGTAGAAGTTGAATAAATTTTAGTGCCATGAGAATCGCATACAGTTCAGACGTAAATATAGAAAATCCTCTACCGAGATAAAAAGATTTCTTCTCTTTGAGATCTGGAATAACAAATCCTGCACCACAGTCTGAAGAATCTCATTCCAATAAATTCCGCAGTGTGAGGGTATCCAAAGAAAATCGATCCCTATTCCTCTGGACATAATACAGCTCATAATGTTTTATTTCATATACTAAGTCTTTTCTAGTGTTACAATCCCAGCTTTTTAGACTATATAGGACAGATTTAGAATCGACACAAATCAAAATGTTAAATATATCATAAGGTAGAAGTTGAATAAATTTTAGTGCCATGAGAATCGCATACAGTTCAGACGTAAATATAGAAAATCCTCTACCGAGATAAAAAGATTTCTTCTCTTTGAGATCTGGAATAACAAATCCTGCACCACAGTCTGAAGAATCTAAGACAGATCCATCTGTGAAAATTTTCAAATGTTTAAAATATGTTGTTTGTAATTTTTCTTTCACTAAAGTTGCTAAAACGTTCACATCCTCATCTTTTTTCAAATCTGTGTAATCTATATCGAAAGCAGCATTAATATGTTCCCACGGAGGTATAGTAGGAGTTACTGGTAAAACGGGAATAGACGATATCTATATTGCATTTTTCTATAGCATCTTTGACATGATTACGTATAGGTAAAAGATACGGGATTGTTTGCACGCTCTCTGGGAAATACAAATCTGCGTCTAAAAATATGTCTTCTCGCACTGAATTTTTGACGGACAGGCATCGGACAATGTATTTTGCAGTTGCTAATTTACGTTGGTCAGATAAAGACAGAACACCTGCTTCTTTGTAAGTTTTTACAGTATTAGTATGAACTGGCACTCCAAGGGCTAATTTAACTGTTTTACTGTCAATGCTTTGCAGCTTCTGTAGAAGTGTAGCTGGGGCAGTAAAGTAGACTTCCTGACCATAGATAAGTGTTAATCGAACTAAAGATGTACCAAAGTGTAAAACAGTTTTAATGTCCTGACTCCATGGTTGTGAGTTTATAATTTGTAACAAGTTAAGTCTTTTTCTTGCCTTTTTTAATATGGCTTCAATATGAATTCTCCAAGATAATTTTGATGTAAAACGTACACCTAAAAACTTTACACAATGTTGGTAGTTTAAAGGCGTCCCGTTTAGGGATAATTTCGGCAATGTTTTAGCACTTTCCCCATTATTGAAGAGCATTTGACATGTTTTTTCCCCAGATAGTTCTAGATCATTTTCTTTCATATAGTTTGATAATTTGTCCAATTCATTCTGATAATTTTTGTTTGAACGTAATCTACAATTCTTTTTGGGGTACGTTTTCTGAGATTAGTGTTTATCCATATAGCAATATCATCTGCATATTGTACCACAGTTGTGTCCCGTGAGAGAGATTTTGGGAGGTCGTAAATTAACACAGTGAATAAAAAGGGTGAAATTATTGATCCCTGCGGAATACCCATATCTATTTTCTTAAAGGTTGAATAACTTTTACCAACTTTGGTGCAGACAAATCTTTCAGACAAAAAGCTTTTAATGTACTCATACATAAACCCGGTTATGCCAATCTGTTTTATTTTGTATAACAATCTAACATGCCAAACACCATCATAAGCCTTTCTTACGTCAAAAAAGGTTGCTAATATACTTTTTCTTCTTGAAAATTATTTTTTAATGTTATTTGTGAGTTTAACTAAATGGTCTGTCGTACATCTACCTTTCCGAAAACCAGCTTGATGAACTGGAATTATATCCTGTTTTTCACAGTAATGAAATAGCCGATTTAAAATAATCTTTTCCATTATTTTGCAAGCTTGTGATGTTAGTGCAATAGGTCTATAACTACTAATCAATGTACGTTTTTTACCCGATTTGAGTACTGGAACCACTACTGACTGCTTCCAGATAGTAGGAAGAGATCCATTAAACCAACATTTTTGGTAAAATTTATGCAGTAATTTTTTTCCACGACTCAGGTAAATGATAAAGTAGTTTGTAAGAAATTCCATATATACCCACTGCACTAGAGGTATTTGCAAACGACTGTAAAACATCTAGGAATTCATTATATTGAATTGGAGCATTGATATACTGAGAATGATTAGAAACTGGATCTTGATAATCTGCTTTGACTTCTTCTTGTTTTCTGAGGTTTATGTTTGGTAAACTAAGACTTGATGTGAGACTGCTTTCTGCAAACATATTAACAAAGGCATCCGCTTTAACTACTGCACTAGGAAATGTGTTGCCTTCTACTTTGATTGGATACACTTGTAATTTGTATCCATTTTGTAATTCTGATATTTTTTTCCAAACCTTATATGTATCTTTTTATTCCGACACCTCATTTGTACAGAACTCAGCCAGGTGAATCTTTTTGGCTCTTGCCACAATTCTGTTACAGTGTATTTTAGATTTCTTCATTTCCCTAAAGTTCTCTTCAGATTTGTTTCGTATCCATTTTTTTAAGTGTTCCTTCTTAATATTTACTGCTAGTTCACATTCCTTATTCCACCAAACATTACCTGAATATTTACCTTTTGTTTTTCCTTTGCATTTTGGTATTGACTTCTCCGCAGCAGAAAGAACAGCTTTTGTAATAGTTTCGTAAAATATATCTATACTATCATGTTCTATACTTGCAATGTTATGGGACAGCAAGATTGTCTCATACAGTTCCCAATTAGCATTTGCATACTGAAACTTTGGAATTGTCCTCAATATTGCAATATTCATCTTTATCTTTAACGTTTAATTGTATAATGATTGGAAGATGATCACCTGACTTCCCAAACAATCTTCCTTAGTGATCCAAGTGCAATTTGTTGCCAGGGTTGGGCTTACTAGAGATATATCAAGAGCAGATGCTTTATGGGTTTATACATCTGGGATTCTAGTGATTCTACCATCATTTAAAAATGATTAACTTAGAGTCTGAAATATTTTCTACTACAAGTAGACGATTGCTTGTAACTATCGTACATCCAGACTCCCAGAACGGTGCATGAGCATTGAAGTCTCCTAGGACCATCCATGGACAGGAAGTTGTCTGCTGAGAATCAATATCTTTTGTCATCTTTTGGCCCTCTAGGTAGGTATACGGATATCACATTTAAAGTATTTTGATTATTAAATTTTACCATGGCCCCAGTGATATAGAAATCATTTAGATCTTTGGTTATAGAGTACGTATTTAGTGACGAATATTCTAGGTCATCTCTAATGTTAATGTATAACGCAGTTTGGACTTTATTTGATATAGCGTCATAATTGTTTAGAGGAAGATAATAAAATCCTCGAAGTTTTGGGAGTTTTTTACCTTCTACATTCAGAGATTGTAATGCTATAATGCAATACTCTGACTGTGAGATGTGATTCTCCAAGGATAGGAAATTTGTTGAAATAGATCTGCAATTCCACTGAAACACTTTCATATTGCTTGTGCTCTTCTTCATGGTCAGTGACCTCTTTGTAGCGAAAGAAGGTCAACTGAAGGAGAAGGAAAGCAAAACAAAAACCAAAATACAAATAACTAATACAAAACAAAATGAGCCCTTTCAAAACACCAAGAATCGATATATCTCAAACAGTTCAGTACTAAATCAAAAACTAGAACCGCTAAACTATCTGGATATCATTTCAAATTTGCTTTCGAACCGGACTTGATAATGTTGTTAACTTTACCACATTTGAAATGATAATCAGTTAGCTTATTTATATATCATTCGGTCAGAAACTTAGTGTGAATACCAGTGACCCCTCCAATCATAGTATCCACTGTAAAGTTTGGGATAGTGGTAACTTAATGTTCGTTTCGGTTTTTCCCAGAAGAAGTTATATAAATGTCTCCCGGCCCGAAGTTACGTGCAAACATTGAAGATACCCTTGCACTGTGATTTGGATGCATTGCGTCCCGCAGATGAAAGAGTTAATGTTTTCATGATGAATTACGGAAATGTTCTGGTCAGTCCTCAATAAGTTCTGACACCACCGTGGCATTGAAAATCTCACGTTTTATGTTCAGTTGAATATCCCTGCATGGGGCGATCTTGCTAACTACTCATATGGCGGCCTGCCGGAAATATCTTTTTCAGATCATGCACTGCTGTTACAAATGATTTCCCAGCAGTGCGTGGATTTGAAGATTTACTGAATGTTATTTCACGACAGCATCGACCGTCGTCTTCCTTGATGCTGTCGGTAGCTTTGGAAATGTCTTCAACGGTGAAGGCGCTTATCTTTGATACGGACAAACCGTACGAGATTCCAAGCTGGTTAGCCGGGCCACGCCTTTCAAAGTGGAATCATGAAATATTGCTACTCTTGGCATTGTTAATGTAATGATCTGTCCATCCTGCAGTTCTAGCTTGACATCTAGATACTGCAGTAATCCCACACACACACACACACATATATATATATATATATATATATATATATATATAATTTTTCAATAAATTGTAATGCCATGGAAATCCAGGCTGGTAAGCTTGCATTGTGTCATCAGAACATCAGCTGTCCTTTTGTGACTGCATCGCTTATTAGATCTTTCATGAACCTTCCACTGAACACTTACTACATAAAGTAATAGGGACTACCCCAGGCGCCCCGCAACCCGCTGGAGAATATCCAGTCCTCCTCCCCAGAGAGGGGGGGCTAGTGCATGAATATTATTCCCAAACAGATCTTGGACCTGCTGGATAGATTTAAGATTTTGCCGCCTACGACTGGTTTCGACCCAAGGTGGGTCTCATCAGGTAGGCATACGGCGTAACCTGAAATTGCAAACACAACGCATATACTAGAAGCCGCCTCCAGAATTTGACTGGTAGCAACCACTAGTCCAGCGTGGATTGCATCCCTAAAGCTTTATGGGGTGTTGCAGTGGAAGAAGACTACTGACTAATTTTGAAAAGGCAACACCTAGGCAATTTTGTGGTACAATTATTCATTACTTATAACAAAGGCGTCGCCCAAGCCAAAAAATGCACTCAATCAGAGTAGCTCCAAGGGACATAATTTTTCAATAAATTCTGAGAATGCTGTGCTAATGCCATGGAAATCCAGGCTGGTAAGCTTGCATTGTGTCATCAGGACATCAGCTGTCCTTTTGTGACTGCATCGCTTATTAGATCTTTTATATATATATATAATTTTTCATTAAATTCTGAGAATGCTCTTGCTACGCTAATGCCATGGAATTGTATATATATATTTATATATAAAGCCAATCAATATATACACACAAACACATCACTCCAAATGTTTGCCGCGTCACACTATGTTTCGAAAGAGTTGCATCCCTTAAGTTAGACAAACAAGACCTGTGTTTACGACATTGACTATTTTGCTGGTTTTCTCTTCTGTCTCAGACAGAAACGTTAGTTTACAGTAAGTGCCACAATGATGGTACGAATAACCTCAATGGACTGATTCTTCAGAGCTAACAAAAAAGAATTTTACGTTATCAAGATCGCTTCATGGTGTCATTTGTGACGTCACAGATCCGCCGACAATACTAGGACTCGTGTAAAACACTTTTTGGTTCGGCTGGTGGACATGTCATTGTAAATATGGCTGATTTCTTTAAATCGGCACTTGGAATGTTGGGTGGGGGGCAGGCCCGCGACGGAAACGACTTCGTGGGTCAGTATGTTGAGCTTGGAAACCAGAAACTACGAGTGAAACGCCTCATCGCTGAAGGTAAGACATTGACACCCAACAAAATTTATGAAGGGTAGGCGTTGTGTACAGCGTACACTACGAAAATTGTGATCCAATGTTAAGCCTAATGGAAACGAACAGCATGTGTAATACACTTCGTGACGAATCTCGATACAGATTTGACTATCTAGAGAGTGACAGTAATGTATTTCAGTGGTAAAATCCAAGTGAAATTTAAACTTTGATTTTGAAGATCAGTGGTACTAGGAACTGGTAGTAATGGTAAAGTAGTGCATAATTTCATGAAAATCGGGTTGGATTTACCACATGCTTTATGTGTCGACAGCCTCGCTCATAGCCGAAAAACTCCCTTTTAAAGTTCTGTGTGGACTTAGTAAACCACCCATAAAGCAGAACTACTGTTTGGATGTGTCGGTCATAGCTGTCAGCTATCAATGAACTGGTCCACCCACTTAATTAGCAGTAGCACTTTCAAAAAAAAGATTCCTCAAAAGATCCCACATTAACTAGGGACCCTGTAAATTGTCCCATCAAGTGGTAACCTTCACTTGGAAGTGAAAGCACAATGTTCCGTCAAGCATCTTTCGCTTAAGGGTTTAATTAATTTTTAATAATATTTATAGGTGTAAAACTGTGTATGTTGTAATATTCAGTTAACTAAATTATACATGTATGTGTACATGCAAGTTAAAAATTAGTATGTCAAGTAAAAATGTTGGATACAAAAGCTCTTGACAGGCTTTTCATTCATGGAAAATTTTCTGTATTTGATGGACAAATTTTTACAGGGACCCAAAAAATAGAAGGCTGTCAGTCACTGGACAAATCTTGAGGAAAATAAAGAAGCACCCAGTCATTTTGGAAACTTAGAGGCCGGTTTTGTGCCTGCAGGGTCAGACGCACTCGTTAATGTTTACATAGTTGCGATTGTTTTATACTTTTACTTTTTAGTTTTAACTAAGGTTATGTGATGACACGGACCTCACCCCACCCTACCCTCATGCACTCTCGTTGGTGTACACCTGCAGCTTTTTGAACAGAACTGATGTATTGTAATTATCTCAAATGTGTTTAAAGTACGTGATGGACCTGCAGAACACCGGGGATGGAATTTTTGTCATGCTGTCCGTCCCTATGACGTACAGTTATAAATCCTAGCAGAAAGCCTGTTTTGATACAATGTATAATCAGCTAGTAAAACCTATGAGTATGAGCAAAGTTGACACATTTAGCCCCGAAGTTGAAACTGCCAATTTTGGGGAGCTTCTCTCTGAAGACTATGCACTAGTTCAAACATTAGGTCAGCAGTGATAGTTCAAGGCTGGTGCTGGAATAGCCTGGCATCTAAATTTGGGAGCTTTCCTGTGAAAGCTACATACCAGTTGACACATAAAGCCGTGAATTGCTGCGCTAGGATGTGGATTGACCATCATAATTCATGGGTTGTGTCAGAATAGCTTGACACCTACAAGCGCCTAACTATTCTGACATTACCCTTTAACTATTGTGGTTGATCTGTTTCCAGAACTGTGATGTAGACCTCAAAGGACATACAAAACTTGATAATTTCATCCTTAGGATGTAATGGGTTAAGGAGATAGATTGTCTATGCCCAGAGGGGCCAAGCTGTTCTGGTGATCACCCTTTAACTGTCTTGGTTGATGCATAATCTGCATCCTCTGTTATGTACGTGTCACAGCAGGATAGGGGATGTTAATGTGGGAGAAAAGGGATGTTTAGATACTGCAGTTCCAGAGGAAGTCTTGCTGTCAATGTCACAGGCCTCAGGCTGGCTTTGTTGACTTGACAGCTATTGATTTGAGATTAGGGTTCCTGCAGTCTAGGGACACTCAAAGTTCAACACATCCTATCCCTTTGAGGTAACAAGTTTTTGAGCCCCCCCCCCCCCCCCTCCCATCAGCAAGAGGCATAGATTCTCATAGTTGCAGGGCTTATTAAAAATCTGTGCTTTTTGCTGACAGAAATCAGCCATCTTTGTACCTGCAGTCTGGAAGCACTTGAAGTTTAAAGCAATTTATCTCTACACAAAGCATCATTTAGTCTTTAGGTAAGAGTACTTCCTCAACTAGGTCCTCCCACCTGCAAGAGGCACAAATTCTAATAAGCCCCTGCAGATGCAGAGCTGCTGGCAGGGATCATCCTCATTTAAACTAAACATAGCCTCATATGGAGGACACTATTTTTAAGCTTAGGACTCAGTACTGACTGCACTTTTTGTTTAGCCCCTTCACTGCTGAGAAAAAAGTGAATATGATCCAACTGCAAGAGACATATATATATATATATGACTGCGGGGGCTCATGAGGATCTGTGCCTCTTGCTGAGACCAATTTGTGGATCTGGTGTTGGCTTTTGGTCGTTGAATGAACCAAGATTTTAGAAAGAAAAATGTACTACAGGGTATACAGTGGCAGGGAAAAGGGGTTAAATATTGATGGAGTGCTTGGTGATGTCTTGCCAGTCCATTTTCAGATTAAAATCACATTTATTCCTGGGTCCAGTTGCTTGGTTCATGTCAGTATTTTCATTGACCTTTTGATAATTTAGTGTTTATATGTGTGTCCTTTTCCCATGTAACTTGCATGTGTACATGTAGTTGATTGAGCTTGAACTGATGGTATGATCTTTTCTTTCATTCAGGAGGATTTGCATATGTTTTTGTGGCCCAGGATATCAACTCAGGCAAAGATTATGCCCTCAAGGTAAAACAGAAAAAGGTGTACTGTAAGTTTCAGTTGTGTCAAAGACATGCTAATAAAAATGTCACTTTGCAATTGTATAGAGGGTGCTGAAAATGAAATGTCACTTTTTGTAAATGAAAAAAGGAAAAAACAATATGAGGATTTCATCCCAAAGTCTACCATATTGTTTGGAGCTCACATGCGTTCTTCTTTTAATAATAATAATAATAATCATAAGCGCATTAAATAGGCGCTTTATCCCAATTGAAAATCGGCTCAAAGCGCCGCCGCGAACTGAACCCAACAAGCACGCTCACGTGAATCACGCGCATTCACTCACACACTGAACGTAAACACAGAACTTTCACGTGGTGCTAAGGGCAAGCTCAAGCGAGCTACTGTAGTTTTTGGAAATTCAAAATCGTTTGTATTTGAAATTTGATTAAGTGGACTGAAACTGATACCAAAGTGGAATGCTGTACTTCGTGGGAGTACTTTTAGGAACATTCAGAGTTGTTTATACTTTTAAGCTTATCCTTCTGATCCATTTCTCTCCTCTCTAAGCCACCCTCTGCTCAACAAACACACCAGCGCACACAAATAAAGATGAACACAGCGCTTCCCACCATTAGTATGCTCTATGGGCTCGTGTAGCGGGAATTTTGAAGGAGAATAGCACAAGCAGCAAAATGACATCACCATAAGCTTCACATCACAGCATCGCTAGTCTCACGATGCCGGTCATCATCATCATCATCAGTCCCTTGCCCGAACTGGGCGTTGGGGGGACTGAAAGGCAGCAGCAACAGACAGTGCTCTCCACTGAGTTCTATTTTGGGCGGTGGCAAGCAAGTCTGACATCTCGAGTTCGGTCCATTCTTTTATGTTTGCGACCCAACTCTTTCTCTGACGACCTCGCCGACGACTTCCTTCGAGAGTGCCTTGGAGGATAGTCTTGGACAAGGTGTTGTGTCGGGTCACGTGGCCAAACCAAGCAAGCTTGCGCCGTTTCACGGTTGCCAGAAGGGGTTCATGTGGGCCCACCAGGGAAGTGACGATGCTCCGTACATATTCGTTGGTCTTGTGCTCGCGGTACGAGATGCGGAGCAACTTCCTCAGGCACTTGTTCTCAAAGGCCTGGATTTTCTTTTCTGAGTCTGCAAGCAGTGTCCAAGTCTCACAGCCGTAGAGTAGAATAGACACTATGAGGGACTTGTAAAGCCTGTACTTGATGGTGAAGCTGATGGAGTTACTTCGCCATATCCTGTCCAGCCTGGCCATTGCGGATGTTGCTGTACCTATCCTGATACGGATCTCTGCTATGCAACTACCGTCTTTGGACAGGGTGGCTCCCAAGTACTTGAAGCTATTGACCTCTTCTAGCTTTTGGCCATTCATGTGAATGTTGCTGCTGCTGTCGCTTGTGGTGTTGATCATCACTTTGCTTTTATCCGTACTGATCTCCATGCCATAAGACCCTGCGCTACTTGAAAGTTTGTCTGTCAGGTTTTGGAGCTCACTATTGCTGCCTGCCATGAGGTCAATGTCGTCTGCGAATCGAAGATTGCACAGGGATCTGCCACCAATAGAGATTGAAGTATGGTGGTCGTGGAGGGTTTTCTGCATGATCTTCTCCAGGAATATGTTGAAAAGGACAGGAGAGAGCAGGCATCCTTGACGGACACCGATCGTCGTCCTGAAGAACTCGCCTGACTGATTGTTAAGTAGAACCGCGCTGCAGGCGTTCTTGTAAAGCGCTTCTATCATTTGGATCAGTCCCTCCTCTATGTTGAACGATCTCATGACTTGCCAGAGTCCGTCGTGCCAGACGCGATCAAATGCTTTCCTGAAATCAATGAAGTTGTGGTAGAGTTCGCGCTGATGCTGCAGATGTTTCTCGATCAGGACGCGGCAGTTGAAAATCTGCTCTACAGTGCTTCTTCCAACTCTGAAGCCAGCCTGTTCTGCCAGCAGTTCCTCGGCGAAAGTTTTGAGGCGGTTGAGAATGATTCTAAGCATTACTTTGCTAGGGTGACTTATCAGACTGATAGTTCTGTAGTTCTGAAGTGCTGGGGAAGCAGAGGAAGCGCAAACAGCCCTGGGTCACCGATGACATCCTCGATCTGTGATGAGAGGAGAGCCTGGAAGAAAAAGAGAGGCCAAGACCTCACATCAGCAAACAAGTACAGACTTGTCAACAAGAAGATCAGGAAGAGGATGAAAGAAGCCAAAGAAGATTGGATTGAAGACCAGTGTTGTAGCGTGGAAGAGGGCATGGCAAATGGCAACAGCAAGAAGGCTTATGAAACGCTAAGGACCCTCACCAAGACTCAACAGCGAACAGCCACAGTCATCGAAGACAGCAGCGGCCAACTCCTTACGGAAAACACTGCTGTACTAAACAGATGGACTGAGTACTGCCGAGACTTGTATAACTACAAGGCTGAGCCAGACACCAGCATCCTCCAAAACAACCAGGCTGGGGCCAGGAAGGCTGAAGACCTGCCAGTGTTAGCTGAAGAGGTGGAAGCAGCCGTACGCGGCCTGAAGGGAGGAAAGTCTCCAGGTGTAGACAACGTACCTGCTGAACTGTTGAAACATGGAGGAGAAGTAACAACGAAGGTCCTCACTACACTCTGTCAAAAGATCTGGGAGCAAAAGAAATGGCCAGTAGAATGGACACAGTCTCTAGTGATCCCGCTCCCCAAGAAAGGAAACCTGAAACAGTGCCAGAACTACACGATGCCGGTACACAGTGGCAAATTTGATGTTTGACGTCACTCATCCAAAAGGCATGCAGCATCTTCCAGGGCTGACTGTTTTCTTCCACACAGCCTCTTCCATGGATGACTGTTTGATGGGAGTATATAGTGGATCCAAAACTTTCAAAAATGAATGAATTATTATTCAAAAAGTTGAAGAGGTACAATGCTGGATTATGAACTCATCTAATGTCTATCTCCAAGCTATCTATATCCAAATTTCCAAGTGAATAGAACGAAAATTACGGACAGTCAGATATGGGTCAACCAACTTTATATAAACGGCAATTTTTCTCTTTAACGAATCACCCAATTTGAATATGCTCAAAAGTACTCCCACGAAGTACAGCATTTCCTAAAGTTTCAGACGTGTACGTACGCAAACAATGGAGATACTCGTATCTACAGACACACACGCGCGCGCGCGCACACACACACACACACACACACACATAGGGCTTCCCGCCAAATGTAGGTTCAACAGCGCGGTTTGCGTAGCTAGGCATGACGTAACTTTTTATCATGTTACTTCACTGTCAGGGTCTGATGTGTGCCCGCCTATGTTCATCATTTGCATGCTATGGAATGTGCTCCAACCAGCCCCCATCTCGAAGTCTACCGTATTTTCAATACGGTAGACAAAAAGAAGTATGGTTTAGACTCTCCAGTAAGATAGTATTGGGAAAATTGTACAAAATAGTCAAGATGGAAAGAAGCAAGCATGAGTTTGAGAGCAGCCAGGACAAGTCAATACAAGATGCATTGTTAGGTCAAGGGTGTTAACTCATTCAAGGTGCCCCTATCAATAGCTGCAAAAGTGTTGTATTGCATTGCAGGTGGCAGTACTATACAACACATTTGTAGCTATTGATGCAGGTTACCTTGAATGAGCTAACCTTTTGGCTTTCGGTCATGCATTTTGTGAAGATCATTCCTGCAGAAATCACCTCGGCAAGAAGTACTACCGCCTTTGTGTGTCGGTAGCAGTTTTTGACGTGATGATTCTGCAGAAATAATTGTGACAAAAAATGCTACCAACAGTCAAATTCTGTTCAATAAAACATGTACTTGAAAGTATCTTGCACTAGGTCTTGCTTCAGCACACGGAAATTTAATTGAATTGTAGTGCCTCAGGCTAAACTGGTTCATGATATAAGTTTCATTAGATTTGTTTGTGTGTCTGTGTGTGTTTGATAAATATGTTGTAATAAAATTGTACTGTGTTGTAAAGAGCTAGGGATGGGTTGTGTTGTCCATGATCTTTAACCAGTTATTATTTGTGTGTTGCAGAGGCTTTTGGCAAATGATGCAGAGAAAAGCAAAGCTGTAATGGATGAAATAAAGTTTTTGGTATGTTTCTTACTCATGAACCTGACTTAAATATTTTAAGTGACTTCCTTTGCTGACACCGTAAAAAAAGAAACAGAATACACGAAACTTTGCTGAATTTCAGGACTGCAGCTTCTACTAGTATGGGTACAACCAAGTATTGTGTGTTAACTGTTATTCATTGGCTCATGTGCGAAGCAAAAGTGAGTATATATGTTTTGGGCTAGTGGTCGTCCATCCGTCGTTCATCAGCCATCGTCTGTCCGCGTCATCTGTGGTAAACTTTAATGTTGGCATTTTCTCGGAGACATTTCAAGCCAAAGTCTTCAAACTTGGCTCAAGTATACTTTGTGGCAAGACCTTTCTCAACATACCAATTTCAGTGACCTCACACAAAGGTCAAGGTCACAGGGGATCATGAAATATGTCAAAAATAGCTATATTTGACATAATTTATTTTTTTCCTAAATACTATTCACAACTTCAAACCCAAACTTGGTACAAAGGTACCTGATGGTAAGACCTTTATATGCATACTAATTTGGTTGATCCCTCGGAAAGGTCAAGGGTCAAAAGAGCTCAGGAAATAGGTGAAAAATAGCCATATTTTGACAAAAGATGTTTTTTCTCAAATACAGTTCACAACTTCAAACCCAAACTTGCTACAAAGATACCTGATGGTAAAACCTATCAATTCATACTAATTTGGATGACCCGTCGGAGAGGTCAAGGGTCACAAGGGCTTAGGAAACAGGTCCAAAATAGACATATTTTGACTAAAGATGTTTTTTCTCAAATACTATTCACAACTTTAAACCCAAACATGCTACAGAGATACCTGATGGGAAGACCTTTCTATGCACACTAATTTGGTTGATCCCTCAGAAAGGTCAAGGGTCATAAGAGCTCAGGAAATCAGTAAAAAATAGCCATATTTTGACAGAAGATGTTTTTTCTCAAATACTATTCACAACTTCAAACCCAAACTTGCTACAGAGATACCTGATAGCAAGACCTATCTATGCATACTAATTTGGATGACCCCTCGGGAAGGTCAAAGGTCACGAGGCTGGCAAATGTGTAAAATACCAATTTTTCATAAAATTGTAGGTATTATCAACATTTGTGCAAATATTTCAACCAAATTTGGCACAAAGATAGCTGATGATAAGACCTTCCTATGCATACTAATTTAGTCAACACATCACAAGGGTCAGGGGAGGTCGACAGATGTGTGAAAAATGCTTACATTTTAAAATAACATGGATTTTGCTGCTGCAGAAGCCAGCCCTTGTCACAAAGGTCACTCATAATAATTATGTAAATCGGTCATACATGTGAGCCATAATGGCTTTGCCTTTATTTCATCAAAAACATTACCGATGACATGACCTTATGGGAGTGTCTACTACTTACTCAGTTCTAGCCTAAGTACTCGTTGTGTTAACACACAACCCGGGAGGCACTCGGGGAACCCCGAGGGGGCCAAGAGTTGTCTCCCGATACTCCCCATCCGGAACAGAGTACCCATAATTCCTCAGTCAGTCTACTTAGGCTTACGCTGTTCAGACGTGTTGCTCTAGCCTACGGATTTTGGGGATTTCGACCGGTTCACCGGTCTTCGACGGACTTAGTTCTTCTCTTGACTTGTTCTTCGTCGGGCCCCCCTGTACCGGGTGGCTCTGGTATCCCTTCTTCGTTGGCAGCTGCCCGCTTGGCTCCCTGAAGTGCCTGGGCTACGCTGTGAACTTCGCTGGGACTTCGCCGCGCGTGCCTTGGTTTGGATTTCTCCCCCCCCCCCCCTTCCCCGGTCCCGCTCCGGGAAAAGGTAAGGTGACTGGGTTGGCCCTCGGCTGGTTCCCGGGCTGGGCACTGGTTGAGCAGGCGCGAACGCGGTCTTCATTTGCGTTGTTGCTTGCGCCAAGATTCTTGACTTTTACTTGGCGGGTCTCGCGCCCGTTCCCCCTCTCCTTCCGTGTTGGTGTGGTATTGTTATTGACAGGGTCAAGTCTCCCTTTTTTCGCTGTGGTTAGCAGCGTGGTTGTTGAAAGTTCCGCGCTTTTAACGGAAGGCATTTACGCGTGAGGGAAGAAATGAGAAGTTGTAGTCTGGAACGGTCATTCTTAAACGGCGCAGATCCGCAGGTGGTCAGCTTCGTTTTCCAAGATGGCGTCTAACGATGCAGAGCTCCGTGTTCCTCGCGGTTAAAACCTTTACTGGAAGGGGAATGGTGTGCAAGATCGGTGAAGCTAAGTCTAACCTTATTTCTGGCGCTTACCTACTCACTTATTCCTCACCTATGCTCTTGTCCCTGGTTGGGTTCGGGGAATGTGGTATGCTCCAGCCATCCCTTGACGCATTACGTTGGTGAATGTGGCGAGAACCGACACTTACTTCGGTACTGAGTCGGTCCCGTCATGCCTGTTTTGTTATGCATACTGCAGACCTGTTTACCATATACGGGGGCGTATTAGATACATGGGAGATGCAGAGTATTCGTCATTTGACGGGATACTGACGGCACCTAGATGACTTATTGTTGCTGTCATGGGGGAAGATCATAAGCTGCAATAACTTCTCTTGCCACCACAGGTGCTACTCACATACCCTCACTTGCTCATTCCACATATTGCTATGACAGGCTGCAGATGGACGGTGATTGGTACAGGTGAGCCCGTCGCCAACGCATCTCATGGCAGGCGCCAGTGACCGTCTCCCGGCCCGAACCTCCCTGGAAAAAGGAAAAAAAAAAAAAAAAAAAAAACCCAGAGTGCTCAGACAGCCCTATGTCTCCTGGACGCACTGGTTTATGCGCTTTGGTTATATTCCTACTTGGGCATGTGACTACCAGTTAACATGAACAACATGCATAAGAATACAAGTTAACATGAACGACAGTAACGTTTTACTGTTGAAAGGTAATTGCCTGCTGGCAACTTAAGACAATGATCAAAGCTGCACCTGGAGGCCGTCGCTATAGTACAGCTCCGGTGTGTCGCGGGGACTCCGCTCCGACAAAGGTTCTGGGCCTGCCGCTTGCTTCAGGCTTATACTTGTCATGACATGCTTGAGTTTGTTGTGCAGGATGTGTTGTAGGCTCAACTTAGTCTGGGGTCCTCCCAGACCAAGGGTGGCTTCCACACCTGTAGGGGCCGGGAGGTGCCCGGCGTAGGACGTATACGCTGGGAAGACAGGTACACACCTTGGTGGTTGGGGGAGTTGCCTTGGCAGGATGGACAGACAGTGCGGTTAGCCGCGACTCCTCTTCTTCGCAGAAGGTAGGTCACACAGGTGGGGTGCTTACCTGGGGTTAACCGGGACCCTACTGGCTGCACTCTCTACCTTGCGGAGATGTATTGCAGGTCCGCGCGCTTGCTGACAGGTGGTTCCTCGCTGGTTGTACCGTTGTCTCGCGGAAGTTCACTTTACCAGGACAGGGTCCCTCAGGCCCACGCCCGCGTGCCTTCGGATTTTTGGTATGTTGCAGGGGCCTTAGATGACCTGCACACAGCGCGGACGTTACAGTGACCGTCGGACTCATACAAGGTCTGTCTACCATGTGCCTCCGAACCTTGGTGTGACGTCTGCGCCACATGACCTGGACGGCGCTGGGCTCACCTTGGAGCTTCTATCGGCGAGAGCGCCCGATGCCTGTGACTGGTTACAGACCTGCTGAGATACCGGCGGATATTCCCGGTACTCCGACTGCTCGAGTTCCGACGAGTGGACTGTGAGATCACCATGCCGGACGCGTCAGTATAGTGTGCAGGAGGAAGTGCGCTTGGACAAAGCCTTCTGACAGACAACCGGCCTCCCTACAGAGCACACTGGTACCAACTTGGGGTTTCCGGCGCGAACGCCTGACACCGGTGACTGTTCCAGACCTGAGGAAGTACCAGCTGTTCCGGTTCTCCAGCCTCTCAAGTTCCGACGGCCCTAGCATCGGGGGATTGACACGTCGGACACAGCTTGGTAGTGTGCGGAGTCGGGAGCTCGAGGCGTTGATTCCCAGGAGGGAACACGCTTGGACCAAGCCTTATGCCAGGCAGAGAACCCTTCTCGCTACAGAGTTCGGTTCGGAGAGACGTGCTTCGTGCCGTCCATGGTCAACCGATCCCCACTCGTCTCCTAGGAAGGCCTTGGATCCTCCTCGGCCGCTGCGAACCCGCCTCGCCATAGAGTCCGGCTCGCGGAGACAATCTCACACGCACACCACGTCTCGACTTGTTCGGGATCTGCTCTTCGATCGAACTCGGGCCGGCTGCTAGTGGTTGCAGGGTACTGTTGGTGGCCAGCCAGCAGGGCGGAGGTGCCTGTCTCCGTTCCTTACCGCCCGAGTCCTTGACGATCTTGTGGAGGGATGGCTACGCGGACCGCTTCAGTTACTGCGCGGAGAGGGGTTCTCGACGCGGGCGTTACAGGAGGGTACGCACCTGGACATAGCCTGCGGTCAGGCGGAGACCCACCTCGATACAGTGCCCGGTTCGCAAAGTCACGCTGTCCCGCCAGTTCCCGACGGTAGAAACGAGCGACGGTAGATTCTGCTCGCCAGCCCACCGCGGCCACGATGTCCTTGACAGCGCAGTTCCGGTCGTATGCGATGCTCGTGGCCATGGCGCGTACTTCATCTGCGCGGATCTTCAGTCTCTGCGCTACCCGTCGAGAGAGATCCATGTATGCAGTTCGTATTACCCAGCGCAGCCAAGGAGGAGATCGTCTGGGCTGGGATATCAGTCTTGCCCTGTCGTATGGGCAGGAAGAGGCGGCACGACTGGGAATCCACTTCCCTCAGGATCGGATCTCCGCTCTTGCTCTCCTGCGCGCGTGGAGGGACCACTCTGCACCTTGGATGCCCGTCCATCTACGAATTTCCCTCGTTGGAGTCAACCTTCCGGCACTCTAGGTCTACACTCCGCTTCTCTCCACTGCGGGCGTGCTTAGGAGTTGCCGTTCTTCACGTCGCTCCAGGGATTCTCTCCTGCCTCGCTCGTCGATCCCTTTCGCGCCCGGCTGCCGTTCGTCCCTTTCCTCTCCCCCGCACTCAGCCCTTCCCCTTCTTCGTGCTCCGGCCTGGCTGCAGTCGCTCCTCTTCTGGACATCCGACCCCCTCCGGTGGTTCTCGGGGAGGATGCTGTCGTTACTTCGCCTTGCTCGGACCTGTTTACCTCCTCCTGAGGTTACAGTACTCGGTTCGACCCAGTTGTGCACTAATACTCCTTGGAGATCTGACGACTCACTAGCTGGTGGCCTTACGCGTGAGTTCCATTGACTTAGTGGAAGTACTCTGACTTCGCACGGGTGGTAAACGGGTCTGCGAGCGCGTCGGCTTCTGTCTCCCCTGGTGCCCTCTCGGATGCAGCTCGGAGCTGGCAGCGGCTTCCGAACTTCGTGCCAGGCGCTTCGACTACCCTGCGCTTCTTCTCTCGGTTCACGGATCTTCTTCACCCCCATGGAGTTGCCGGCTGTTGGCTTCCCTCGGTCGGAACGGTGCTCGGGAGGTCACAGGAGTTGCCTCCCCTTCCAGCAGTGGATCCGCTCTTGCCTCTCCTTGGGACTAGACGACCCCTCTCGTACGTACCTCCCTTCGTGTCGTGAGATGGTAGAGCTCCTTACCCTATCCTTCGTTCTCCAGGTCGACGACTCCTGGCGCCGAGCGGGGCGGTGTGATGCTGACGGACCCTCTGTGCTGACGACTCGACCAAGGCAGTTTCTTGGGGGGTTCCTGGACTTCGCTACGGGGAGCAGAACGGAGGAGGCTTCTAGAACCTTCGCTTCGCTTACGCTGTAGGACCATGGCACAGCTCCGTCTCCCTGGTGTCTAACCAACTCGACTTCCCCTTGGGCACCCAGGAGGGCACCGGGCTTCGAACACGTGGTACTGCTGCGGCTGTGCTGGCGGTTGGACGGCCCAGCCACTACTCGGAAGTCGGATCTCCTCTCCTTTGGTCGTCTCTAAGCCCGGCTGCTTCTGCTACACCTCCTACTACCGTGGTTCTTCTCCAACTCCAGCCTGGCCTTCGGACCTCGCGGTCAAGAGCGCGAACGGCTTGGAGCTGACGCAGACTAGTAGGTCACCTTCTCATGGGACGGCTGCGCCAACCTGTTTCCCCGATGGATCCAGTTGCTACACGCAGTTTGCACCAGGATGCCTTCGGAGGACCGGCGCACTGGCGAGATGGCTTCGCGGACCTGTTCGACACTAGGTGGGTTCACTGGCGTGCCCCGTGCTTTGAGGATTCGCCCTGCCTTTGTGGATTCGCCCGCCTGGACGAGACATCGACGCTCTGGCCTAGCCTGGGACGGTTGCTCCGCTCTTCCTGTTCGTCACCCCGTTACTGGGTTCCGGTCCTGTACCTCTTACACCTCTCCTCGCCGCGGACCCCCGCTACTGCTTCCCGCTTCTGCAAGGTGCTCCTGCAGCCGCGACGCTCGCTGTTTCGCTTTGATGGGGCCCCTACTCCTTCGCCTTCGTCGGTGGCGGCAGGCCTCAACGTTGGACACAGCAAGGTAGTGTGCGGAGTCGGGAGTTCGAGGCGCGGGTTCCCAGGAGGGAACGCGCTTGGACCAAGCCTTATGCCAGGCAGAGAACCCATCTCGCTACAGAGCTCGGTTCGGAGAGGCGTGCTTCGCGCCTCCATGGTCAACCGGTCCCCACTCGTCTCCTAGGAAGGCCTTGGATCCTCCTCGGCCGCTGCGAACCCGCCTCGCCACAGAGTCCGGCTCGCGGAGACATTCTCACACGCACACCACGTCACGACACGTTTCGGGATCCTCTCTTCGCTCGAAGTCGGACCGCCACCCTCGCTCTCCCTCGCGAGCGTAACAAGGATCGAGCTTCTCCTCGTCACTAGGAATAACAGCCCTGAAGCTACAAGTCGGATGATCTTCCTGACGACGCTCAGTCATGCGATCCGATTCCAGGATCCCTCCCGCAGCGAGCTTAGAGGCTAATTAAGTCCTATCAGCTACGTACAGGGCCACGAACGTCACAGTCGTCAGGAACTGTGCTGTCTTCCACTTTGTGGCTACTGTAGGGCTCGCGGGCATGTTCTCTCGCTCACAGAGTTTCCCAGTCCAGTGGGGCTACTCGCTCTGGTGGGGGAACTGCTCCGGGGCTCCTCTTCCTCCTGGCGCTTCAGCGCCGTAGGTTACACCTCCCCAGGGTCGTCGGGAATTTGCGTTTGGGAGGACGGCCCTTGGGGCCCCAAGGTGTGCTAGTGCGCGGCACCCTCCTCCTATTCGTGATTCTCCCATAAGGTCATGTCATCGGTAATGTTTTTGATGAAATAAATGCATTTTTCTTTAAAAGGTATTTTTTCGAAAAATACTTACCGATGACATGACTCGGACGACCCTCCCACCGGCCCCACTTGCCGCTGGTAAGCTAAGTATCCTGACTGAGGAATTATGGGTACTCTGTTCCGGATGGGGAGTATCGGGAGACAACTCTTGGCCCCCTCGGGGTTCCCCGAGTGCCTCCCGGGTTGTGTGTTAACACAACGAGTACTTAGGCTAGAACTGAGTAAGTAGTAGACACTCCCATAAGGTCATGTCATCGGTAAGTATTTTTCGAAAAAATACCTTTTAAAGAAAAATGCATTTTTTTGTTTGGTTTAGTTACTCCATCCATCTATCTATCCATCCATCCCAAATTTCCCTTTGTGGACAATAAAGTATTATTGTATTGTAATTAAGTTGTAACACAGGTGTCTACATTGTCATTTATTTTCCACAGAAAAAACTGTCAGGGCATCCAAACATTATTGAGTTCATCACAGCAGCCTCCATTGGCAAGGACCAGTCAGACCACGGACAGGCAGAGTTTCTGCTGCTTACAGAGCTATGTCCTGGTAAATCTTGTGTTTTCCATAAACACCACGCATACATACACACATGTACAAGACAGGGAATGCACATAACATAATGATGATATAAATGACACAAAGATTCAAAATGTGTCTTTGATTTTGATCACAATCCACATCTATAGCTGTGGAAGTGACATATAGCATTGCCACCAGCGGGTTCCGAT
Organism: Semisulcospira habei; assembly: GCA_036245525.1. Lineage (NCBI taxonomy): Eukaryota > Metazoa > Mollusca > Gastropoda > Semisulcospiridae > Semisulcospira > Semisulcospira habei. The sequence goes on from BTPG01000005.1 coordinate 157,065,019, forward strand.
TTTTGGGGCTAATGAACAATTTACAAGCTGATTAAAAGAGTCGATGTCTTCATGCTAATCAGTCTTCCTCAAGGTATTTATAACAAATTTAAAGCATTTAAAAAGTTGCAACTTTTTACCTGCTGGCAAAACTGTGCAATTGTGCGTGTTTTAGTGATGCGTTCCGCAATGTGCTTTTGCAGGTGGCCAGCTTGTGGATATCTTAAACTCCCAGCCTGGCCCCATGTCACTAGAACTGGTGCTTAAAGTTTTCTACCAGACCTGTCGTGCTGTACAGCATATGCACAAACAAAAACCTCCCATTATTCATCGCGACTTGAAGGTCAGTTGTTTGAGGTCTATGGGACATTTTTGCCCTTGTGTTAATTTCTTGAACGGTAAGCTTAAACTCAAAGGAACACTACCATTTTGTCTCACGTGCAATAGCAAAAGTGAGTATGTGATGGGCCAGTGGTTGTCTGCCCATTTTTGTTCAAGGACAGCTGTAGCTGATTATGATCCCCAAGAGGCAAAAATTCTCTTGAGCCCCTGCAGTTTCAAGGGCTTATGTGAATCTGTGTCTCATGCAGATGTACAGTAAACTTTGGATATGAGCAAATCTCCAAATGTCGCTTGTCTGGAACCCTGTTCAGAAATAAGTTTGTATTGACTCACTGAATAACTTTGCTTTTTATGCAGCTAAATCCGAATTGAATAAAGAATTCCTATACCAAGTTGTGTGTCATTCTCCTGAGTGGTTTGTTTGTGAGATGTTTTTAAATTTAAAAAACATGAGAATTTTCGCACAAAAAAACATTACACAGAATAGGTACCTTTGATAAGGAAGCTTCATCATGGAAACGGATGACAACTTGAAGTAAATCTTGTTTGTGTGTTGCATGAGGATTAAAGTGCATGCACTGGGCGAAGTGTTTGGTTAATGATGATATTTTTCTAATTTATAATTTGAATTTGAAAATTACGGTGTCAGGCGTTACCTCTACGGTCATAGTAGTCCCAAAAGTTGAGTACAACAGATGATGCAGCTAAAGGTACATAATGACAAAAGCAACATAACCACATGATTATTAATGCATTTGTTTTGCAGAAAACGAGCTTTATGCGTTAAAATGAGTCAAAAACAATTATATAGCAGGGGACAAAAATAGGCATCATGATTCCATTCATTTGTAATGTTCAACACCTTGACTGTAACATGACACTATGCTTAGCACAATCCAAATTCTTCTCCAACTCCCTAAAAATGTTACAAAAAAGAAAACAATTGCTGGATGCTGTTTCAGTAGTGTCAGATACATGCAATGAAATCAAAATCAGTTCTCAAAATGAGATGAAATTTAAGCTCTGTGTAATGTTTTAATAAGTTTTATCTCTGACCTTTTGAGATTTGCTCAATTATATATTAATTATTATAACAATTGCCAGGGGACCCATTTGTTTTTGTTGTTTCTCTGAAGTTTGTTATAGGTGAAGTCATTTACCTTTTGCATGTCATTAGCAGTTTTTGTCACGATTCCTATAGGTATCATTGAGGCAAAAACCGTTGGCGACACGCAAAGGGTTAAAAAAAGTGCTGCCAGGACCTCTGAAAATAGTGTTGTTATATCCAAATTGTGTTATATCTGACCTTGTTATAAACAAACGGACCGTGGTTGGATGAGTTATTGTTGACAGGATGTGTATATATTGTTGGATGGTTTGCTGCTTATGACCATTTCTACTCTAGCAGATGTATTGCAGGCAGCATTATGCGTAGATTGTTTATTATGCATAGACTTCTGTTTTTATGTCATTTAGTCTTCAAATGAGCAGGCATATGAAGGTTGGCTCTATGAAAGCATGTGTTTTTGGCAGGTGGAGAACCTACTTTTGAGTGACCAGGGAACATTGAAATTGTGTGACTTTGGCTCAGCCACTACGGAGACACACTACCCAGACTCCAGCTGGTCGGCCATCCAACGCAGTTTGGTGGAGGATGAGGTTATATTTAGATTTGTTTGTTAGCTTTATTTCTCATTTGGTCATTGTGAGTTGTGTCATTTTAGTCATTGTCATGATGGTGATGATGTTCATCTGTAAAATACATTTCTCCATCCAGTACTGAATGTTCAAAAAGCTTTGTAGAGGGGGCAGGGATGGGAATTGTCCGCGAAAACACGGGATTCCGCGGGGGAAAACAATTTGTCCGCGAAATTGAAAAGGCATCTCCGCGAAAAAACATCATGGGTAGCAAAACGAGCAAAGCACCGGTTTTACTCCGCGGGCAGGATATGACGAGGCAGGTTGCGTTCACGGCACCCACTGGTCACCCACGCAGTGCACCACGTACTGCGCAGTAACCTAGGCGGGCAAGAGGCCATTCATCCGGCCTAGTACGTCCTTTCATTGTTGATCAGAGTGACTCGTGTTGTGAATTGTGGCTGCAAATTTTGACGATTCAAGCAGTGCTAAGAAGTGAAGATGGGACTGGATATCGGCTGAAGTAAAGTTAAACAGTCATAGGTCCAATGCCAAGGAGAGGGAGAGGGCTCTGGCGTGATGGGTGGGTGAGTGCCAAACTGTCCGAAAAACTAATTTCTGGCCCAGCGCCTGATGATGGCATCATATTTGTTCAGGACCCTCCTTTTTCCCTATTTAGCACCAGCCAGCAGTCCAGCGGCACTGTCCGTACCTGAGAGCCAGCTCTGTCTTTTTCTTTTGTTATATTACTCAGCTGGCAAACCGCAGGTAGTGCGTTGAGATATCTGAACTAATAATTTTTTTAATGAAAAATTCAGGCTAACTGAACTGATAAATTCGATGACGGTACACAACGTGACACCAAACTTTGAAACAATATTTCGAGAGATCGTAGAATTTAATATGTACACTACATATCTATCAAAACTCCAAATGTATATGCCCACACAGTTTCATATAGTATGTGCAACTCTACTTCTTTTAGTCCACTCTTTAACCAGTAATAACATCCATACAAACGAGGCCGGTAGGGTAATAAAAGACGGGTCCCATCTAGGTATGCATCGTCAATATCTGGGGGGTTCTTGGTTACTTACTTACTTACGCCTGTCACCCCTACCTGGGTATAGGCCGTCGACGAGAGACCTCCAGCAACTCCTGTCCTGTGCTTCTCCTTCGATTCTACTCCAGGTGGTTCCCAGTCTCTTGATGTCTGCTTGGAGGTCTCGACGCCAGGAGTTTCTCGGCCTACCTCTTTTCCTCTTTCCCTGGGGGTTCCATGACAATGCCTGCCTAGTGATACTGGAAGCTGGCTTTCTCAGACTGTGACCGATCCATCCCCATCTTCTTCGCCCAATTTCATTCTCTGCTGTTATCTGCTCTGTTCTCTCCCAGAGTCTGACGTTGCTGATCTTCTCTGGCCAGTGGATTTTCAAAATTCTTCTAAGGCAACTGTTCATGAAGGTCTGTACTCTGTTGACTGTGGTTTTTGTCAATCTCCATGTCTCTGCTCCATATAGGAGAACTGCTTTTACATTGGAGTTGAAAATCCGGACTTTGGTGTGTTGTGACAGCTCTCTGGAACTCCACACTTTTTTCAACTGGAGAAAGGCTGCTCTGGCTTTACCGATTCGTGCTCTGACATCTGCATCAGTGCCGCCTTTTTTGTCTATGATGCTCCCGAGATAGGTGAAGGACTCCACCTCCTCCAACGGGGTGCCAGCAAGCAAGACTGGTTCTTCCCTGGTTGCGTTCAGCCTCATTGTCTTTGTTTTCTGTTTGTGAATGGTGAGGCCCACTTGGGACGAGATGTCAGCAAGCCTCGTGGTCTTGTCCTGCATTTGTTGATGAGTGTGGGACAGTAATGCCAAGTCGTCTGCAAAATCGAGGTCGTCAAGCTGTGTCCACAGTGTCCACTGTATTCCACTTCGTCTGTGCTCTGTGGTCATCTTCATGACCCAGTCTATGGCCAGTAGGAAGAGGAACGGAGACAGCAGACACCCCTGCCTGACACCAGTTCTGACCTGGAGCTCTCTGGTGAACTGCCCTTCGTGGATCACGCGACATGTCATGCCATCATAGCTGCTCTTGATCAGGCGGACGAGCTTTGTGGGTACACCGTAGTGTCGTAGGAGTTTCCACAGAGTCTCTCGGTCCACACTGTCAAATGCTTTCTCATAATCCACAAAGTTGACGTACAGCGGGGAGCTCCACTCCACAGACTGTTCCACGATGATGCGGAGAGTGGCGATCTGGTCTGTACATGATCGGTTCTTCCTGAATCCTGCTTGCTGGTCTCTCAGCTGGTTGTCAACGGAGCTCTTCATTCTCTCTAGGATGATCCTGTTGAAGACCTTTCCTGGTACTGACAACAAGGTGATTCCTCTGTAGTTGGAACACTTGCTGAGGTCGCCTTTCTTGGGAAGCTTCATTAGGTACCCCTCCTTCCAGTCAGCTGGCATCACCTCCTCTTCCCAGATCTTTCCAAACAGTGGGTACAGCATCTCAACTGTTGTCTCTAGGTCTGCTTTCAGAGACTCCGCTGGGGTGCCATCTGGCCCTGCTGCTTTGCCATTCTTCAAAAATGCCACTGCTTTTCTGATCTCTTCCCGGCTGGGTCTGTCACAGCTGATGGGTAGGTCGGTCTCTGCCGGCTGGATGTCGGGGGGGTCGGGTGGGCTAGGTCTGTTCAGTAACTCTTCAAAATACTCGGCCCATCTGTCGAGTTGGTCTGCTCTGTCTGCAATAGGCTTGCCTTCTTTGTCTTTTACTGGTCTTTCTGTATGGCCATACCCACCCGACAATCTTCTGGTAATGTCGTAGAGCTGTTTCATGTTGCCGCTGCCTGCTGCCTTTTCTGCCTCTGCCGCCAGGCTGTCTGTGTAGGCCCTCTTGTCTGCCCTGATACTCCTCTTCACCTCGCGGTTGGCTTCCGAGTATTCCCCCTGTGCCCTTACTTTGGCTGCTCTCGTGCGACTGTTGTTGACCGCTGCTTTCTTCTGCTTCCTCGCTTCTATCTTCTTCAAGGTCTGTGCCGACAGCCAGTCCTTGTGGTGGTGTTTCCTGAACCCTACAGTGTCTTTGCAGGTTGAGTTCAGCGCCTCTCTAACTGCCTTGGGGTTCTTGGTGATCTATGTCAATTGCAGTTGTACTGGTCTGACTTTGACTTTGACACTGTTTCCAGGCAAAATGAAGAGGGGACAGAAAAGGAAGGGGAACTGTTGCGTGGGTGATAGTCAACTGCACAAGATAAACATTGGGCTGTTGGCACGAGCTTGATGAGTTTTGTGAACTCACCCTGCGGTCAGGGGGTATCGGGTTTCCCTGAAATTTCAGGGACTTGGGTGGCGTTGGACCTTAGACTGTAAAGTGGGCAAGAAAGTTCAGAAAGAATGCTTGGGCACAAGCTTTCCCAAAGTTGATGTGAGTGGAGCATCTTGGTGCTGAAGTTTTCAGAGTTTTTTGCCATGGCCAATTCCCATCCCTGGGGGAGGGGGGGGGGGGGTTGAAGAGAAGAGACAGCAAAGCACCAATTTAGAGAGAAGAGGAAGAATAAAACTGCAGTCAGTTTGCCAGTTTAGGACAGACTGAAGAGGTTTGTCTTCTGCTGTCTATGGAAAGATTGAAGAGAGACATCAAGAGATCAGTGTTTAACAACTTGACTGATGGCTGCTTTAGTCAAGGTAACTTCATGATACTTGATAGTTCTACCAACATCCAGCCTTGTTGTGCCACAACAGGAGTTGAATCAACTGTGATAGTTCAAGGGTGGTGCCAGGATAGTTTGGCGCCTATCGGCGCCAAGCTATTCTGACACCACCCTTGAGTACGTGTTGTCTGTTAAATGGTAATGGGCAGTAAGGCACAACTCCCAAGGTATGGGCCTTTTGACTTTAGGGTTCTGTGCCTTATCAGAGATTCAATATTCACTGTTTCAGATGACCAAGAACACAACTCCTATGTACAGAGCACCAGAAATGCTAGACTTGTATCAGAACTTCCCCATCAATGAAGCACTAGACATTTGGGTGAGTTGCTGAGTGATTGCAGCATGTAATTTGTAAACACTACCAGACAAATAAATAAAAAATAGTAATAATAATGATTATATAACAATAATAATAAAGAACAATAATAGTAATAATGATAATGATAAATCCAAAAATTAAACATATCTCTCTGGTTCCTTTATGATGGAAGAAAGTGAGTCCATCCGCTTGGCCATCTTTTGTCTGTCTTTTGTAATGCTATCTGTCCATTCATCTGTTTCGCTAGGTACTGTTAGTGAGTGATAAGGATAATTTTAGGTATTCATTTTTGCAAGTCAGTTCTTGGCTTTTTCAAACTGTGGTCATACTTTAATCACTGTTGGATTGATTGACAGACAAAATGGATTAAAAGATGCATCAAACTGTTATCAATCAAATCATTGATTGATTGATAAGTTTTTCTCACAGGCCCTTGGCTGCGTGTTGTTCTTGCTGTGTTTTGGGGAGCACCCATTTGAGGACTCGGCCAAACTCAGAATTATCAACGGGAAATACACTGTTCCAGAAAATGACACACAGTATACTGTGTTCCATGATCTAATCAGTGAGTATTACAGTGTTCCATGGCATGTGATCATCCAGTATTTTATGATTATGCTGTGTCACATACTGATAGACTGTAAGCCATTCAACCCTAACATAGATGTACCTCAACTGGAGACAAATCAACCATGTATGATAGGTTAATGGGTGGTGCCTCAATTCTTGAGCCATCGAGCTGTCATAGAGGCCGTTTACACTTGCATCTCAACCTGGGTTGAACCTGAGTACAACCCCAGCTGGAGCATTTACACTTGACCCAACCCAGATTGGAGCAGGATAGAGTTCAACCCCTCTCCGAAGCAGGGTTGAACCCGAGGTTGGATCTAAACCATATTCCATTGAGCGTCATTACTGTGCATGTTGCAAAGAAATCTGATGTGACGTCACTGGTGGGATTTTCAATACACAATAGGTTTCATAGCGCTGAAGTCCATTGTGCATATCGAGAGTAAAACATGAGTTGTTTCCACTTCTTCTAATCCAAATTTGTGTTGCAGATGCTCACTGTAAGTTTGCAAAACAATTTTCTGCCAGCAGTCATGAGACCATGGCAGAGACCAACCACTTCTGATAATTAAACATGTGGTTGCCGAATGGACAGTGTAAGAGTGCTGATAATTAACGTTGTCATAAAGATCATGGTCAAGAGCAAGAAAATTGTTCTTCTTTCCAAACTTGACTGTACGAAGAGCTTGAATCTCATGTTTCGAGATCTGGAGATCGTCTCTTTCTCTGCTGCAATGAATAGTGTATAATAAATATTACCCCAAAAATATATTAATAAAAATACAAAATAAAAATAAAAACACACTAACAACAACTTGTCATCAACCAACTGTACAAGGTGATGTCTTCTGGAGGAGGCCATGTTGCATTCCTAAGATGCTTTGTTGCGCCATGTGGGCGTGTCACCCTTGGTTCCGAATGCAAGTGTAAACGCACCAACCCGTATTCAACCCGAGTTGAACTCTACTTGGGTTCAATTCGGTTTGCGAGTGTAAACGGCCTCATGGTTTGTCCATCTCCCGAACTGATGTGAAATCTTTAGGTCTCAGATTTGGATTTGTTTCTTCAAAAACATTACCGATGACATGACTGACAGGAAGTGTCTACTACTTACTCATTCTAGCCTAAGAGCCAGTTGTGTTGAAACACAACCCGGGAGGCACTCGGGAAACCCCGAGGGGACCAAGAGTTGTCTCCCTATACCGCCCTCCCGGAAGCCGGGTACCCACAATCCCTCAGTCAAGTCTACTTAGGCGACACGGTTAGACGTGTGGCTCTACTGCTCTAGCCTATGGACTTCGGTTTTTCGACCGTTTCGCTGCTTTTCAGACTTTGCTGATGGAGTTGGAAGTAGGGAGGAAGAAGAGTTAGGATCGTTTCGTCAGCTCTGCCTGTGCTGCTGCGTGGCTATCTCGTCCCCACTTCTTGGCGGCTACGCTTTCGGCCTCTGGTGGGCTGCGCGGTGAGCTTCGCCGGTCGTGACAGGCGGGTTTGGACTTCTTCCCCCCTTCCCCTTCGACGGAGAGGTAAGGTAGCTGGGTTGACCCTCGACCGGTTCCCGGGCTGGGCTCTGGTTTGAGCAGGTACGAAGATTATCGTCTTCTTCTCACTGTAGTTGGCGCGCCAAATTTCGCAACTCTTAGCTTGGCGGGATCATAGACAAAAAAGGCGGCACTGATGCTGATGCAGATGTCAGAGCACGAATCGGTAAAGCCAGAGCAGCCTTTCTCCAGTTGAAAAAAGTGTGGAGTTCCAGAGAGCTGTCACAACACACCAAAGTCCGGATTTTCAACTCCAATGTAAAAGCAGTTCTCCTATATGGAGCAGAGACATGGAGATTGACAAAAAACACAGTCAACAGAGTACAGACCTTCACGAACAGTTGCCTTAGAAGAATTTTGAAAATACACTGGCCAGAGAAGATCAGCAACGTCAGACTCTGGGAGAGAACAGAGCAGATAACAGCAGAGAATGAAATTGGGCGAAGAAGATGGGGATGGATCGGTCACAGTCTGAGAAAGCCAGCTTCCAGTATCACTAGGCAGGCATTGTCATGGAACCCCCAGGGAAAGAGGTAGGCCGAGAAACTCCTGGCGTCGAGACCTCCAAGCAGACATCAAGAGACTGGGAACCACCTGGAGTAGAATCGAAGGAGAAGCACAGGACAGGAGTTGCTGGAGGTCTCTCGTCGACGGCCTATACCCGGGTAGGGGTGACAGGCGTAAGTAAGTAAGTAGCTTGGCGGGGCCCCTCGAACCCACGCCCACTCACCTTCCGGAATGGTTGCGACGCTTACCTACGCATTGGTGCCTTGGGTGTGGAGTATCTTCTTACTCCATGGCTTGATTAGCTTGGCAGGACAGCTTGGGTCACGCCTTGTCAACTTTGCGTAGTATTGTTTTGTGCCAACACCTGTTTCTTACCTTTTCTGGTGTTACTTGCTTGAGTGGTTGTATAGTAAGAGTGATGATTGCTGTAATTTTAGTGCGCTAATCTTGGGATGGTTGGTGAATGTAAGCGCACACTCTCAACTCGCATACGCATGCGTACGCTGTAGACAAGTACTCACGTACCTAATGGCTGGCAGCTTGGGATTTCTACGCTCCTTCGCTGGGCGTGGCAACATGCCATGTCCCCATTAAGTGGTGATTTTACTGTCCCAGATTTTGTTCTTGCCTTGCTTGTCATTGCGTGTTGAGTTGTTGTACAGCATGCGGCCAGTGTTCTTTTTTTCCACACGCCGTCGCACTTTAGTGACATGTTTTGACTTTGGTACATGTGTTGGGGTTCTCACCTTAGCGCTTGACAGCAGTGAGTCAACCTCCTTACTGCACTGCGGGCGTGCAGCCATGACAGATTGGTACCTCGCTCTTGGGCTTGTGTTTTGTCTCGTTACGAAGGCTAACCTTTCGTGGTGTAGTCCCGCAGGACTCGCCCGCGTGCCTTCGGGTGTGTTGTCTGTAGCAGGGAAGTGCTGCTCGCCCATTCACAGGGTGGACAGATGACAGTGGCTGGTTCAATTCCTAGGGGTCTGTCGCCACTACACCGGATGCGCCGCCGACCGTGTTTACGACACCTCTGCTGGTTCTGAGGGGCGTGGCCTTCAGCTATGGGTGTACGGCCACAAGCGATAGGCACCTGGTGAGGCGCCTTCCGGACACTGCGGGCCTTCCGCAAGGCGTCGGACCTACCTGGGAGAGAAGCCACACCGGACGTGACGACTAGTGCACGAGTGGGTGGATCGTGAAGGCCGTTCCAGGGGGAGCGCGCATGGACAGCCTCCTTTCAAGGAGAGAACGCGCCTTCCTGGGTATATTTTCCGAGAGACACGGCACCCCTCGTCCCTTGTCCTTTCGATCCCCGCTCATCTCCAGGAAGCCCGGGGGGGCTCCCGCGGGGGGTTCCTCATGATGGCAGAGAGAGCCCGCCTCTTAGGCCCGCTCGGAGAGACTTTAAGCACACGTCCGACGTCTTCAGGACGATACAGTACACTACCGTCATGAGAGGACTAAACAGCTTCTCGGCAGTACCTGTCCGGCTGCTACTGGTGAGTGTGTTCTTCGTGTCCAAGCGACAGCGGCCAGTTGGTGACTAGGCCTGTCTTCCCGACTCTAGAGGTGCCTTCTACCACTTGTGATGACTGTGCCACCTGGCCTCAGCGACTCTGATGGCAGCGTTGGAGCGTCTACAGACGGAGGCGCCCAACACCAGGTTGTGCGTCGAAGGAAAGGAACCTGTTCCGTCCGTATGGAGAGGGTCCGGCGGATGTACTGCACGAAACGCGTTGTTTCAGTGGCATCGGACAACCACTAGGTCTGGTCTCCTATGCACAGGGTGTGCCTCCGACCACGCTTGTGACGGCTGTTCCATCTGGTTGGAGCTGCGGTGTTCGCAGCCTTGGGGCCTTACAGACGCGAGTGACCGACACCAGCTTGTGCTTCGATACCAGTTGTTACGCCTTCCTACGTGCCCTTGGCACCGAACCCTCGAGACCAGGACGACCCTGTGGAGAAGACGCCACACCAGATGCATTGGACTATGAGGCCGCAGGAGGGAGCGCGCCCGGACTAGTAAGACTTCTATGGAAGCAGAGAACGCGCCTCTCAGAGGACAGTTCGGAGACGCGGCTTGTGACGTCCCATGTCCACCTTCGGTCCCCAAGGACTCGTCTCCAAGGACGCCGCCGGGATCCCGCTGGGGGTCCCCTTGCCGGCAGAAAACCCGCCTCTCCTTAGAGCCTGGTTCAGAGAGACATTCACGTACGTGTCCGGAGACCACTATTGACGCCAGGCCACCTCGTCTCCGAGAAAACCCACGGAACACCGGGTTCAGCGGACTTGGGCGCGGAGTGGTTTTTGATCGTTGAGGCCGCTACCAGGGGAGAGCGCGCCTGGACTAGTAAGCCTCCTACGGAAGCAGGGAACTCGCCGCTCATAGGCCAGGTCGGAGATGCGCCTTGCGACGTCCCAGGTCCACTGTCGGTCCCTACTCGTCTCCAAGAAAGCCGCCGGGATCCCGCTGGGGGTCCCCTTGCTGGCAAGAAACCCGCCTCTCCTTAGAGCCCGGTTCAGAGAGACTTTCACGCGCGTTTCCGGAGGCTACTATCGTCGCAGTTCCAGACCATCTCTCGAGGGTTCTGCTCGCTCTACCCGACACCGGAGTAGGGACCACTCTCTGCACCGTTGGATGCCCTTCCTCTACGGATCGCCTCTTTGGAGCGACCCTTCCGCCGCTCCAGGTCTACTCTCCGCTCTCTCTCTCCACTGCTGGTGTGCTTAGGAGTTGCCGTTCTTCATGTCGCGCCAGGGTTCCTGTTGCGCCTCGCTCTTCGGCTCCTCCCCGCTCGACTCGCCCCCTTCGCATCCGGCTGACTTTCGTCCCTCCCCTCTTCCCCTCACTCAGCCCGTTTCCCTCCTTCGTGCGCCGGTCTGCTCGCCCAGCTGCTTTCGCTCCACGGTCTGGACCCCAGGTCTGCTAGCGCTTCGACTTCGGTCTCCGTGCTGCACTCTGGGGGACAGCTAGGAGGTGGGCTGCGGCTTCAGGACGTCGTGACCGCGCTACGTCTTCCCTTCTCTCCTCCTCTTGGTCCCCGGATCTTCTTGCTTCACACCTCATGGAGTTTCCGGCTGCTTGGCTTCCCTCAGCAAGTCTGGTTCTCGGGTTTCACAGGAGTTCCTCTGCCCCAGCCTGCTGTGGATCCGCTCTGGACTCTGCCGCTCGACTAGATGTCCTTGCTCGCCCGTTCGCCCTACGCTACGTGGGATTGGGGAGTTCCTGAACCTGGCCTTAGTTCTTCACGTCAACGACTCCTGATGCCCTGCCGGTCGTCCTGCCGCGGAGAAACCCCTTGGGCTGACGACTCTGCTGGTTCAGTTTTCTTGGGAGTTCCTGGACTGCAGGGCGGTGAGCATACCGGTTGATGCTGCTAGGACCTTGGCTTTGCTTACTCTTGCACTTGCGCCTGGCCGGCGATAGGATGCTTTCCTCGCAGGTGGTCCTCGGCTCCGCCTCCGGGCCTTGGACTTCGACTTCTGCCGGAACTGCCGTCCCTGGTCTCCAGGTATCCGTGCTCTCAGACTCCAGAGTTCTTCGGTTCAGCTGCGAGGAGGAGTCGCCTCGTCTGGAGCTGCAGTCCGTTGGACTCACCTGGGCTTCTCGACCTACATGGCCACTGGGAAACCAAGGCACAGACCCTTCTCCCTGGGTCTAACCATCTTGACAGCTCTCTTCCGGCACCCGGGGGGTGCAGCAGACTTCGGACAGGTGATACCGCTTCGGCTGTGCTCGTGGTTGGATGACCTAGCCACTACACGGAAGTCGGATCTACTCTCCTTCGGTTGTCTCTACGCCCGGATGCTCCAGCTACGCTTCATACTTCCGTGATTCCTCACGAGGTCCAGCCCTCTGACTCCGGACTTGAGGACAAGAGCGTGATAGCTTGGATCCGACGCGGACTAGTAGGTCATCTTCTCGTGGGAGGAAGGATGGGTCCTACGCCCTCTGGTGCTTGAAGATTGTCGAGACGCCTTCCGCTGTGTCCTCGGCACCGGACGCGCGAGACCAACTTGATCCGACACAGAAGACGCCACTGGGTATTCACCGGACTAGTGCACGGGGTGGGATGTCGACCGTCGAGGCCGCCACCAGGAGAGAGCGCGCCCGGACACAGCTGTTGAGAAGCAAAGAACCCGCCGCTCCCCAGAGCCTGGTTCGGAGAAACGCACTTGGCGTCCCACGTCCACTTCGGTCCCCACTCGTCTCTAAGGAAGCCGTCGGGATCCCGCTGGGGGTCCCCTTGCTGGCAAGAAACCCGCCTCTCCCAAGAGCCCGGTTCAGAGAGACTTGCACGCATGCGTCCGGAGCCCCCTGTCGGCGAAGATCGTAGATGCCGGGATTTTGCTCACCATTCTCTGAGGGATGACCCTGTGGAGTTTTCGCAACGATTTCAGTGGATTAGAGCGCAGGGTGGGTCCTGATCGATGGGGCCGCTGCCAGGAGGGAGCGCGCCCGGACACAGCTTGAGAAGCAGATAACTCACCTCACAGAGCCCAGTTCAGAGACTCGCGCTCGGCGACGTCACACGTCCAATTTCGGTCCCCACTCGTCTCCAAGTAAGCCGCCGGGATCCTGCTGGGGGTCCCCTTGCCGGCAGATAACCCGCCTCTCCTCAGAGCCCGGTTCGGAGAGACTTACACGCGCTCGTCCGGGGTCTCCTGTCGACTCCCCTCGCGAGGAGTCATCGCATACTACGTCTTGCCCTTACAGCCATACGGCACCTGAGGGACGTTGCCATGGTGGACTGGTTAACGAGCTTCTTGAGTTACGACTCACCCTGTCTCCCTACAGTTCGAGGGAACGATTCCATTCAAGCTCCTCTCGGACCATGCCTTTCCTGGACCTCCGCTCCTTGTCCCGCAGGTTCACCTTGCGCCGCTGAGGGCGCGCTTGTCCACCAGGAGACCAGGTAGCAAAACCCTGTACAAGCCTCACATGTGCCTACAACTTAGCCGTCCGTTACGGACGCGCTCGCCTCTTTGCCGGTTCCGGCAGCACTGACGCTACAGGCCAGACGATCTCCCTGGCTACGCTCAGTCTTACGTTCCGATTTACGGGACCCCTCCCTCAGGGAGGCTAGAGGCTGCAGTTATGTTATCAAGGCACGTGCAGGGCCACGAACGTCGCTTTCGTCAGGATCTTTCCTGTCTTACACTTCGTGGCTACTGGAGGCTGGCGGGCAGGATGACTTCGCCCGCTTCGATCGCAGAGTTCTGCCAGGCCAGCGAGACTCCTCGCTCTGGTGGGGGCCTTTTTCGGGGGGGCGCAACTCCCTCCTGGCGCCTCTGCGCCGTAGGTTTCCACCTACCTAGGGTCGTCGGGAGTTTGTGTTTGGGAGGACGGCCCTTGGGCCCTAAGGTGTGCTGGAGCGCGGCACCCGCCTCCTATTCGCAATTCTTCCTGTCGGTCATGTCATCGGTAATGTTTTTGAAGAAACAAATTCATTATTCTCTAAAAGGTATTTTTTCGAGAAATACTTACCGATGACATGACTCAAACGACCCTCCCACCTGCCCCGCTGGCCGCTGGTGCGCTAAGTATCCTTGACTGAGGGATTATGGGTACCCGGCTTCCGGGAGGGCGGTATAGGGAGACAACTCTTGGTCCCCTCGGGGTTCCCCGAGTGCCTCCCGGGTTGTGTTTCAACACAACTGGCTCTTAGGCTAGAATGAGTAAGTAGTAGACACTTCCTGTCAGTCATGTCATCGGTAAGTATTTCTCGAAAAAATACCTTTTAGAGAAAAATGAATATTTCGTACTTAGGCTCAGTGTGTTAGAGTTCATGATTAGAGAGTTATTGGCAGGAAGTTAAGCCCTTCACTGCTGAAGAAAATTGAACACCACCCAACTGCAAGAGGTATAGATCCTCATGAGCCCCTGCATCTGCGGGGGCTCATGAGGATCTATGCCTCTTGCTGAAACCACTCTGTATCCATACACTTTTGATGACTGGGGATCTTTGAGGTTGAATTTAGAATGATTTCATATTTAATTGGTGTCCCAGGGGTTTCATTTTGTAAGCTTGTGCCCATGTCCTACATCCTTAGCTTCTTCCACACTCCATCTACCATCCCTAACCACCCCAATTGTGTGCACTTCTGCGCTGTAAAAGAGAGTTCATTTCTGTGAAAAGTAAGATTTTTGGCTCACATGCGATAGCGAACGTGAGTCTATATACTGGGCCAGTGGTCGTCCATCTGCCAGCATCTGTCAGCCACTGTATGTTGTCTTCGGTAAACTTTAACATTGGCATTTTTTCAGAGATTGATCAAGCCAGAGTCTTCAAATTTGGCTCCGGAATATTTTGTGGCAAGACCTTTTTAAACACACCAGTTTCAGTGACCTCTCTCAAAGGTGATTGTTTCAGGGAGTCAAAAATGTGTTTAAAATAAACAAAAAAGCCATATTTTGGCCAACAATTTTTCGAAATTTTTATATCAACTACTATTTTCAACTTCAAGCCCAAACTTGGTACAGAAATACCTGATGGTAAGACCTTTTTACCCCTTTTAAGGTCAAGGGTCATAATAGGTTGGCAAATGTGTGCAATACATGGATTTTACCAGTACTGAAGCATGATGCTGAGACACTTTTACACTTGATGGCACATTTCAGTGACCTATTCGGAAGGTCAAGGGCACAAAGGTCTGATTAATTATGTGGATCAGTCATGCATGTGAGCAGTAAGGGCTTTGCCATTCTTGTTACTGTAAATATGATGGAAATCTTACTCCTCACAAAATGGACTTTACTCCATTACCCCAAACACACATTTCTGAAATTTTTGATGTGTCACCTAACAACTGCCTACCAGTTGCAGGAGATGGATTGACCATGATAATTCAAGGATAGTGTCAGATTACCTTGGTGTGAGTGCCAAGCCGATCTGGCGCTAAGCTTGAATGATTGTGATGATGATCCATGGCCTACTGTACTGTGTCAGGGCTTAACCCTTAGCATTCGCAATACACCAGTGTGTGAAATATGTTTGACTAAAATATTTCAAGGGTAGTGCCAGAATAGCTTGGTGCCTCTAGGTGCCAAGCTATTCTTGCACCACCCTTGAACTAAAGCCATTGGTCGATATCCTTATCTGTCAGTACTATAATGTAGCTTGCATATGGCAGTGTACAAATTTGAAGCTTTTAGCCTCAATATGATATGGGTTAAAGGGTTAACCCATTACATCCTGAGGCTGATTTTGTAAAATGTGCTTATTGTCCTATAATGGCTACATTACAGATTAGGAGATAGATCAACTGTTTTAGTTCAAGGGTGGTGCCAGAATAGCTTGGTGCCTGAGGTGCCAAGCTGTTCTAGCAGCACCCTTGAACTATCAGTTAAATTTATTTCAAGCAATTGGTGTATCAGAATGATAAGATTTAATGCATGTCCTTTGCCTCACAGAGCAGACTTCTTGGCTATTGACCTTATCTGAGTTGTGCGATGCAGTACGTTTGACTGATTTGTTAGTGATTATTTGTCAGTGGGCATGTTGAAAGTAAACCCTGAGGAACGCCCCACGATCAATGACGTTATTGACCGTCTGAATGAGATTGCCTCCGCCAAGGGAGTGAACCTTCGCGATCCTCTCGACTTCGGGCGTGCAATACCTTCCATTGCACCAGGTGAACAACATTTTCCTTGTGTTTGCTTTGATTTTATTTGTCTTACCTGAGTAATAATTCATCTGTTAATCCATTCATCAGTCCACCCATGGATCAGTCAGTTGAACCAGCCAATTGATCATTTTTTGATCTGTGATCCATTTCACTGTCGATTGAATGTGTGCACCCATTTATATTGTTTCTGAATGAAGTATAAACAGATATCTCTGGGGTTCAATCAAAATGCTCAAGACATAGTTAAGAAGGAATTAAGTATTACCTAGTTTTTAGAAACAGCACATTAAGAAAAATATGTTACAGATCTACGATCAGCAACATATTGTTCTTTATGTGTTGTTTCTATAGAGAAAAGATTGGGTCTTGGGTCACACAGACTTTCTTTCTTCTGAACCCTTTCCTAGATATTGTTTGTGAAACAATAGTGACTGAATCAGGCAAGCAGCTATACAGTCAACTAGAAATGTAATCCATCTAGCCCTGACAGATAACACTTGGCCTTCCAAACTTGGAAGGACATGCTAATGTGGCCCTACCCTTGCACTCCCGGGTCTGTGCATCTCCTGCATTTGATTCAAAGTTAAAAGAATTTGCTGTCTGCTCTTTAAAACTTGGTCCTCAATTTGAAAGTTTTCATCTAATGGGAATGAATTTTTTTTAAGCTTTGCATGTCCATAACAGTTTTTTGGCTCACGCGCGAAGCAAAAGTGAGTATGTTCTGGGCCAGTGGTCATCTGTCTGCTGTCGTTCAAGGTAAACTTTAACGTTGGCATTTTCTCGGAGACTATTTAAGCTACAGTCTTCAAACTTGGCCCAAGCATACTTTGTGGCAAGACCTTTCTAGACATACCAATTTCAGTGACCTCTCACAAAGGTCAAGGTCACAGGGGATTAGGAAATATATCAAAAGTAGCTATTTTGGCACATAATTTATTTTTTCTTAAATACTATTCACAACTTTAAACCCAAACTTGGTACAAAGATACCTGATGGTAAGACCTTTATATGCACACTAATTTGGTTGATCCCTCGGAAAGGTCAAGGGTCACAAGAGCTCAGGAAATAGGTTAAAAATAGCCATATTTTTATAAAAGATGTTTTTTTCTTAAATACTATTTACAACTTCAAACCCAAAATTGGTACAAAGATATCTGATGGTAAGACCTTTCTATGCATACTAATTTGGTTAAACCCTTGGAAAGGTCAAGGGTCACAAGAGCTCAAGAAATGGGTAAAAAAATCGCCATATTTTGACAAAAGATGTTTTTTCTCAAATACTATTCTCAACTTCAAACCCAAACTTGCTACAGAGATACCTGATGGTAAGACCTATCTATGCATACTAATTTGGATGACCCCTCAGAAAGGTCAAGGCTCACAAGAGCTCAGGAAATAGGTAAAAAAAATAGCCATATTTTGACAAGAAATGTCTTTTCTCAAATATTATTCACAACTCCAAACCCAAACTTGCTACAGAGGTACCTGATGGTGAGACCTTTCTATGCATACTAATTTGGATGACCCCTCGGAAAGGTCAAGGGTCACAAGAGCTCAGGAAATAGGTAAAGAGATGGCCATATTTTGAAATGTTTCTCTCAATTACTATTCACAACTTCAAACCCAAACTTGCTACAGAGATACCTATCTATGAATACTAATTTGGATGACCCCTCAGAAAAGGTCAAGGGTCACAAGAGGTCGACAAATGTGTATAAAATGCCAATAATTGTAGTTATTACCAACATTTTTTGCAAACTTTTATTTAAAATTTGGCAGAATGGTAGCTGATAATAAGACCTTCCTATGTATCATAATTTAGTCGACTCATCACAAAGGTCAAGGGTCACGGGGCTTTCACATATGTGTAAAACTTATACAATTTTGAGAAAACATGGATTTTGTTAGTGCAGAAGCCATCCCTTTACTTATTTTATTGTCAGACATGTGGATCGGTCATACACATGAGCCATAAGGGCTTTGCCTTTCTTGTTGTTGCAATGATTCCAGTAGGCATCATTGCGACAAAAAACATTACTGACACACAAAGTTTTAACACAGAGGAGTACAGTAGCAGTAAGGCTGATAAAACGGAAGACAGTGTTGACAAATGCTTAACCCTTTGGCTGTCAAGGTGATTTTTTTAACCTTTTGGCTTTTGGTAGTGCTTTTTGTTGAGCTTATTTCTGCAGGATCATATAGATGACAATATAGATGACAAATGCAACCGACAGCCAACTAGTTAAACATTTTCCCATCACATTCTCCAGACACCCCAGAGAGGCGATCATACAGCAATAGCCCAGCTCATGGTTACTCTAGTGCCCCTGGTGGCGGCAATGTCGGGGGTGGCGGGGTCCCACCAGGGGGTGCTGCAGGCGCAGCATCAGCTCTCTTCAGCTCCATCAGGGGTAGCGCTGGCAGCTTGGTGAAGAACATCCGAGATGCCTCCAACAAAGTCATGGACACAGTGTCAGCGTAAGTTTCATCAGTTATTATGTGCATCTTCCCGCCTCCAGGAGGTGAAGAGTCTCATGAGCCTCACCAGATGCTAAGATGTTCAGCTGAGGTATATCTATATTTCCTAACAGGGACTTCCTTCTACACAAAACGTTAGTTTGTATGACCTGTTGCAAGATAATGCTTTTGTTGACCCTCCATTTGTGAATCTTCACCAAGCACAGACATCTGAAAGAGGCATATATTCTGATGAGCCCTTGCAGCTGCAGGCATTTACATGAAAATCTATGCCTCATGATGGCACTCAAGAGGCCCACTTAGCCGGTGGGTCAGAGATTGAAGGAGTCATCATAAATTAACCTGTAAGCTGTCCGTAGTGGTTTTGTTGCGTTGATTTCTGCAGGAATCACTGGGACAAAAACCACTACCAACAGCCAAAGGGTCGACCCTTTTCGTGCCACTGGACGCAAAATTTGTTTCTGAAATCTTTGTTCAGTCAATGACTAAAAGTCATAAATGTCCAAGGGACAAGGATACAAACTGGTCTCAGCATGAGGCATAGATCCTCAAGAGCCCCGCATGAGTCGCGGGGGCTGATGAGGATCTATGTCTCTTGCAGTTGGATCATGTTCACTTTTTCTCTGCAGTGAAAGGGTTAAGCATACAATGTGATGAGGATCTATGTCTCTTGCAGTTGGATCATGTTCACTTTTTCTCTGCAGTGAAAGGGTTAAGCATACAATGTGATGAGGATCTATGTCTCTTGCAGTTGGATCATGTTCACTTTTTCTCTGCAGTGAAAGGGTTAAGCATACAATGTTTGAGTGCTTTAGCCTGAAGACTGAAAATTATGGATGAAGACTGAAAATTATGGATGCATTCACTTACAGCTAGATATGGCTGGTATGACCATGATAGTTCCATGGTGGTGATTGATTAGCGTAAGACCTCTAGTTTTCTCTGCTTTTATCTTTGTGATGCTGTTTACCTTTCACTGACTTTTTGTGTCTTTTCCAGAACCATGAACAAAGGTGATCTGGATATATCGTATGTTACCTCTAGGCTAGCAGGTTGGTATTCTGTTGTTTGATAAAGGCACTGCAAACAAAGAAACAAACAGACTGACAGTAAACAACAGCAAGAACAAATAAACAAGAAGCAAAAAAATGACATAATTGTCACTCAGTCTATACTGACAACCATAAGACAGTGCGGATGGACTCTCAGGATATAACTGCCAATCCAGAGTTGAGTGTGCAAAAAAGCAGGGATACTATATAACGGAATAGGAAACGGCCTCTTTGCAATACCAAACTTTTGCCACGGGCCCTCTGGCTATGTTTGGGCCAGCCGGGCGCATGGGATGCAGAACAGTGCCTAACCACCTAGTTGCACAGTCAGCGAGTCGCGATCAAACCAGTTATCGAGGTAGTGCGCATGCTCCAAAGGACGCAGCCGGTTTTCGTTTACATTAGCAATGCAATTAGCAAGTAGAAAGATTGGTTCTCTGATTTATTATCAGCCTCCCGAGTCCCAGTCTGTGGCCTGATTCTATTAATAAACAGTGTTGTATGTTTAGTGTCCTTTCACGTTTCTTTTCTTGTGGCATTTGTAGCTTAGTGTCACACTGGATTACTGCCTCAGGGCAGTCTACTATGCCGCGCAGGTGTGCATATAAAATCTGCTCTGCTGCTGCTTTTCATCTATAGATACTGACCAAAAGAATAAGTGTCATGAATTAATCTGCCCTGAGGCCAATCAAGGACGAAAAGCTTCAGTGTGAAGAGACATTTACCATTATGTGTTAAAATAAGGCAACCCGGAAACAAGGTGTGAACTCAGAAGATAGAGCCACTTCATATATCAAATCATCTTTTGTCAATCTTAGATTATCAGCATGGACGAATAAGAAATATGCGACTGAATAACTGTCTTAGTTATAGTTAGTTATTGGGGTTTAACGACTAGCAGGCGACTAAGGCCACCTCACGGTGGAATAACTGTCTTAAGAACATGCCAACACTGAAATTAATTAAAAGCACGTGTCACAAATAATAATATTGAGAACACAAAAGTTCAGGCTATCTTTATCACTATTTCATGTTGTTATCACGAGCTATATGACGTGTAATATACTTTTAGATGAAACAGTTTTTCAGTGCTGTACAGAATCGTGTCGGTCACATTAGATTGAAACATGTATGCTAAGTCCGATATGAAAAAACCCTTATTTATTTTCTCAAAATCATTATAATAATAATAAAAATTATGGTATTTATAATGCGCTTATCTTATAATAATTATAACTCTAAGCGCGCACTCACAACTCGCACACGCATGCGCACGCTTTAGACGACTCACGTAACACAGATAGTGAAATACATTACAACAGTCAGCTTGTGGTGGGGAGTGTGGTGGTATGGTGCTAGAACTGTTGAAAGTGGTGAGTTTTGAGGGCGGACTGGAAGGAGGAGAGCGAGTGTTTCTGACGGAGAGAGAGTGGGAGAGTGTTCCAGGTGGATGGACCGTATACTGAGAAGGAGCGGGGGCCGAAAGTGCTGAGTTTGGTGCGGGGAATGAGGAGGCGGAGAGGGTCGGAGGCGGCATTACTACTACTAGTACTAGGAATGGTTCACTTAGCTTAGCAATTTTAGCCCCAAAAACTCGTTGGGTACCTTACGACAGGGGAGGCAATCACAAGGGGTATCGTTACCAGGATACCCCGAGTGGCCTCCCCTGCCTCCCTATCCGGTGGCGCGCTCACCGTTTCCCACAACTCTCTCCGCTTAGCTCACCAGGACAGGCCGTGTGCATCTCGGGTGCTCCGGTTGTGGATGGTGGGATTACCGTTGTGTACTCTGGATACTTTGGATTATTTGTGTTATGGACATTCGTGGACGTGTGGTGCATTGTGTATTGTGCTTGGATTACCTACGTGTTCTGTGGATTACTCGGTGTTGGGGTGTTCTGTGGGATTACCGATTTGAGCCATGACAAGGTAAAACAGCAGTTACTGCCTCCAGCCGGTTACAACCGGCCGGCGGCGGTGACCGGGCGCTGATGTATGCAAACCGACCGGGAGCGCAGTCCCTCTTCGGAGGCTCCCCGCTTTCTCGCCGGTCTTCTTCTGTCCTACGTTACAGTGCTCAGGTTCGGACCTGCACCAAGTGTGGCGCCTTCCAGTGGCCTAGCGACAGGCATGATGTCTGCCTACCATGCTTACAAGTGCGTGACGTGGGAGGAAGAGAGATGGTCGCAGCTGTCAGCGTTTTACTAGATAAACCGGCGCCTCTCACACAGCTGACGAATAAGCAGCATCGACGACCATGAAGAAGAAGGCAGAGTCATACTGATCGGTGCCTCGGGCAGTGCTGCTCCGCCCTGAGCGGATGAATGAGCCTAGCAGCAGCAATCGGGGCTTGCCCCCATTCAAGCCCGGCACCAAGAGCTCCACCCCGCCTCGTAGAGGCCCTGGATAAGCAAGACCGCCAGCGATGGGATTCGTCCCCTAGGTATGTGTCAACATACGGAGCTCAGTCCCGCCACAGTAAAGGTGTTGGGCGAGATTATCACCCCCCAGGTGAGAGACAGAGAGAAAGAGCCCAAGCGGGGGATCCCCCCCCCCCCCCCCCCCCCCCCCCCAAGAGGCTAGTGCCTGCCAGCCTTAGGCCGGACCAGCGCCGTCACCGTGCCGCATCTACGACGCACCTCTCAGGGAGGGACAGGAAAGATGGCCACAGAACGCACAAGAGCTCCACCCAGCCTCATTGAGGCCCCAGATATGCAGGACCGCCCATGACGGGATTAGTCCCCTAGGTATGTGTCGGCATATGGAGCTTAGGCACCTCGCAGTAAAACGTAAGGCAAGATATCAGTCAATGAGAGACACAGAACGCTCACACAAGCTCCACTTCGCCTTGTTGAGGCCCCGGATATGCACGACCGCCTGCGACAGGATTTGCCCTCTAGGTATGTGTCGGCAGATGGAGCTCAGGTCCCTTGCAGTAAGGCAGAAGGCAAGATATGAGTCTCAGACAAGGCAAGGTTTCGGGACTGGAACCCTCCCCACAGAGGACAGTTGTTCGGTCAGCCGAACCAACTGACGGGACGTGCTTTCCCGCCGTGATTGGACAGGGAAATAATATGGAGACCGACGCTTTCCCTAGGGAGAACGGACATTCGGTCATTAGAGCCAGCTGACCGGATGTGCTTCCCCGTCACGATTGTACCCCCAGGATACCTAACGCCAGGAAACGTCTTCATTTTCCCTCTCCGCCTCTCCGACCAGCGGACGAGCTCGGGTATGGCGCAGCGGCAGATCTCTTCATGACACTGAGCATCAGAGGCACCCTCCAGGAGCGGCCGATCTTCCGACCAGATCTTCAGGGGCCGATCTTCCTCGGGAATATGGCGGCCTCGACACAGGCGCCGGGACCACTGAGATGGCAGCGGCAGGACGGAATCTCCCTTCCTTCGGCACATGAACTCGGACAGTAGGACGAGGGAGCAAGCACAAACACATCAACACAGTGTGGCTCGCGCTCTCTCCGAGTGGGAGCATCGTCTCACGGGTCAGGGAACCCTCGTAAGTGGACGAGGGATCAAGCGGTCAAACACATCAACAGGCTGGAGATGAAAGCAGTGTGGCTCGTGCTCTCTCCGAGTGGGAGCAGCGTCTCACGGGTCAGGAAATCCTTGTAATCTCCGACAACTTGACAGTGGTGGCCTACATTCAGAACCGAATGACGAGGAGGCGCTAAGTCTACACCCCGGAGGACGTGGTCTGGAGTTGGGGTAGACAACGGACACTCCTAACAGGTCGGTGCGCGCCATCACATCGTAGACTCGCCGCTCCTTGGACGAGGCGTCCTGGCTCATCGCGTCATTCCTCCTGCCTTCTTCACCCTGAGAGGAAGGCTGCGACGATGACCGACGCATCGGGCAGCCCAGTGCTTCGCGTCGCTCCCTCGCAGGCTTACGGGATCTAGTGGAGGCGCTTGGCTACCACGTGGCAAGACGGCGGCAGAGACCAGGGTTCTTCTGAGACTCCCGATGACCAGAGGGGATGAGCATCTACTTCCGCCGGCAGTGATGTGGAGTCTCTACTGGGCGGTTCCATGCTAGCGGTGGATAAGGAGGCTTTGATGCAGGTGGCAGCTCCCCGCAGCCTACAGACACTGAAGCGAGGCTTGCACAGGACTGCTCCCTGGGTTCGCGTCTCCTTAGCTTATGCGGGATTTCCTGGAGAGGGTGGCGCATTCCATGAGCAAGTGTCGAGAGAACACCTGGGACCTTTCAGCCACGGCCCCATGGTGCGGGACACGCACGGAGCTAGTGACAGCTATGATGGCGGCCAACTCCTTGGCGGCATTCGCCGCCGGCGACTGGATACGACGGGACGCGCAGTTGCGACAGGTTCCACGCTCGCCCAGCTTTGGGGAAGACACAGTTGTGCAAGGCTCCTCTCGGGGACATTCTTCGGTGGCACCAACTTGGCAGACGGTAAGGCGACGGCGCAGGATCCCTCGCCGCCTCGGCAGGATTGTCCCCACTCGCTTCAGTCAGCGACGGATAGATGGGAGCTTAGGCTACAGCTATTTAACTCCATCCACAGGACACTTCCGCCAGCCGACGCGAGTACTGGGGGACCGGGACAAGGCTACAGCGCTATTTGGGGATGCGAGAGCCCTACCAAGAAGGAGACTACGGAGGTGGGCTTGCGTTCTGACTCCTGACGGGCCATGGTAGGCCCTTACGGATCCCAGACCCAGAGGCTAGTTGACGTCGAGTATCGGCTCTTGACGCTTACTAGTACCTTCGGCCCTGCAATTTTAATTACTCAGACGGTCGGCCCTCTGGAACCAGATGGCGAAGTGTGGGAGGACCCGGATTCCTGGCTGACTCGACGCCGCCAACGCAGATTCCCGGGCATTTGAGGCAAGTCCGACGGGGGACCAGCACGCAGAGTTGCCGCCTAGGCATGGAGTACCTGACTGATACCAGCTGGGTAGCGACGGGGTAACACGCAGGCAGATACATCAGCTGGCTGGAGTTGAAGGCTGTGCGACTGGCTTCCGTCAGATAGGAACAATGGCTTGCGCTATGGGAGGTAAGGGTGTGCTCCGGCTACTCGACGGTCGGGGTTTATTTCGTGTAGCATGTCCGCAGGTGGTGCAGAGATCGGGACAACACTCGTCGGACACGGCGCATTGGAGGCCAGCTCAACGTACACGCAGATTTCCCTTGTGGCAGGGTCAGCGGCAGTGCAAAGAGTGTTACTACACCCGGATGCCTTCCAACTACCCTACGCATGTGAGGAGACTCCGATGACAGGCCAGTCCTCCTGTAGTGGAACAGGAAGCTGCTTCCTGTCGCCTCCATACCGGATCCACAAGCCTGGACCGTGGATGTGCTCCTGCGAGAAACGGACTCCTTGCGTAGCCAACCACCATTGCATGTTGAACACCCCAGTTGTCTGATCACCGAAGTTAAGCCATTTTACTTACTTACGCCTGTCACCCCTACCCGGGTATAGGCCGTCGACGAGAGACCTCCAGCAACTCCTGTCCTGTGCTTCTCCTTCGATTCTACTCCAGGTGGTTCCCAGTCTCTTGATGTCTGCTTGGATTAAGCCATTTTGGGTGCGGTTAATCCTTGGTTGGATGACCGCCTGGGAACAACAGGTGTGGTTGACGTCATCTTAACCCTTATCTTGAATTCACCAGTGGGTGACATACGTTCGAATAAGAATAGTTAACGGGTAGTGCCAGAGTGGCTTCGCGCCGCTAGGCTTCAAGCTAATCTGGCCCAGCCTTCAAGTATTCTTATTTGTTTTCTCAAAACTATTACAGATGGCATGACTAATAGGAAGGTATACTTAGCATACTGATTTAGCCTAAGCATCCATTGTGTACACTACACAACCAAAGAGGCGACTTCAGGGAGCCGTTACCAAGCAACCCTGAGTGGCCTCCCTTATCTCCATATCCGGTGACGTATTTCCCATCAGTCTTTTTATGCTTAGCACCGGAACAGTTGTGTTTAGCCTAGCTGGACTTTCTTTAACAAATTTCATCGTTTTATCGATGTGATTGTGGGACTTCTACTCGCAGTGTGTCTTTTTTGGGCTTCCTTTCGGTTTGTGTCTTGCTTAGCAAGAATTCTTAGCGGATTATTTCAAGAAAAGTGCTGCTATGGCAAGGTAAGGCCTCGGTTAATGCCACGTAGCAGGCAAGATGGCGGTCTGACCGTTGGCACTTTCTGACCGTTGGCACTTTCCGTGGATTTTCGCTCGCATCTTCGTGAACTCTGTTAGCGTGATCTTGGATTTTCATTCGGCGGCAATAGCTTGAATGTTCGTCAATTTGGTTACAGTGGTCTTTGATTTCATTCGGCGGGAATAACTCGAATACTCGTGAATTCGTTTCGCATGATCTCGCCGGGTGACCATGCTTTGTCTCCTTTCACGTTTGCTTTGTGTTGCAGCTTACAGGTGAAGATCTGTGTGAAGTGTGGGGCTTTTCAGTGGCCGAGCGACACCCATTCTGTCTGCCTCCCATGTTCTGGATGTGCCTCCGGGCAGACTTGTGACACATGCGCGGCCTGGGTGGAAGAACAATGGTCGCAGCTCTGGAGTTTTTACCGCCGCAAAAGACCTGCGGCTTCCCAGGTCTACCGTCCTCCTCCCGCCCCCCCTCCTATAGTGGCAGGGATCGTCAGGCGCGCATGCTCGGATGTTGGTGAGTTGCCTTCTTGTCGGGCCCCTTTACTACCTTCTGGTCCCCAGAACCTGCCCTCAGGTCCGGTCTTGCCCTCTCGGAACTTGTCCACCTGCTCCATGGCGGAGCATGGCCGACAGCAGCCTCGGTCGCCCCGTTACGCGGTTGAACCCTCTTTGGGCTCTGACGCATCTGTTCGGACTTTGTCCGCCTGCTCCAGGCAGGAGCACGGCCGGCAGCGGCTTCGGTCGCCCCGCAATGCTGTGAATAACAAAACTTTCTCGGACGTTACCATTGGCACTTTGTCCGCCCACTCCATGATGGAGCGCGGCTGGCAGCGGCTTCGGTCCAGTTTTGCTGCTCCGAAAAAACGGACAGCG
Organism: Semisulcospira habei; assembly: GCA_036245525.1. Classification (NCBI taxonomy): domain Eukaryota; kingdom Metazoa; phylum Mollusca; class Gastropoda; family Semisulcospiridae; genus Semisulcospira; species Semisulcospira habei. The sequence goes on from BTPG01000005.1 coordinate 157,091,811, forward strand.
TCACGCCCCCCCACGGCGTGCTTCCCCGTCTAAGCAGCATCGCTCATCAGCAAGGTACAAATTTTGCGCATCCTCCTCTTATGCGGACGTGTTCACTGGGCGGACGCATCCACGCGGATGCAGTCATTCCCCCCGTCGTCATCGGTCCTCTCACAGACGTGATCGGTCAGTTCACAGCTATTCCAGGGAGCGTTCTTCTTGGATTCACAGCCCTTCTCCTCGTCATAGCAGCTCTCAGGGGAGCCACACTTCTTCTTCTCCGCACACCCCATCTAACACACAGTAAGTGCTCTCGGTGACAATCTCACCACTCCGGTTGGATAGCTTCACCTGGGACTCCCCCTCCCCGGAACATTCAACTTCAGGGTCGTACACACACATGGACCAACCATAGGCGTGATCCCCGTGCTTCTTCGGTCTTACGTCGTTCGCAGCGCTCCTCTTCTGGATGGGTGGATCTGCTTCACGCCAAGCGGCCTTCCCCTCCGCGTCGCAGCCGACGTCATCACGTAACGGGCTGGGGACAGTCCCGTTTCCGTTCTGGTTTTCTTCTCGCCACGGTTCTCGCCGCCGACCACTTCTTCATGTGCACCGACGGCGCAGTCCCTCCCCCGTGCGGCGCCAGTCTTCTCCTTCTCCTTCTTCTGTTGGCAGTAGGAGCTCTCGACGACATTGGCGCCAGCGCTCCTCTCCCATCATTCGGCGGTCTTCTCCTCGCTCACATTGCGGTCCTGTTCCTCTGGATCTTCACCACGGAACGGACAGTCATGCACTGCGCGACGATCGCCCACTCCACGGTGTCTTCTTCCCGCTTCGCTCCGGGTATCGAGACGCGGCGGTCGCTTGAGGAGGCCACGGGTCTCATTTTGCGTTTTCTTCCACTGGAGGCTTGTCCGCCCACCCCTCCTCTGAAGAGAAAGGCTTTGGCTTCTGTGGATGCTACCCTTCAGCCTAAGCATCTCAAATCCCTCCCACAACCACCAGGCTTCCGGGATCTCGCAGACACCTTTTCGGCGCAGTTGCCTCTCAGGAACTCAAAGCACCCTGTTTTCTTTTCCGATGCCAGGTGGCCTGAGGGCATCGACATCCGATTTCGCCAGAGCTGATACGCGGGTCACTCTCAGGCGTTTTTGTGCCCTTTACCTTCGCTGGATGCTGCGGATTTTCAAGCGGGTGGTCGCTGCGCCGCCTTTTCCCGGGTTTCTTGGGGCGTCGACAAGACGGCTATACTGATCCGCAACGCACTGTCCTGCTCGGGTTTCTTGGACCTCGCAACCCAGGCGATTGTCAGAGCTCTCGAGGACAGTTAGGACCCTCAGTCTATCACTCCGCTGCCTGAGGTGCATTCTCTGACGGTTGTGGCTAACCAGGCGTCTTACCACGCCTCTACTAACATGATGGCTGCTGCAATCAACTGTGATTTAATCTGGCGGGATGCGGTGCTTAATGCTTGTTTGGGGTTGCCTTCATGGGTCAAGTCTCAGCTATGCTAGGCTCCCTTCAGCGGTCCCTTGCTGTTTGGCTCCACCTGGCAGGCCGTTAAGGAGACCCACAAGGACATTTAACATCTCGCCCTAACTTCTCTCGCTTTCGTGCGGCCCGCAAGGCCATGGGTCACATCCTGCGGTCCTTCAGACCCACCTCATGCCCAGTTTCCAGTGTGCCTATTGGCCCCGCCCGTCACCCCCATTTTGGCCACTCCCACGCCCTCCCGGCCCCGGCCTCCGCCTGGCCTGGTCGCGGATGGCAGCCCGGGCGGGGGAGGGCCCGATGACTCCCCTCCCGCACTGCCCCCGCCGACTTCTCTCGAGTCAGCGGGCAGCTCTCCCAGCACAGCGACGCTTGGCGGTCGCTGTTGCCGGACGACCCTTGGATCCTCTCTACCATCTCAGCGGGTCTCCAACTCACTTTTCTACGCCCTTCGCCTCTTCAGCGCTCCCCACTTTGGACTCAGATGCCAAGCGATTGTGTCAAAGTGGAGGCGTTGCAGGGCGAGGCGGCAGGGTTGCTTCACAAATCTGCCACGGAGGTCGTACTGCGACACGACTCTCCGGCTTTCTACAGCCATCTCTTCATTGTCCCGAAGTCGGACAGAAGTTGGCACCCGGTGATCGATCTCTCGGCTTTTAACAAGTTTCTTGCTGCCCCTTTCTTCTATATGGAAACAGTCCAGCCCATGGATTTCACAGTCAGTCTGGATCTCGCCGATGCCTACCTTCATGTACCTGTGCACCCTTCGGCTCGCCATTACTTACGCTTCGCCTTCCGCGGGGTGGTTTATCAGTTCCGAGCCATGCCCTTTGGTCTCAACCTCAGACATGGGTCTTCACCAGGATTATGGATGCGGTGGTCACACGCAGTCGGCGGTCGTCTCTCAGTCCAACCTCCAACTACCTCAACGACCTGCTCCTCCGGAATCCGGATGAGACCGCTTGTCCTGCTCTCCCTTGTTCACCAACTCGGTTTCCTGGTCAACTTCGGCAAGTCGGACCTCTCGCCGTCCACAGATTTATCCACTATGGTATGGATTTTCGTACCGACTTGAACTTGGTATGACTTCCCCAGGCTCGGATTGAGAAGTTAGCAGCTTTGGCCCTGCACGTGTATCATGCCACCGAGGCTCCGGCGTGGATGTGGTTGCAGTTGTTAGGTCTCATGAGCGCATCGGCAGACTTGCTTCCGCTCGGCCGGCTCTACTCGCGGCCGATTCAACTACATCTCCTCCTTCTCTGGTGGCCGTCTTCGGGGGATTTGGACGTCCGCGTGCCTGTGTCTCCGGTGGTTTGGCCAATCTCCTCCGGTGGACAGAACCCTCTTGGTTAGCGTCTGGAGTTCCCCTAACGTCCCCGCTACCCTACCTGTCGATCTGCACGGATTCCAGTCTTTCCGGTTGGGGCGCTCACCTGCTCCCGGACTTCAGCCTTTGGCCACCAGATCTAGTGGGCAAGCACATCAACTGGTTGGAGTTGAAGGCAATTTGGCTCGCCCTCATCGCCTGGGAGTCGCACGTGACACACCAGGAGGTCTTGGTCCTCTCCGACAACACGACGGTTGTGGTGTATATTCAGAAACAGGGCGGGACACATTCTCCTTCGCTGTGCATCCTTCTGTTCCAGCTACTAGTGTGGTGTCGGGATCGGGGCATCTCGCTGCAGGCGCGTCACATCCCGGGACTCCTGAATGTGCTAGCGGATTCTTTGGTCCCGTCAGGGCCAGCTCCTCCATACTGAGTGGGCTCTTCACCCCGACCTTTTTCGGATGATTTGCGTGCACTGGGAGACGCCCATGATCAACCTGTTCACGACGAGGTGGAACACACAACTGCCCCTCTTCGTCTCTCCCGCTCTGGACCCCCTCGCGTGGGCGGTAGATGCTCTTTCCATTCCCTGGGAGGGTTTCCTGGCATATGCATACCCGCCCTCCATGCTGTTACCCAAGATTCTCCTCAAGCTCAGAGGCTGCAACGTGGTACTGTTCCTGGTAGCCCCGTTCTCTTGGACCAAGAGCTGGACCACAGATCTCATGTGTCTCGCCACAGAGACTCTGCGGCTTCCCATGCCACGCACGCTGCTGAAGCAGCCACGGCAGGATCTTTTTCACCCTTGCCTGGAGAGTCTCCTCTTACATGCCTGGCGATTGTGCAGCGTGCCCTCACCGCTCGAGGTTTCTCGGATGCGGCGGTGGTGGCTATTGCTTCAGCACGACGACCTTCCACAAGGAAAGTCTATGAGGGAAAATGGCGGGTTTTGCAGTCTTGGTGCGTGACTCAACACCTCTCCCCCACAGCTTTGACTATGCCACAGCTCGCTGAGTTCTTCCTGTGGCTCTTCGAGGATCAGAACCTGGCGCCCATCACCATTCGGGGATATCTTACTATGGTGGCTGACACTTACCGCCATTTGGGCCGGCCAGATCCAGGGTCTTGCAAAGACCTCACCGACCTCATGGCTCACTTCGACCTCCAGCAGCCAGTGACCCGCTCCATGCTCCCACGATGGGACCTTGCATGGGTGTTAACCTGGCTCAACACTGCATATTTTGAACCTCTGCCCTTGGCGCGGGTCTCCGACTTGACGCGGAAGACGTGCTTCCTGCTGGCTCTTGCCTCTGTCTCTCGAGTGAGTGAGCTCCACGCTCTCTCCGTGCACCCGTCCTGCCTGCAGCTCCGGGCCGAAGGCTCGCTTCACCTCCTCACTAGTCCTTGCTTTTTGTCCCAAAACAGGCTCCCCTAGGCCGCCGCTCAACCGATCACTATTCGTTCACTGCGGGGCCCTGACACGCCCCGGCATGTGCGACAGCAGGATCCGGTCAAGGCGTTAAAAATATACCTCTGCCAGTCAAAGCCCTTACGACGGGGACTCAGGGCAGGAACGATATATCCGCCCAGACGATCTCCGCTTGGCTGCGCGGAGTTATACGATCCGCTTACGAAGACCTCTTGACAGAGGGAGTGAAGAGGCTGCAAATTTGGGCGCACGAGGTCTGGGCTGTCTCCACGAGCGTCGCGTTCGACCGCAACTGCGCCGTGAGAGACATTGTGGCAGCTGTGGGCTGGCAGGCCAAATCTACTTTCGCCCGCTTTTACTTTAGAGACCTCTCAGGCAAGCGACAAAAACCTGGCCCTAGTGGGGGACATAGCTGCGGCGCAACACTCCCTCCTGGCGCTGGATGCGCCATAGGTAACACTTAGCTGAAATTGTCGGGAGTGTGCACCTGCAGGGGACCTAGCTAAGCAGTTACACAGGGGTACAGCTTTAGGCGGCACCCTCCTCCTCTTCGCAATTCTTCCTATCAGTAATATCATTGAAGAAATAAGTGTATTTTTCTTTAAAATAATTTTTTTCAAAATACTTACTGATGGTATTACTCAAACTTCCCTCCCACCTTCCCCGCTTGCCGCCAGTTTGCTAAGATAGAACTGGCAATAACGGACTCTCGCGAGATTAGGAAGGGAGGCTACCCGGAGGCCACTTAGGGGATTAGGTAACTGCTTGCGAGAGTTATGTCCCTGGTGTAGCAACACACAACAATTTTGGAGGCTGAAATTGACAGGTTGTGTCAGTTACGTGAGTGTGCGTGTTGGGCTTCAGTTCGCGGCGCTTTGAGTCGATTTGCCCAAAATTTGAGAAAAAGCGCCTAAATAATAACGGTATTATTATTATTTTATTAGGCTAAGTATATCTTCCTATCGGTAATACCATCTGTAAGTATTTTTCGAACAAAATTATTTTCAAGAAAAATACATTTTTCTGTGGGCTGGCGATTGGGTGCCTGATAGGCGGGGGCAGAGGATCTAACTGTTTGTCTGTCCAGCGCTGAGTAATTCCCCTTGGTATGAGTACAGTTTACCTTATGGTACAGATCGGCACTAGTAAAAGGAAATGCATATATATAACTTGTAATAGATATAAAATTTTTAAAAAGTTTTTGTTAAACAAAACCAAGTGTGACGCATCGGAGGAAAAACGCGCTAAATCCGATATGAGAAAAACGTGATGTTTCTCAGACTTTACACGCTAATAACATACAATCGGATTGAGTCACCAACTTCCTATATACCTTATGGTTCAGATCCGCACTAGTAAAAGGAAATACATGTTTAAAATGTCTAATATACATACAGATATAAAAGCCTTTGCTGGACAAAATGAAGCCTGATACATCAGAGAGAAACACGCTAAAGTTCGATATGAGAAAAACGTGATGTTCTGACTTTACATGCTAATAACTTAAGACAGGTTGAGTCACGAACGTCCTATATACCTTATGGTACAGATCTGCACTAGTAAAAGGAAATAAATATATGAAATGTGTAATATACATAAAGATGAAAAGCCTTTGCTGGACAAAATCAAGCCTGACCCGTCAGAGTGAAACACGCAAAGTCTGAAGTGAAGAACAGTGTGTAATGATCGATTTATTAACATAAAATAGACGAGCTTTATACAACTTCGACACACAGGATGAAAACTATATGCTATTATTTACCACTTTGATCGAAACCAAACTTCCAAGAATGTAAATCGCTGTAGAACACAGCGCCTCAAAACGCTTGCTTAACAATCAGACTCAACAGTAGCAGACAGCTTTGAATCTCGTGATGTATTTGGAAGTCAAGCTGCAGCACACATATCACAAGATTTCGCCTCGTTTCCTATCCCATTATATAGAGTCCCTGAAAAAAGTGAGTGACGCCAACTTTCATGCAAATTCTTCTGTCTGTGTCTTGCCAGTGATGTCATACCCAGCTGAAGGAGTGGAGTCTGCAATAAAGAACCACATTGATGACGTCAGGATGTTTCTGGAGACCAGACACAAAAATGGCTATGCTGTGTATAACCTCTCACAGAGAACTTACCGTGTGGCCAAGTTTGAAAACAGAGTGAGTCAGTTAACTCATTCTACCCCAGACACACCACAGGAAGATAAGGATCGACCATGATAGTTCAAGGGTGATGCCAGCGCCAAGCTATTCTGGCATCACCCTTGAACTATCACGGTCGATCTGTGTCCTGCGCTGCAATGCAGGCTTCAGAGGACAACGGCGAAATTTAAGGATTTCGGTGTTGGGGTAGAATGAGTTAAGTCATCTAATTGACCCGTCCTATGGAAATCCCCACATTATGGAGTTGTCCTCAGAAAAATGCTTGACAATTCTAACACAGATTGTTCATGATATTTCAAGGCTTGTGTCAGAGTAGCTGGGTACCGTGAACTATCATGGTCGATACCCACATGTAGTGAGTGGGTTAATTTAATGACAGGGTATCTTTGTTTTGGAAATCTTTCATTTTAATGTGTTTATTGAAAGTGCAGACAATCAGGAATGCATTTCATAAGCAGTCTTGCGCTGATAAATGTAGCTTCAGAAGTGTATTGTGACTGTTCAGTTGTATTAGCCTATTACATCAAATTCTTATTGTCTTATGAAGGCCACATTACAGATTAGGTGATAGATCAACCATTTTAGTGCAAGGGTGGTGCCAGAATAGCTTCGCGTCTTAGGCCCCAAGCTATTCTGGCACCACCCTTGAACTGTCATAATCAAATTAATTTCATGCAGTTATGTATTAAGATGAAAAGGGTTAATATAACAAAGAGTACGCTTTGATTTGTAATTTTTTATCATTTTTTTATTAAGAAGAAAATGTGTATCCAGATTACCAAACCTAAAGGCTTCCTCACACGGAGACACGAAATGGAACATTTTGTTGAAACGAGCGCATTTCAGATATTTCTCCTACATTTCACCCTTTCACAAAATGCGAAACGGCACATTTCGAGCAATACAACCTGTCTCTATTCCCAAAACATTTCGCTGAAACATTTCTACCCGCTGCCCAATCAGTGTCGTTTGCTCAGTCACGTGTTATACAAGCCAAACACTCGCGGTTTTGACGATATGACTTTCATAGGTCAATTGTGACTAAATACGCATAATGTGAGACACGTTTCTGTAAGATTTAAGCGGGAGAATCATTTTCAAAATGGAATCTGTAAACAATCATCTCTAAAGTACCACCAAAATATGGTTTTAGGTTAGTTTTCTGAACCCCACTTTCATCGGCTTTTGCTGCAAAGCCTACAAGATGGTGGCTATTGCTTCGAGACGGCGGCATCCTCGATTCTCATGAACCATCCCTGTTTACACATTCAAAAGCTCTTAAGTTTATTTGATATGGTTGGGAATTTACTTGTATTGTGTGAGCGAAGGCACACCTGTCATGTTTAATTTTTAAGCGTCAGTAGTCAGAAATAGGACCCAATATCCACCGATACAACCAGAGCATGTGTCTGTGAAGAGTTATCTCTCCTGTACCAATCAAAATGAATTTTCACCGCGTTTCTGCGTGTGCGGAGCAGGCATTTCGATGCAATGAAAATGTTTTGTTTCTTGTGTATTTCGTTTCTCCATGTAGGGAAGCCTTAAGCATATTTTTTTATGGAAACCTTCTCTTTACAGTACCATATATAATGTTATAAATATACATCACATCATATGTGTGACTGCCCAGTCCGAAAAGGGTCTGCATGACTTTATGATTTCACATTGCAGGTGTCAGAGTGTGGCTGGCCCCAGCACAAGGCCCCGACTCTGACCACTTTGTTTGCTATCTGTAAAAACATGCATCTCTGGCTCCGGCAAAACCCAAAGAACGTTTGTGTTGTGCACTGTCTGGTGAGTCTGTTTAAGCCATTACATCGTGAGGCTGATTTTGTAAAATTTGCTTATTGTCATGTGAAGGCTACTGATTCCAGATTAGGAGATAGATCAACTGTTTTAGTTCAAGGGTGGTGCCAGAATAGCTTGTTGGCACCACCCATGAACTACCAGTCAAATTTATTTAATGCAATGGGTGTATCAGGATGAAAAGGGTTAAGTAATTGTATTTCAAAACCCCTGTTTAATCCCTCGACTGCTACTGATGAGACCATTTGGAGGAAAAGACATGTAGTACATGTCTTTTCCAGCGAGCGGTACTGTCAGTAGCAGACAAGGGTTAATTTGATATTTCAGTACACACATGCATCTGTCATTCAGATAGAGTCCAAAACAATTGATGTTTTAACCTTCGGACGTAACAAAATGGCTGTGGACTCAAAATTTGTTGTTCAACATATCCAAAGTTTGTTTCATGTAGAGTAATTTTGCATGGAATAAAATAGGTTGCAACCTCTGTAAAGCGTTATATGCAGGTTTTTATGTCAGACCTCGGTAAGCGAATTCACATGGTCTTGTCAGCAATACAGTATCTTATGGTTGAAATCAGTAAGGTTCAAAAGCACAGACTAGTATACATTCACTCAAATGCTTTATTTCTTCAAAAACATTACCGATGGCATTACTATTAGGAAGGTACACTTAGCTTACCAATTTCAACCTCCAACCCCTGTGTGTTGCTACACAAACAGGGACGTAACTCTAGCAAGCAGTTACCAAGCAACCCTGAGTAGCCTCCCCTCCTCCTCACGTGAGCTGTCTAGTCACTCCAGTTCTATGCTTAGCTGCCTTGTGAAAGGATTACCGGTTTCAGTCTCCGCAAGTTTCGTTGACTGGTTTACCTTTTCTACCCTTTGTCTCTTAAGCTTCGCTAGGATATGGCGTGGTAAGGCCTCGGAAAATGCCATTGAATGGCAGGATTGAGGCTGGCCTTGGCATTTTCTGTGGTATTACGGCGGATTTTGCCGGTCGTTTTGACTTTGAATTTCGGTCGGAACAAGTCGTGAGCTCAGTTCACGTGGCCTTCGGTGCCACGCGCGGTGGTTTTACACTATGTTCTATGTTGCAGTGCACAGCTATAGACCTATTGACCGTGCTGCTAGCGGTTTCTGCCTTCCCAGGACGGGTTGTGCTTCGGACCGAATGTGTGAGACCTGCGCACCCTGGGAGGAGGAACGTTGGAGTGACTGTTGGGGTTCTACCGGCGCAAACGTCCGATGAGGTCTACGGGACCACCAAACCCCCCGGCTCCTCCCGCCACACTACAGCGCCCTGGGCGCAACTCGTCGGACAGAGCAGGCTCATCTATGCATCAAGCTCAGCCGACGCCCTTGGCTCCCTGTTTCCTGCACACCTGTTCTCTGAACCTGGTTGCAGAAGACCCCGCACTCCCATTCCACGGAGACGGGACCTTGCGGCGGTATGCCCACTGATCTTCGGGCAGTGATGCGGTTCCCACAGCCGCCGGAAGTGATGAGCCATCTGAGAACCTGCCGACCCGCTCTTGGAGCGCAGTCCACAGAAGACCCTGCACTCCCGCTCCACGGAGACGGGGCTTTGCGGCGGTACCCCCACGCAAGGGAAATGGACACAGACCTACAAGGGAAGCTTACGTGGATACCGACCAGCAGACGGGACCTTGGGCCCCTCTCCCCCCCCCCCCCCCCCACCCTCCCCCTCCCCCAGTGCCAAGGAACCTGGTCGTCACCACCGGTCATCACCCAACGACGTGGTGCGAACCCTCGGGGCCTCTTGTGTCTTCCTGGACCCCGCACACCCGCCCCACAGAGACGAGTCCGTATTGGCGGAAGACGCACCAATCGGCTAGGACTAGGAGCGGCTCAGTGGGGACCTCCACCCCCCGCAGTGGGGGAGCTTCGAAGCTGGACGTTAAGACGTGGGGGAAGTCGCAGGCACAGAACACTCACGTCCTCGGTCGCTCGCCTCTTGTTGAGCTCCTCGCCTGGTCCGCGGATGGATTAGACACCAGGCTCCAATGTGGAAGGACGGAGCGGACTGGGCCCCGCACGTCTCCGCTACAAGATTCCCGCTATAGGCCGCAGCGTCGGGAGGTTAGACAGCGCAGCCCTCTACACACCGGAACCATGGCTCACTCCACCGGCCTTCGAGGAAAGTCTCATCCGCGTCGCTCTGCCACGCGTGGTAACAGAGTCAGGTGAGCCCATTCTTTTTCGTCTTACGATGGAGGTAGGGACCATCGGTGGTCCCGGTTCCAGGTCAGCTCCCCTTACGCTGGTGTTTTCTCCCCTGCCTTGTCTAGCTCTAGTCCCACTGGCCCCTTCCGCGTACAGTGGGCAGGCAGGCCCCACGCGACGGTTTCCCACTCAGATGTTAGTCGCCCCCCTCCCTGGCGCTCGGCTGCAACGGACACAGCGATGCACTCAGCCTGCTCCTGGCGGATTCTGCCTCAGCCCTGCTTCCAGTGGTTCATCGTTCCCCGTCCTTGAGCCCCCCATGGGCGCGCTTCGCAACCGATCTCCGTCATCCTCCATCATATGCCGAGTTGGAGACACGACGGTCGTTAGAAGAGGCCATGCAGCTCGTTCCGCCGGAGACTGGCCCACCCGCTCCGCCACCCTAAAGGAAGGCTTCGGCTTTGGTGGATGCCACGCTTCAGCCCTAGAGACGGAAGTCCCTGCCCCGGCCTCCCGGCCACCAGGACTTCGTGGACGCCGTCTCAGCGCGGCTGCGGAATGTCAATGTTCAGGACACCGTCTCCTGCTCCGTTGCCGAGGGATCAGAACGAATGGACTTTGATAGAACGCTCCCAGGTTTTTCTCTAGCCCCTACCACTCCTGGATGTCGCAGCAGAAGTGCAGGCGGGAGGTCGCAGGCCTGTGCAGAGCCGGGTGCCACCCGGCTTTGACCAGATGGATAGCCGGATCTGCATTGCCCTGTCCTGCTCAGGTTTACTGGACCTCTCTACACGGGCAGTTGTCAGAGAGCTAGAGGACAGCTGGGACCCAGAGTCGTCAGCGCTGTTACGCGAGTTTCCCTGGCAGTGGCGGTGGACCAGGCAGCTTCATGCCTCTACCTTCGCCATGGCCGGGGTTGCCAATTGCGACTTGATCAGGCAGGAGGCGGTCCTGGAGGATTGTACGGAATGCTCTCGACGGTGACATCACAGCTCCACGAGGCTCCCCTCGGTGGATCCGTGATGTGGGGCACTCTTGGCAGGCAGTCAAGGAGGCGAGCAAGGACATCTGGCTAGCGCCGCTAGACTGTCTTCCCTTGCTTCGGACTGCCCACAAGGCCGTGGTTCGCGCCTGACCCCTCACATTGTGCCCCGCTGACCCCTGCAGGGTTGGCGGGAGGCGGACTATGCACAGCGACATGTGGCCATCGCTGCCGCCGGACAGCCCTTGGATCTTCGCTACCATCTCGGATGGACTTCAGATCACCTTGGGTTTCCGCCGCCGCTTCGGCGTGCCCTGCTCTGGAAGCAGGTGCATGGCGATCAGGTTAGGCACAGGCTCTGCTAGGAGAGGGGACGCATTGCTTCGGAAGGCTGCCACTTTGGTGGTCGCTCGTCACATCTCACCCACCTTCTACAGCCGCCCCTTTGGCGTACCAGACTGGGCGGCAGGTGGCGCCCCATCAAAGATCTCGCGGCGCAGGTTCATTGCCGCCCCTACCTTCCGGATGGAAGCATCCAGAACCTTGACAGCGGCGGTCCATCCCGTGGTTTTGCCGTCAGTCTCGACTGATCCGAAGCGTTCCTACATGGACCCAAGCACCCCTCAACTCATCCGCGGGGTGGTTACCGGTTCCGAGCTCTTCCCTTCGGTCTCCTCCTCAGTCCCTGGGCCTTCACCAGGTTTTGGACATGGTGGTTGCACAGTCCCGGCGGTCGGCTTTGAGTCCAACCTCCAGCTACTACAACGGCCGGTGCCGCATGAACCGGGACGCGGACTCTCTTCGGCCGATGGGGATGCGTGGTTTTCCCTGCTACAGCAGCTCGGCTCCTGGTCAACATGGGAAGTCGGACCTCTCGCCCTCCTGCAGGTTCCCACCTCGGCATGCAATCCCTGACTGACCCCTACTTGGGGAGACTACCCGATTCCGGATCAGAAATCAGCGGCACTAGCCCTACAGGTGTCCTGCGCCGCAGAGGTTGCCAGCACGGGTCTGGCTACAGCTCCCGGGCCTTGTGAGCGCGCCGTCAGATCTGTTCCCGCTCGCTGTCTCTACTCACGGCTGATGCAACAGCATCTCCTGCTTTGCGGGTGCCCGGCTTCGGGAGATCTAGGAGCCCTCGTCCCGGGGTCTACGCTGGTCCGGTTGCACCTACAGAGATGGACGGGGCCATCTAATCATGGTGGGTGGCGTGAGGATCACTATCCTTCCCCTTGCCCTACCTGTCGTGGGGCACGGTCGCAAGCACTCCGGCTGGGGAGTGTCCCTGCTCCCAGACTTCAGCGCGATCGCGGGCCTGGGACCGCCAGACCCTTTCCCCACCTGGCCACCAGAGGCACCCTTGGCCCGGCTCGTTCCTCTCATCTCGGCCGTTCCCATGCTTCCCGGTCCCGGCGCCCTCCTGGATTTTTCGCCTGGAAGACTCGCTTCAGGCAGCGGGAGGTCTTGGTGCTCTCCGACAACACAACAGTCCTGAAACAGGTCGGGAAGTGCTCACTCTGCATCCTACTATGTGAGCTGCTGGTGTGGGGCAGGGATTGCGGCCTCTCACTACGGGCGAGATATATATACCAGCGTGCAGACTCCCTTCGCGGTGGGGCACCCACTCCCCCCAGAGTGGTCACCCCCCCCCCCCCCTGACCTCTTCAGTTGAGATGCACGCACTGCAAGATACCCTTCATCAGCCTGTTCGCGATGAGGGGGAACACGCGGCTTCCCCGCTTGGGCTCGCCCATACTGGACCTACTTGCCTGGGCATTGGACGCCCTCTCCAGCTCCAGGGATGGCCTACTAGCGTGTGCTTCCCTCCCATTGTGCGGGTACCCATGAGCCTGCTGAGCTTAGGGGCTGCAACGCATTGTGGTTCCTGGTGGCCCCATTCAGTTGGAGCAAGAGCTGGGCCTCTGGCCTCCGGCGCCTGGCCACGGATCTTCCCCGGGGACTTCCCACGCCGCGCATGATACTGGAGCAGCCACAGCAGGATCTCTGTCACGCGGGCTTGGAGAGACTCTTACACACCGGGAGATGGCGTGGCGTGCCCTCGCCGCTAGAGGCTTCTTGGGTGCAGCAGTGGAGGCTATCGCTGCAGCTCTCAGACCTTTGACCCAGTCTTCAGTCCTGGAGCGTCGCTAGCGCCTCTACGGATCCGACTTTACCCGGCTCGCTGAGTTTGTCAGGTGGCGCTCCGCGCAGCAGATCTTGGTGCCAATTACATCAGGGGCTGCATGTCTATGGTGGCAGACACGTGCTAGTACTCCTGGAGGATTGCAAAGACCTCCTCGACCTGATGGCGCATTCGAACCCCAGCGGCCGGGGACCTGCTCGCTGCTACACTGCTGGGCCCTACCATGGGGGCTAACATGGCTGAAGGCAGACCGTTCGGACCTCTGTCCTGGGCGTGGTTCGCCGACTTGACCAGGAGGCCGTGCTTCCTGCTGGCCCTCGCACAGCGTCAAGAGTGAGCGAGCTACTCGCACTCCCCGTGCACCCTCCTGTCTCCAGCTCAGGGCCGAGTGCTTGGTTCAGCGCCTCAACAGCCGACTCTGGCCAGAATAGATCCCCCTCGATCGTTTCTCAGATGATAACTCTTCGGCCATCGCAGGGCCATGACAGTCACAGGAATCCCGATGGCAGGACCCAGTCTGCGCGATGCAGATTACCGCCGCCAGTCTAAGCCCTCAGACTTGGAGGGGACATGCCTGCCTACACGGCCCACTCAGTCTATGGGACCCGTTCGGCATGAGACCCTGCTTTCCCGCTACACGGAGACGGGACACTTGCGGCGGTGTGCCCGCATTGCCGCGGAGAAGGACGCGGTACCCACTAACGCAGAAGGTGACGAGCCATCCAAGACCATGCACCCCTGCTCCCCGGGCAGGAACGGCATAGCAGCCCAGACTAGCTCCGTCTGGCTACGCGGAGTCATACGCTTCGCATACGATGACCTCTCCCCGGAGGGCGTAGGAGACTGTGGATCAGGGCGCATGAGGTCAGAGCTGTTACCATGAGGAGGGGGGGGGGGGGTGGGCATCACCATGGCGGAACACTCCCTCCCGGCGCCGAGAGCGCCATAGGCTATGCTTAGCTGAAATTGTTGGGAGTGTGCACCTCAGGGTGGCCTTGCTAAGCGTTACCACAGGATTAGGATGTAGTGGACGGCACTCTCCTATTCTTCGCAATTCTTCCTAATAGTAATGTCATCGGTAATGTTTTTGAAGAAATAAATGTATTTTTCTCTAAAATGTATTTTTTTGAAAAATACTTACCGATGGCATTACTCAAACGTCCCTCCTGCCTACCCCGCTTGCCGCCAGTACGCTAAGATAGAACTGGTGTGACTAGACAGCTCACGTGAGGAGGAGGGGAGGCTACTTAGGGTTGCTTGGTAACTGCTTGCTAGAGTTATGTCCCTGTTTGTGTAGCAACACACAGGGGTTGGAGGCTGAAATTGCTAAGTGAAAAAATACATATTAGAGAAAAATACATTTGTTTCTTCAAAAACATTACCGATGACATTACTGTCTGGAAGTGTCAACTACTTACCCAATTTTAGCCTAAGAACTTGTTGTGCTCCTACACAACCCGGGAGGCACTCGGGGAACCCTAACTAGGGCCGAGAGTAGCCTCCCGTCCCAGCCCATTTGAGCAGTCACCACGTGGCCCAATCACAATCAGTCGTTTCTACTTTGCTGTACGTTTCAGACGTGTTTAGCCTATAGGTCCCGGACCGTTTTTTAACGGTTATTCACTGGACTATCATTTTGTGGATTCCTGTGTTCCTTCGGACTTGTGTGTTTGGAATTATGTGCCTGTGCTTGGAAAAGGGCCGGTCGCCTTGGACTACTGTGTTTCCTTTGGACTTTGTGTGCGCGATTACGGTTCCCTTTGTATCGTGAGCACATGGACTTGAGAGAGCTTCGCTATATATCGTGGTTCGGTGGCGGAGTTGTGTAGTGATTTGGCGACATGCTCGCAGAGGAGACGTTTCGGTATTTTTGCAGTTGTGACCGTGTCGCGTGGAGTTCGCATCGCTGCCGTAGAGTTTTGTTGGACCTGTTACTCCAGTGGTGTTGCTCCCGTGGACTGTGTCAGCAGAGTTGCCAACCACCACTACGGAATTTCCGTCGTTTACTCCGGACGTCGATGTAATACTGCAGAACTATTAACAATACTACGGGAAAGCAAACAAAAGTTTTTAAGGTTTGTTGAGCGCCTGTGGCTACCGTGTCGACTGCCGGGCGAGTCAAGGTCACGGTCACCCAACTACGTGTTGCTGATCACAGCTTCCGGCGCGTGTTAGGCTTTGAACCAATCGTTGTGAAGCCTGAGTCTAAGAGCAGACGACGGAAGTTAGCGGAATGCGGCCAGAAGTTACCGATGTACCCACACCTCACGGCTACCGCCATTTCGATCGCGTGCAGACATCGTTGAGAAGAATTCTAGCAGAGCAAAGGATATAATATAGACAAAGAGTGTGATAATAAATGACACTGGAACTGTGGCAAGGCATCTTATGTGCCGTCGGTGTGTTATCGTACTGCGACTGCGTCTCAACATGTCACACTGGGCTTCGTGCTTGATGGGGGACTTTGTGTGTGTTGGAATTCCGGCGCTCCGCTCTGTGGTGGTTTCCTGGCTGTGTGAGGACTTTTGTCTCGGACCCGGGACTTCTTCCCGCCGACGCGCTTGGTGGTTGGTTTGGAGGTTCTTCCCCCCCCCCCCCGTCCCCACGATTCACGAGAGGTAAGGTATCGATCCCAACCCTCGGCTGGCCCCCGGACCGGGTGCCAGCGTCGGCTTGAGGCTTTGTTTTCAGCATACAGCGGTTGCACCGATCTTTCTCGTTTTTGTTGGTGGGACCGAGCAGGGCTTGGACCCGGTCGCCTATCATATCTGTTATGTTGCAGTGACCAAGTACTCACCTGCCCGCAGTGCGGCGACTTCCAGTGACCGAACAATACCAACTAGTTTTACCTTCCCTGCGCTGCCTACACTTCCGACCACGCCCGTGATGTCTGCATCGCAGCTATGGGGATTTACTGGCGCGAGCGCCCGACACCGGCGAGTGACCGTTCGTCCTTGGCCTGGAGCTGTGCCCACTCAAGCCCGCTGTCTCTTACGGAGAGACAACATTTGGGCAGAGTACCTGCTTTACGGAGGCAGGCCTGCTGTAATGGACGAACCGCCGGACACGGGCACCCAGCGCGTACCACAGGACTGCATCATCTGTGACTCTCGCCCGACAAAGCCCGCTGACTCTTACGGAGAGACAGCATTCGGGCAGAGTGTCTGCCTTACGGAGGCAGGCCTGCAAATACGGACGATCCACCGGACACTTGAGCTCAGCTCTTACCACAGCACTATGTCATCTGTGACTTTCGCACAGACAAAGCCCGCTGACTCTTACGGAGAGACAGCATTCGGGCAGAGTGTCTGCCTTACGGAGGCAGGCCTGCAGATACGGACGATCCGTCGGACTTTTGAGCTCAGCTCTTACCACAAAACTATGTCATCTGTGACTTTCGCACAGACAAAGCCCGCTGACTCTTACGGAGAGACAGCATTCGGACAGAGTGTCTGCCTTACGGAGGCAGGCCTGCAAATACGGACGATCCGCCGGACACTTGAGCTCAGCTCTTACCACAGAACTATGTCATCTGTGTCTTTCGCACAGACAAAGCCCGCTGACTCTTACGGAGAGACAGCATTCGGGCAGAGTGTCTGCCTTACGGAGGCAGACCTGCAGATACAGACGATCCGCCAGACACTTGAGCTCAGCTCTTACCACAGAACTATGTCATCTGTGACTTTCGCACAGACAAAGCCCGCTGTCTCTTACGGATAGATAGCTTTTGGGCGGAGTGCCGGCCTTACGGAAGCAGGCCTGCAGACACGAGCTTCTTGTCGTCCATTGTCCTCTAACACTTAACAGTCCTAAAGGGGTCTCGCCAGGACAAAGCCCGCGTACTCTTACAGAGAGTCGCTAAGTCGGCAGAGTGCCTGCCTTACGGAGACAGGCCAGCAGTGACCCGTCCAAAGCCTACCGACAGTCTTGACACGTCCCGCACTGCCAGAAGCTTCAGACACTCGTGCGTCCGGTGACGAATGGAGGAAGAATCGTGATGCGATTGCGATGGTCCGACTCGGCCTCTGACTCCCATCACGTTCGCTCCTTTCACGTTCTTCGTTCCCGTGCCCTGCAGCATGTCTGCCTTGGTACGTATCTCCTCGCAGTTTACGTCACCCACCACCTTCGCTGCTCAGGCGCTGTTCTAGGAGTTCGTCAGGCTTCGTCGTTGCAGTCGCTTCCGTCATCACAGTCGCTCCTCTTCTCAGTCCTTGCCACTGGACTGCGTTATCCGTGACGCCCGCCGGACTAACGACGCTGCCTCTTACAGAGAGTCTGTTTACCAGCAGATAGCCTGCCTTACGGGGGCCGGCATGCAGAGACGCGCCTCGTGCAGTCTTTAGTCCACTGACAGTCAGGCGAGGTCTCGCCAGGAGAAGCCACATACTATTACAAAGTGTCGATAGCCGGCAGAGTGCCTGCCTTACAGAGGCAGGCCAGCGAAGACCCATGTCTACGTGTACACGGACCACTGACAGTTGGGACTATTCCCGTTTGGCCAGCATCTCGAGTCGCTCGTGTGCGTCCAGCGACAAAAGAAGGAAGTATCCTGATGCTCTACGCGACGGCCTCCTCAGCCCCCGACACGCCTTCTTTGTTGGGACGTGGTTAGCGCGATCTCCTCCATCCAGACCCTTTGCCGGATTTCACACCCTTCGCGGGATGTGGTTACTCTCCGCTTACTCCTGGAGGATTCGGTTCCGGCCCGGCTTGGCGTGGACAGACGCCCCCTCCCCACGCCTCACTCTGCTGTTCCGGATGATCCTACGTCACCTAGGACCCCTTCGGCATCGCGCTCAGCTGAGAAGCACCCTCCCTTGCAGCTTGTATAGATGGCGTCGCTAGTGCGGACCGCCTTGGCCTGCCCGGGTTTCCTGAAGCTTTCTTCCGTCGTGTCGTGGATGCCTGCAAGCTTCCTTTGCACCTCCTTGGTGATTTTCTCACCCTAGCTGTCGTGACCAACAGGGCAGCGTTTCACTCTTCGATTGGCGGCCACCTTTTTCTGTGACCTGATATGTCGAGATACCGGACTGCAAGCCTGTCCTCTTTGTTGGCTCACTTAGGGGCCTCCCGCGGGGCCCCGCCTTCGGCCTCTCCAATCCCGTTTGGACCCTGGATTCTCTACCTCCATCACCGAGGACTCTCATTTTCCTTGCATTTGCACCGCCACTGAGATGTTTCCCCTTGTGGACCGAGATTCCGTCGGACGAGAGCGACACCGTCGCACTGCGCGTAGAGGATGACTCGCTTCTGCAGAAAGTCGCCGTGGAGTTACGGTCTCGACTCCACGACCTTTACAGCCTCCAAATGGTGGTTTCCAGGCTGGGTGGCTAGTGGTACCTTGTCAGTGATCTCGCAGTGATGAACAATTTCTCGTGGCTCCGACTTCTCCTTTGGATTCCACCAGGGTCACTCAGCTGTGCATTCTGTAGACTTCACGGTCAGCTTGGACATCTCCGAGGCGCTTCTCCATGTCCCTCGGCACCTGGCCTCCAACAGGTATCACAACTGCGCTTCGATGGTGTGTTCTACCAGTTTAGGATCCTCCTGTTTCGCTTGCAACCGCAGCCTTGCAGTTTTCGCTTGCATCATGGATGTCGTCGTCGCCAAGGCCAGACAGTTGGCTTCCAGTCCGATCTCGGATACCTTCGACGACCTCCTCCTGAAGATTCAGTCAGAGACCGCCCTGTGGAAGGACCGAGATGCCCGGCTCCTGTTGCTGTCGCACTTGGGTTATTGGTCAATGTGGGCAAATCGGACCTCTCTCCCTCATGCTGGTTTACTTCTCAGTGGGGATTTTACGACCATTCTCTCCAGGCTGAGTTTGCCGGAGTCTCGGATTCGGAAGCTGTCCTCCTTAGTCGCCCAGGTCGCTTAGACGGGGTCAGTCCCCACCAGAGTTCAACTGATGGTCTTGATGATCGCAGTGGTGGATCCTTCTCCTCGGTCATCGTTACTCCCGGCTGCTCCAGCTCCACACCTGCTACTGAGGTTCTTCTCTCCACGACCGGCACTTGGACTCCGGACCTAGCTGGCAGACACACCTACTGGCTAAAGCTGCCAGCAGTTGGGCGAGCCCTCATCGAGTAGGAAACGCTCCTTCGCCAACAGGAGCTACTTGTCCTTCGGATACCGCTGCAGTTTTCTGCTTACAGAAGATGCAATATGGTCGCGTTGCTGGTAGACCCGTTCACCTGGAACATGTATTGAAACTCCGACCTCCTCATTCTCGGCGGGCCTCTCCGCTGCGGCCACCTTGAGGACGATGCAAAGATCTCACAGACCTGATGGGGATTTGACCTTCAGCGTCCAGTTCCGCTTGCTGATTCCTTGCTGGGACCTACCCTGGGTCATGACGTGGCTTAATTCGGACAGGTTCCAACCCCTTATCTGGCTCGCTTCGCTGATGTGACACGGAAGACATGTTTCCTCTTTGCCCTAGCCATGGCGGCCAGAGTAAACACACTACACGCGCTGTTGGCGAGTTCTATCTGCCTCCAGTTCCGGGCGGATGGCTCTGTGCAATTGCTCACTGACCCTGCCTTCCTAGCCAAGACCAGGTCCCCCTTGCCTGCACCACCGGTCATAACTATTCGACCGTTGAAACACGCGAATTTGCCTCAGGAGACTCGGCCACAAGATCCTGTGCGTACCTTACGCGTTTCCCTACGCAGATCCAAGCTCATCCGTCGCGGACGGTCACACCTCTTTCTGCCTTTGGCCCCGGCAGAAATGACATAACAGCTCAAACGATATCTTCCTAGCTGCGTTGGGTCATGCGGTCCTCCTACCAGGACCTTTTTCCAAGACGATGCGAAGAGGCTCAAGATCCTCGCACTTGAGGTTCAAGCCATGGTCACAAGCGTTTTCGATCGCAACTGTGCTGTTCGAGACATCGTGACCGCAGTGGGCTGGCGGGCAGAATCAACCTTCGCCCGCTTCTACCTCGGGGATCTGTCGGGCCAGCGAGATAATCTCGCCCTGGTGGGGGCACATCGCCGCAGCGCAGCACTCCCTCCTCGGCGCCGAAAGCGCCGTAGATACGCACTTAGCTAAAATTGTCGGGAGTTTGGCGACTGGGTGGATGGCTCTGTCGTATGCCCTTTATGGCGGTAACTTGGGTGCGGCACCCTCCACCTTTTCGCCATTCTTCCAGACAGTAATGTCATCGGTAATGTTTTTGAAGAAACAAATTAATTTTTCTTTAAAATATATTTTTTCGAAAAATACTTACCGATGACATTACTCGGAGGACCCTCCCACCTGCCCCGCTTGCCGCTGGTAAGCTAAGTATCACGACTGATTGTGATTGGGCCACGTGGTGACTGCTCAAATGGGCTGGGACGGGAGGCTACTCTCGGCCCTAGTTAGGGTTCCCCGAGTGCCTCCCGGGTTGTGTAGGAGCACAACAAGTTCTTAGGCTAAAATTGGGTAAGTAGTTGACACTTCCAGACAGTAATGTCATCGGTAAGTATTTTTCGAAAAAATATATTTTAAAGAAAAATTAATTTTTCTTCATTGGCTCATGTGCGAAGCAAAAGTGAGTGTTCTGACAGTCGTCCATCCAGTGGCGTCCTTGGTAAACTTTAACGTTGGCATTTTCTCAGAGACTATTCAAGCCACAGTCTTCAAACTTGGCCCGAGGATACTTTGTGGCAAGACCTGTCTAAACATACCAGTTTGAGTGACTCACAAAGGTCAAGGTCACAGGGGATGATGAAATAGGCCAAAAATAGCTATATTTTGATATTATTTTTTCTCAAATACTATTCACAACCTCAATATACCTGATGGTAAGACCTTTTTATGCATACTAATTTGGTTGATCCCTCGGAAAGGTCAAGGGTCTCAAGAGCTCAAAATGTTTTTTTCTCAAATACTATTCACAACTTCAAACCCAAATTTGGTACAGAGATACCTGATGGTAAGACCTATCTATGCATACTAATTTGGATGACCCCTCGGAAAAGTGAAGGGTCACAAGAGGCCGGCAAATGTGTGTAAAACACACATTTTTGAGAAAATTTTAGGTATTAACATTTTTGCAAATTTTTCAATTAAATTTGGCACAAAGGTAGCTGATGATAATACCTTCTTATGCATACTAATTTAGTCGATTCATCTCAAGGGTCATGGGGGGTTGACAGATAAGTGAAAAATGCTTAAATTTTCAGAAAACATGGATTTTGCTGGTGCAAAAGCCAGCCCTTTACTTATTGTCACAAAGATCAAACATATATGTAAATAGGTCATACACGTGAGCCATAATGGCTTTGCCTTTCTTGTTCAGGATGGCAAGGCCAACTCGGCTACGGTGGTCGGAGCATTTCTTATGTTCTGCCGACTAGTGGACAATGCTTCAGCGGCCATGCACATTTTCTCCGCAAGAAGGGGTCAGCCTGGTGTGGCTCCGTCGCAGAAACGGTAGGTTGTTCTTAAAGATAATTTTTGTACAGGCTTGCGATTTAACCCCTTCGCTGCCAGTGGACACAGATTGTGTTTGAAATCATTTGTAACTTCATGCATAGCAAGTTAGGTCATGGAGACCGGAGACCACTTCTTTGTATCTAGAGGTGAGTTCTTGAGCCTCCAGTGAACGGTATCCATCTGCAAAAGGCATAGATCCTCATGAGCCCCCCATAGCTGGCGGGGGCTCATGATGATCAATACCTCTTGCATTAGAATGGTGTTCAGTTTTTCTCAGCATTGAAGAGGTTAAAACCTTATGACTATTGGCTGTTGGTCCAATATCACAGACCAGCACACATTTTGCTGTTACTCTTTCAGTGTAGAAGTAGCTCATCGGTAGACAGAGGGACCGTGACAATGGATTCAAGGGTGTAGATGGATTGACCTTGATAATGAATTCAAGGGTGATGACTGCAGTAAACTAATCAGGCAATATACAGGTTAGCCTCAAAATAACAAGCAGCCTGACAAACAGACCATGTAACTCTTGTTTATGCGGTGTTAAATTTGGCAATGAATTTACAAGGAATATGGAGGAGACCAGCCACTAAGGAGCCAGAGCTGGTGACATACCAAGTACCAAACTCTGTTGCTCTTAATCCAGAGGCAGGGTTCCCGTTTAATGCGTCTGTGTATCTGTGACACACTAAAACTCAAAATGATGTAGTGAAAATGTAACAAAAGGGTAGGCAGACGCACTATTATATAGCGCATCTGCGTCTGGGATGCAATATTCTTGTGCCGTGGTGTGTATCTTAAGTGTCAATCGTTCTATTTTAAGTGATGAGTTGACTCACTTAGCCGCAGCTGCGTTCAGAATTGACTCGACTCCAGGGTCTGTGCGAGTATAACTGGATGGACAACCTGTTAGTTTACAAGAGGTGTCATCAGATTATTACAAAGTGCACACTGCATGTTGTACATGTTATTTGTTGTGACGTCAGCCATTCGTACTGTTATGGGATACTGCATGGTTTATTTCTTCAAAAACGTTACCGATGGTATTACTGATAGGAAGATATACTTAGCCTGTCAATTTCAGCCTCCAAAATTGTGTGTTGCTACACAACCAGGGACGTAACTCTAGCAAGCAGTTACCTAGTCCCCTAAGTGGCCTCCCTATCCTCTGGATAGCCTCCCTTTCTAATCCCGCGAGAGTCCGTTATTGCCAGTTCTATACTTAGCTTCCATTTTGTTTGGTTCCATCTTCATCAGTCTCCCTGTTCTCTTCGTCTCCTTTGTTCATCCTTTGGTTTTGTTAGTCGTGACATGGCCAAGTAAGGCCTCTGACATTGCCGCCCCCGACGATTGTGGCGGACTGGAGCACTTTCCGTGGATTTGCGGCGTTTTGCCATTAGTTTCGACTTCGATTGTCAGTTATAACGGTCGTGTGCTCGGTTACATAGCCTCAGGGCTACGTGCACTTCCATTATTTTTTGTTCCCTGTTGCAGTATTCAACTTAACACGTGCCCCACCTGTACAAATCTCCAGTTGCCTAGCGATTTACCCCCGTGCTGTCTACCTTGTGTGGGCTCTGCATCAGACAACATGTGTGTGATTTGTGCTCCGTGGGAGGCAGATCGCTGGTCCGAACTTTGGAGATTCTACCGTTGTAAGCACCCCATGCAGTCCGACGCTACAAATCGCCGGACCCCAGTCGCATTCTATCACAGCAATCCCGATCTCCTGTGATGGGACACTTGAAGCTATTTTCCACCCCAGCCAAGGTGACGGACGCTGTCCCTTCTGCCGCGTGTTGTGTTGTACCGGGCGAGATTATATGCCCCCGCTCCCACGAGCGTACTTCACAGCAAGCCCCGCAGACCCGGCCTTCTAAGACGGGTCTCTCATGGAGGCACCCCCATCTCACTCAGGGGAGGAAACATCGGCCCCAGGCTGTCCCTGGCACCATTCCAAACCAGCCAGGCGTGACATTGCCTAATTGCACTTTTATGCCGCAGTGTCGCCATTTGTCGTCGCATCACGATTTGTTGCTCGGCACTTCGGGACTCACACTGTCTCCTTGCGCCCTGGCTAGAAGCCGGTCACTGCACATACGTATTATTCACAGTATGTCCTTTCGGCATCTGTCTCCAAAAAAAATTTAATAAAATAAAAAATAAAAATCGCCACTCCAGTCGGATAGATTCGGGCTGCACTTCTGATCACTCTCGTGAGACTTGCACCGCTTGGGAGGAATACCGTTGGTTCCAACTTGGCATTTTCATTGCCTCCGGTGCCCCGTGTTTTTCCCTGCGGCTCCAGCTCACCCGGCACCTCCTAACTCGGACACAGTCGGCGTTGCATTTCGTCTCGCCCTGGCACGATTCACGTTTAGGCCTAAATGCAGCCAACACTCAGGCTCAAACAAATTTCCCAATTCTACCGTCGTAAATGCCCCATGCCCTCAGACAAGGCTACAAATCGCCCGGCTAATCACAGCTCTACCGCCGTCGGTGTTTCTTCTCGGCACTCCCGGTCACCGGACCCCGTCGCATACTATTACCGCGCTCTCGCTCTACGGAGACGGGACTTACTTACTTACTTACGCCTGTCACCCCTACCCGGGTATAGGCCGTCGACAAGAGACCTCCAGCAACTCCTGTCCTGTGCTTCTCCTTCGATTCTACTCCAGGTGGTTCCCAGTCTCTTGATGTCTGCTTGGAGGTCTCGACGCCAGGAGTTTCTCGGCCTACCTCTTTTCCTCTTTCCCTGGGGGTTCCATGACAATGCCTGCCTAGTGATACTGGAAGCTGGCTTTCTCAGACTGTGACCAATCCATCCCCATCTTCTTCGCCCAATTTCATTCTCTGCTGTTATCTGTTCTGTTCTCTCCCAGAGTCTGACGTTGCTGATCTTCTCTGGCCAGTGGATTTTCAAAATTCTTCTAAAGGGCTGGCTTAACTGGGCGAGACAAACCCGAACCATGTCTCGGCGAGACACCCGAGACAGTCAATGCGAGATACCCGTTCCACCCGTTTATTAGGTTCGGCACGTCTGATCTTGTCTCGGAGAGTTCGCCGAACCTAATAAACGGGTGGAACGGGTATCTCGCATTGACTGTCTCGGGTGTCTCGCCGAGACATGGTTCGGGTTTGTCTCGCCCAGTTAAGCCAGCCCTTAAGGCAACTGTTCATGAAGGTCTGTACTCTGTTGACTGTGGTTTTTGTCAATCTCCAAGTCTCTGCTCCATATAAGAGAACTGCTTTTACATTGGAGTTGAAAATCCGGACTTTGGTGTGTTGTGACAGCTCTCTGGAGCTCCACACTTTTTTCAACTGGAGAAAGGCTGCTCTGGCTTTACCGATTCGTGCTCTGACATCTGCATCAGTGCCGCCTTTTTTGTCTATGATGCTCCCGAGATAGGTGAAGGACTCCATCTCCTTCAACGGGGTGCCAGCAAGCAAGACTGGTTCTTCCCTGGTTGCGTTCAGCCTCATTGTCTTTGTTTTCTGTTTGTGAATGGAGAGGCCCACTTGGGACGAGATGTCAGCAAGCCTCGTGGTCTTGTCCTGCATTTGTTGATGAGTGTGGGACAGTAATGCCAAGTCGTCTGCAAAATCGAGGTCGTCAAGCTGTGTCCACAGTGTCCACTGTATTCCACTTCGTCTGTGCTCAGTGGTCATCTTCATGACCCAGTCTGTGGCCAGTAGGAAGAGGAAAGGAGACAGCAGACACCCCTGCCTGACACCGGTTCTGACCTGGAGCTCCCTGGTGAACTGCCCTTCGTGGATCACGCGACATGTCATGCCATCGTAGCTGCTCTTGATCAGGCGGACGAGCTTTGTGGGTACACCGTAGTGTCGTAGGAGTTTCCACAGAGTCTCTCGGTCCACACTGTCAAATGCTTTCTCATAATCCACAAAGTTGACGTACAGCGGGGAGCTCCACTCCAGAGACTGTTCCACGATGATGCGGAGAGTGGCGATCTGGTCTGTACATGATCGGTTCTTCCTGAATCCTGCTTGCTGGTCTCTCAGCTGGGGGTCAACGGAGCTCTTCATTCTCTCCAGGATGATCCTGTTGAAGACCTTTCCTGGTACTGACAGCAAGGTGATTCCTCTGTAGTTGGAACACTTGCTGAGGTCGCCTTTCTTGGGAAGCTTGATTAGGTACCCCTCCTTCCAGTCAGCCGGCATCACCTCCTCTTCCCAGATCTTTCCAAACAGTGGGTACAGCATCTCCACTGTTGTCTCTAGGTCTGCTTTCAGAGACTCCGCTGGGATGCCATCTGGGCCTGCTGCTTTGCCATTCTTCAAGAATGCCACTGCTCTTCTGATCTCTTCCCGGCTGGGTCTGTCACAGCTGATGGGTAGGTCGGTCTCTGCCGGCTGGATGTCTGGGGGGTCGGGTGGGCTAGGTCTGTTCAGTAACTCTTCAAAATACTCGGCCCATCTGTCGAGTTGGTCTGCTCTGTCTGCAATAGGCTTGCCTTCTTTGTCTTTTACTGGTCTTTCTGTATGGCCATAGTTGCCTGACAATCTTCTGGTAATGTCGTAGAGCTGTTTCATGTTGCCGCTGCCTGCTGCCTTTTCTGCCTCTGCTGCCAGGCTGTCTGTGTAGGCCCTCTTGTCTGCCCTGATACTCCTCTTCACCTCGCGGTTGGCTTCCGAGTATTCCCCCTGTGCCCTTACTTTGGCTGCTCTCGTGCGACTGTTGTTGACAGCTGCTTTCTTCTGCTTCCTCACTTCTATCTTCTTCAAGGTCTGTGCCGACACCCAGTCCTTGTGATGGTGTTTCCTGAACCCTACAGTGTCTTTGCAGGTTGAGTTCAGCGCCTCTCTAACTGCCTTCCACTGCTGCTCTGTGGTGACCACCTCCTCTTCATTTACTAGCTCCTGTAGCACTTGAAACCGGTTGGACAGCACCAGTTTGAACTCTTCTCTAACTCCAGTTTCTCTCAGGAGGCCTACATTATAGCGCTGTCTTCTTGTTGTCTCTGTGCGGCTTTTCTTTAGCTTGAGCTTCATTCTTAAGGTAAGCAGATGGTGGTCGGAGGCGACATCTGCTCCCCTCCTCACTTGAACATCTTGAAGGGATCTTCTAAATTTCTTGCTAATGGTCTATTTGGTTCTCTGTTGTATGGTCAGGTGAGACCCAAGTTGCTTTGTGTATTCTTCTGTGTGGGAAGATGCTGCCTCCAATGACAAGTCTGTTTAGAGCACAAAAGTCTACAAACCTCTCCCCGTTCTCACTCATCTCCGAGCCTAGTCCCTGTCTCCCCATCACCTCTTCGTATCCGGTGTTGTCCTCCCCTATTTTGGCATTAAAATCGCCCATGATGATGGTGATGTCTCGCTCCGCACATTTGTCCAAGGCACTCTGGAGTCGGTCGTAGAACTCTTGTTTCTCTTCCTCGTCACTGTCATTAGTGGGCGCATAACACTGGATGACGTTCAGCTTGAGCTTTTTCTTGGTTCTAAAGGCTGCTGTGATCATTCTTGGCCCAACAGGTTCCCAGCCCATCAGCGCTCTCTGTGCCACTGGTGACAGCATGAATGCTACACCTTCTGTATGGGGGGCATTCTCCTCTTCATGACCTGAATACAGAATCATCTCCCCACTTAACAGCCTTTTCTGGCCAGACTGCGTCCATCTGGCTTCACTGATACCTAGCAGGGAAAGGTTGTACTTTTGCATTTCCGCTGCTATCTGGGCGGCCTTGCCGCTCTGGTACATGGTCTTGACGTTCCATGTGCCCATGGTTGTATCCCTGGATAGAGAGAGGCGGCTCGGTCCTGTGGCTTCCGAAGACTTCCGGCTTTCACCACAGGACGTCATAAGTCTTCTGGTAGTAGAACCTTCCTCCTCCAGAAATGGAATTACTGTTAGTCTTTTCGTCGGCGTTTTTGTAGCTATTTCCTTTTTTGCAGGGTGGGGAAGCTACCCCCACGCCCAACCCCCTTACTAGGAGGACCAGGGGTTTTCTGTCGGGGTCACCTTCCCTTAGACCATGTTGGTTCACGGCACCTTATTTCATTCGGTGCACCCCTCTCACGAGGGACCCCCTATCCACCACCCAGGGGACACGCCTCAACGCCATATGGTCCCAGCGCGAGGACGGAGACGGGACACTTGCGGCTAATTTCCACCGTGGCCAAGGTGACGGATGCTGTCCCTTCGGCTGCGGGTTGTGATGTGCCGGGCGAGATCTTACGCCCCCGCTTCCTCGGGCGTCTTTCACAGCCAGCCCCGCGCGCCCGGCCTTTGATGACGGGTCTCTCGCAGAGGTACCCCCATCTCCCTCGGGGGAGGAGACTTCGGCCGCGGGCTGTCCCTGGTGTGGCTCCAGACCAGCCATGCGTGATATTGCCTATTTGCGTCTTTACGCCACTGCGTCGCCATATGTCGTCACATCATGACTTGTTGCTCGGCGCCTTGGGGCTCCCACTGTCTCCTTGTGCCCTGGCTGGAAGCCAGTCTCCACACACACGTATTACATAGGGTACGTCCTCTTGGCGTCCGTCTCACCACTCACGTCAGATAGCTTCCCTTTTGACACCCCCTCCTCAGAACATACCATTTTGGGGTCATACACACATGCGGACCAGCTGCTGCCATGATCCCCGCGTTTTTCTCCCACCTTCTGTCCCGTCTTACACCGAGAGCTCCGACCCGCATCTACCGGCCAGGAGTAGGCCTGTACGTGCCTCGCCACCTATGGATAACAGGCTTGAGAGCTCGGTCCCCCCTCATATGAGAATGAAATTTTAACCGTGGTCCTGAAATCTTAACCCTTTCTTATATCTTGTATGAATAAAATGTCTCCCCATAGCATAGGACCATTGTTGTTGGTTCTTACTCTCATTTTACTCTATTTTTATCCTCACTGCGTCTGGTAGGCCCTGGGCCAAGCGCAATATTAGATTGCTACACCTTCCCCACCTTATCGGATTGGTACATACTATATACCCTGGGCCTTGAACTGAAATATAGCGGCACATTAAAAAAACTAACTTAATAATTCATACATATATTTTCTCTTTCCGGTTAGTGAGACAACCAGAAGTTCACCAGCTCATCTCTGATGCCATAGGGACATTAAATTTTAACTAATGAACGAACGTCCCCCCCCTCAAGGACTTTGTTGGGTCTCATGCACGCCTCTCTGAATTAGAGTAGGGGACCACCCCTAGGCGACGACAGCTTCCTTTTGCCTTAGGCCGGTCAGCCAACGGCCGTACCAGATTGAATACACCGGTTCTCGCCTGGTCACCTCAGTTACGCATTGTCAGGCTCGGTTAGTACTTGGATGGGTGACTGCCTGGGAACACCAAGTGCTGTTGGCATCATCCCGTTAAAAAAAAAACAACAAAAAAACGCCTGGGCAGGGCCGCACCATCGAAGCACCTCTCAGAGCGGGATCGGCAATTAAGCGGCCGATGCGATACGCCACAGAATCTCACTTTAGGGTCCCAGACAGAGAGTGGAGCCTCGGGCAGTCCACGGAGACTGACAGCCTCTATGGAGATGACACAAGTTCCGTCAGTACTCTTCGCCGCCGAGATGTGTTTCCTCATCGAGGGCAGATCCCGAAACTTTACTCTCTCGCCTTACACACGCAGTGCAGGATACCCGGCATTTTCGGTAACCGGACTCTGAGGAGCAATCACAGTGCATGAGGACAGGGCGCTTCATATACCACACTAGGAGACGTCTCCCCTTCCCACTCCGCCTCGCCGGCGGACAAGTTCTGACGTGTTGTGGCGGTGGACCTCGTCTCTACACCGGACCTCGGGGGGGGGGGGGGGGTGGGGGGGGGGGGGGGGGGCAGCCGGCAGGCACAGTCGATCTTCCGGCTAGACCGTCGGGGACCGCTCTTCCCTGGGGATGCAGCCTCGACGTCAGCACCGGACCCATGCAAATGACTACTCACGGCCGATTTAACAGCTGATGGCCGGATGCAGCATCCCAGCGACACACCGCGGCAGCTCTTGCGCGTCAAATCACTCCCTCCACATTTTGAAGCATGTCAGCTTCGGGAACCAGGGGTTCTTCTCCAGCACCCGAGGACCAGATTAGATGGAGGTTACTTCCGACAGTGGTCATATGCAGGTCTCTCCCAGGCGCTTTCCTGTGTCCTCTCAGCGTACACTGTCACAAGGCTGTGACCAGATGACTTCCTTGGTTCGCAAATCCATAGCGTGTGCAAGATTCTGAGGGATGGCGGCGCCGTCGTTCGTCAAGTGTCTTACTTCCTCTCAGTCGGCTCTACTCGGGGTTGATTCAACTATATCTCCTCCTTTTTTAGCGGCTGTCTTCTGGGGATTTGGCGGTCTGTGTGCCTGTGTCTCCACTGGTTCGGACACCTCTCCTTCAGTGGACAGTTCCATCTTGGTTAGCATCGGGAGTCCCCCTGGCATCCCCACTACCCTACCGAAAAAATTTATTTTAAAGAAAAATACATTTTGCAATGACTTCATATCTTCAAGGCAACCATGTCAAGATGACTGTGACTTTCAGTGACAGAATGACGAACAGCAAAAGAAGCTATAATGCTTTGGTTTCCACAAGCCTGACAATCACCTTGCTCTAGAAGAAAGTCCCACTTCGATGAAGCCGACTACTAGTGCCAGAGAAGATACTGGGCTGTGTGCGGCACTGTGACGTTTTTTTTTAGAGTTCTTTGGCTTGGCTGCGTGTGTTCCATGGCTTCAACATGAAGAAAGCAGAGGGATGGGGCTTGTTTGTATCTGTGCACATGCATCATCTGGTGTGTGTGTGTTCTGGTGTGTGTGTGTGTGTGTGTGTGTGTGTGTGTGTGTGTGTGTGTGTGTGTGTGTGTGTGTGTGTGTGTGTGTGTGTGTGTGTGTGTGCTGTTGTGTGGGAGAGAGACTATCAGTCACTCAGGGAGAGGGAGACAGGCTTTTGCATGATTAACTTACCAGTTAAAGAATCAGTATCATGGAAAGGACACACATACACTGTCAAAATATATTTAAAAAAGACAGAGTGAAGTAATTTATTTTGAAGAACGTACAAATCTGACCCTTTATTATACTGTTCTGTGTACCCTAAAAAATTTACACCTGGGGGGGTCTGCAGACCCTTTAAGTTGTTGTGAAAACAGGAGCCCTGAGTGTTTTTGTTGTGGATTGATGACTTTTTAGCAGATGTCTGTGTGTAATGGGGACTCATGTAGCTCAGGTGGTACAGCACCAGACTGCCATCCAAAAGGTCACAGGAGTGGAGTGGAACAAAAATCGTACCAATTCTTTTTGGTGCCATGGAAATTACTTTCATGGTGGCAATTGACATTTGATGCTACAGGTATGTGGACTACATCGGTCAGATGGTTGCCGACACTCCAGCTCTCCCCCACCAGCGCCCTGTGTTGATCAAATGCATCACGCTGTCTCCTGTACCATTTTTCAACAAAATGAAGTAAGTGATTTGGACAGTATTTTACATCTTGTAAATGTGTTCAACTTTGATAAACCCAAGATAGTTCAAGGCTAGTGCCACCTAAGCCCATAAAACCCTGAAAGACGACAGGATATGGATTGACCATGATATTTCAAGGTTGGTGTCAGAATAGCTTGGCGCCTGTAGGCGCCAAGCTATTCTGACACCAACCTTGAAATATCATGTCCGATCTGTCTCCAGAACTGTGATTTAGACCTCGGAGGATATCTACAAAATTTTGATAATTTTGTCCTCAAGGCGTAAGGAGTTAAGTAGTGCCTCAGAAGGCACCAGGCCACTGGGGGAAAGCTGGCACTACCTTTTAACTACCATGGTTGATCAGTCTTCCACACCTGGTATGTAGTTGATGGACTACAGACCTGTTGGGTTGAAAATCAGACAGTTTCAGTGTGAGTGGAAAACAGTTGCATGATATCATTTATGCAGCTTGTACATGCTAAGCCATGGCAACTGATTGTCATGAGCCCCTACAGATGGATATATACACCTCTTATTTTTATGCATGTTTTGCAGGAATGGTTGTACACCATTTGTGGAGATTTTTGTTGGGGAGGAAAGAATTGCCACAACCTCTCAAGAGTATGAGAAAATGAGGTAATTTTTGTGTCCTTTTCTTTGCTGCCTTTTCATGTGTCTCTGAGCTCATTTGTTGCTGAAAGAAATGAGGTATGTCTGTGCAGGTTTGTGATTTTGGACCTTACAGCATACAGGCGCAAGTTTCAAAATGACAGTACAGCACACACAGACAGAGGGAATAAATTCTTCTACTATTGCCTTCTCTTATGTCTTAAATAGTGAAAACTTTGAGTTGAGACTGTTTATTTCAGGCAGTTAACTGTCCCTTTTCTTTATATATGTGCTGGTGTGTGATTTTGGGCCTTATGGCCTAAAGCCATAAGGTACAAAATCACAGACCAACAGACTGAAGATGAGATTCTTCTAGCACTGCCTTCGTTTATGTATGAAATGTTGAAACCTGAACTCCTTATTTAAATCCTGAGGCCAAAGGTCCTGAAGCCCTGAAAGACTATGACAGGATGTGGATCGACCCTGACATTTCAAGCAGTTCTAGAGACAGATCGACCATGACATTTCAAGCAGTTCTAGAGACAGATCGACCATGACATTTCAAGGTTGGTGTCAGAATAGCTTGGCACCTCTAGGCGCCAAGCTATTCTGACACCAACCTTGAAATAACATGGTCGATCTGTCTCTAGAACTGTGATATAGATCTCGGATATCTACACAAATTTGATAATTTTGTCCTCAGGGCGAAAGGAGTTAAGGTGATGCTAGAATGGTTATCGCCTGAAGGAGGTGTCGAGCTGTTCTGGTGCCACCTTGAACTATCATAGCTGAGCCGTATTTTGCTGTTGTGTGTTGGGGCTGAATAGATAAAAACTGTTTATTTCAGGCAATTCACAACAGATGATCGGCAGGTGAAACTTCCTTTGAATATCTCAGCTGCTGGAGACATCACTGTGATAGTGTACCATGCACGTTCCACCTTTGGCGGAAAGATTCAGGGCAAGGTATTGTGGAATGTTTACAGGTGTTAAGATTGACCATGATAAATTTCATTTTCTGCCTGCTTTTAGGTTTGAGCTGGACCAACTAGACACAGCTGTTCTGGCACAACCCTTGAACTATCATGGTCACATTTATATCAATAATTGCTTTAACTCATGTTCATGCTGCCACTGGTACTGTGTACAGTGGCTGCGTGCACAAGGGGTTTATGACCAAAAATCATATTTTGATGGTCTGTAAAATTGTAATTATATCTAAAGGATGTTTGAAGGGGTCAGCCTATACTACACAAGGAAATGAATGTCTTATTGACTTATGGTGCATTCTTTCCTTTATTTATCATTTACAGTGTTGTAGATTGTGTGTTCAGGGAAAGTTTGCGTTTTGTGTAAAATTTGTTTGTATGAGTTTGTAAATGGTTTTAGAAAACGTGGATTTTGTAGGTGCAAAAGCCTCCCTTTGCTTATGTTAAGACACTTTAACACTTGCCCATACAGTGCCTAGTTGGAAAGGTCAGGGTCACATGGTCAAATTATTACTGTGGATTGTTCATGCACATGAGCTATAAGTATAAGGGCAGTCTTATTTGTTCTTTACTATAACACCTCTCCTGCCCCCTTCATCCCCCCCCCCCCCACCATCCCCATCCCCATCCCTATGATTTCTTTAATGGCTATTTGGTTGCAATTGAATTTGTCCTGAAGTTGGTCCTGTTTCCATTGCAGATCACTTCCATGAAGATGTTCCAGCTCCAGTTTCATTCTGGATTTGTGCAGGAGGGCACGACATCACTCAAGTTCACATTGTAAGTTGGATTTCTTTGCGTGTGTGGTAATTCTGTTTTTATTTTTATGTCTTCTGATAGTGGAGAGGATGTCAAAAGAGAGAGGACATTTTCAGCTGTCAAACAAACGTAATGTCAAATATTTTCTTTGGTAATATTTTGGGCTCATATGCGTTGATGGCAAAGTGAGCCTATTTGCTGGACCATCCATCATCTGTATGTCAGTCATCCATGGTAAACTTTAATGTTGGCATTTTCTCAGAGACCATTTAAGCCTTTGGCCCAATGATACTTCGTGACAAGACCTTCCTATACGTGCCAATTTTAGTGACCTCTCTCAAAGGTCAAGGTCACAGGGGTTCCAGAAATAGAGCTTTGATATCCAAAATCACAGACCAGCACATTTCATTTTCTGTCTGCTTTTAGGTTTGAGCTGGACCAACTAGACACAGCAGACAAGTACCCTGAGCTGTTCAGTGTCAATTTAGATGTTCTGGTTGCACCGGTTGCCCGACAGGCCACAGACAAACGCTACCCTTGGGAAAACTTCAACACAGAGAAACTTGGCCCCCGTATCTTGTTCTCCAGCAGGGATGAGGTTCACGCTGTGTTCTCTGAGTTTGGTGAGTTGGAGATGGTTTTCTCAGTTATGAAAATAGATCTGCCTTTGTAGTTGTTTAAGTGTGCTTCCCTTGTGAGTGGTCTTTACAGGATGAATATTTAAATATGTGTTTTCAGGCATTTCATGCTGATTGGTGCAGATATCTTGCATGAAGTAATCAAACATCTACAGTAAGTTTTCAGGCATTTCATGCTGATTGGTACAGATATCTTGCATGAAGTAATCAAACATCTACAGTAAGTTTTCAGGTGTTTCATGCTGATTGGTACAGATATCTTGCATGAAGTAATCAAACATCTACAGTAAGTTTTCAGGTGTTTCATGCTGATTGGTACACATATCTTGCATGAAGTAATCAAACATCTACAGTAAGTTTTCAGTTGTTTCATGCTGATTGGTACAGATATCTTGCATGAAGTAATCAAACATCTACAGTAAGTTTTCAGGTGTTTCATGCTGATTGGTACAGATATCTTGCATGAAGTAATCAAACATCTACAGTAAGTTTTCAGGTGTTTCATGCTGATTGGTACACATATCTTGCATGAAGTAAAAAAACAAAAAACAACTAAAGTAAATTTATCCCTGATCCATTACAGCATCGACCATGATTATTCAAGGGTAGTGCAAGATTAGCTTGGCACCTTAAGACACCAAGCTAATCAGGCACTAACCTTGAATATCATGGTTGATCTATCTAGGTTAAAAGATTAATTGGTCATGATGGTTCAAGATTCATGTCAGATTGGCTTAACTGCACCTTAGGAGGAGTCTAGGCTTTGCAGCTAAAACTATTTTGACACCATTTTTGAACTATCAGAGTTGATCGATATTTGTTCCATTGTGTCAGGGATGAATTTCAATGCTTTGACTGTTGGTTGCGACTTGTCGAGGTAATACCCGCAGAAATTAGTCGCTTAAGAAAAGTTAAGTAATATGGACATCATTGACCAGGAGTATCAGAACGGGCCAAGAGCCGGCTCAGTCGAACACCCAGCAAAGAAGAACCTGATGCACCCAACAGTCCACAGGGAACACCCACCAGACAAAGGGCGGCGGAAGGAAAATCCAAACAGGAGTCGGCAGCCAACGGGGAGCAAAGCATGAGCAATTTCTTTACGTCTCTCAACTGGCAGGATGACGGACAACAGGGGATGACAGAAGGGTCTCCTGCTCCTGTTAGACATACAGAGGCCCAAGTTAGTTTTAGTGGATTTTTTTCTGTCTCAGATTTTCACCACATTTGAAGTTATGGATTTGCAGATAACACATGATTAGAAGTAAGTAGAAGGATATTGGCAAGCTGCAATCCATGCATCACAATGAATTTATCTGGCAAAATATGAATTACGAATATTCAAACAATAAAAAGAATCTGCCAGTAAATAAAACGCAGTTTTGAGACCAGCTTAAAAACAGGTTTTGCTAAGATCAAAAATACAATTTTCTGCACTCTATCATTGAAGCTATTCATAGGCTGGGATCATGTATCTGTTTATATAATTAGTATTATTACATAGTATTTAAGAATAGTGTTTTTATGTAGCAAAAGTCCCACCATCTTTTCACACTATTTGTAAGTTGGTCTCAGTAATAAAGTAAAATGCTAAAATCACTTTACCATATGACTTTGTTGATAGGTAGGTCTGCTAGATGGTTATTAATCTCCTTGCACATGCAGCCACAGGTGTTACAGTGCTAGTGGCTGGGTTACTACAGCAGGAGATGGGTCGACCATGATAATTCAAGGGTAGTGCCAGATTAGCTTGGCGCTAACAGGCGCCAAGCTAATCTGGCACTACTCTTGAATTATCAGGGTCAATCCATCTCCGTGAACAGGTGCATAGTCGTTAGATGACGCCTCCAAAATTTGGGAAATACATGCGCCGGGCTGAATGAGTTAATAAGTTGTCTAAGGTCAAATGACATTTTCACTTTGTAGGTTGGTCTGCTAGATGACCAGTCTGGGGACGAGGATGACTTTACAGCACTCTCCAGAAACCGAGCCAACAGCAAGAATGGTGACACGCACTCCGACGACAACAAGCCGTTCTCTTCAGGTGCCGACTTCTTTTCTGCCCAGTTTGACTCACATAGCAAGGGCTCGAACGCCAACCTGTTTGACTCGGACTTCGGAGAGCCTGTCACGGGAGGTGGTGGGGATAGTGGGGGGAACAGTTGCAGCTTAGGAGGGAAGCCCATCAACGTGGACCTGCTAAACATCAACAACGTCAATGTGAATGGGAACCCCCAGCCTGACGTTGTGGCTGACCAGCTCGACAATCTGACCTTTGGAGGGGAAAGTGGGGTTAGCGGCCAAAATGCCCCTCCGAGCAACGTAGATTTGTTGGGCGGAGCAGATTTCAGCAGCTCTTCCACGTCTGGAAATCAGCGGCGCTCCGGGCCACAGCCGGACCTGATGGGAGGAGTGACTGACGACTCTTTTGATCCATTCCGGGAGTTTTCATCTGCACCCGTTCCCAGTGCTGGCTCAAGGGGTACTTTTGATCCATTCCAGAATGTCAAGGTAAGGAATGTGATTAAACTTAAACCTTTGAGTCGGCAGCAGTTTTTGTTGTGATGATTCATGACAAAAATTGCTGCCACCATGCAAAGGGTTAAATTCTGCTACATTCTGCAGAAATTGTTCAGTTCACCTTAAAGAATGTTGTACATGTGTATGTGTTTGTGGGTGTATCTTTAATTGCATATTTTAATGAAGGATGTATTAGTTTTCTTATTTTCCAAGTCACACATTAGCTTAGTTGATTTTGATGTGAAGTGCCATGAGCTCATTTTGGGGGATACTGCATTAATCAAGACTTAATTATTATAAGTAGTGTTAACTGCTCATCTTTCCCTCGATAGAAACAAGATTCCAAGCCAGCCTCACCAGCCACTGTTCAGGACGATTTCATTAGCCTCATGGAGAGTGGGAAAGACCTGGATGATGAGGTGAACCTCTTCGGCACGTGGAATGCTTCCAGCATCCAGCAGAGTGGGGCCATTGGTCGAGGCGTCTTCCGACAGCAGAACACATCAAGTCCCAGTCTCCAGGTATGACGGTATGGGGACACTGATAAGAACAAGGGAGATGTGTTCTGGGATCATAGAAGTCACAGTATCAACTTTGTGAAATATATACCGGTAGCTCACTTTTTTTTTAATAGCGAAAATGTGGTTTAACTCATTCAGCCCGAAGGCCGTATTTTCCAAATTTTGGATGCGTCATCTAATGACTATGCACCAGTTGCAGGAGATGGGTCGACCATAATAATTCAAGGGCAGTGCCAGATCAGTAAGCTATACTGGCACTGCCCTTGAATTATCATGGTTGACCCCTCTCCTGCTGTAGTGCGTCAGGGCTGAATGGGTTAACCCCTTCGCTGCCAGTGGATGCAGATAGTGTTTCTGAAATCTTTGTTCATTCAACACCAAAGACGCCCAGCCACCCAAATAATTTGGCCCCCACCCGGGTCTGCCCTGGGGGACTTGGGTGGGGTTAACTACTTTTTAGTTCCAGGGTCTCCTTGGTCAGCCCCACAGGGGCATAATAATAATAAATAATAATAATACCGTTATTATATAGGTGCTTTTTCTCAATTTTTGGGCAAATTGACTCAAAGCGCCACGAACTGAAACCCAACACGCACACTCACGTAACGGACACGGATTTACGCCATTTAAGACAAACACAGTACAAGACAGACGAAGGGCCAGTTCAGCTACTGAAGTTACAGAGATTTTTGATCACTTGTATTTGAAATTTGTAAAGTGGCCTGAAACCGGTACCAAAGTGGGGGTGGGGGGGTGGGGGGTGGAAGAACCGGAGTACCCGGAGAAAGAACCCCCGACGGTCCGCCCGAATTAACGGTGACACTTACCAGAGGAGAAAAGTCCGACGCCAGAACCCGTTTTCGAACCTCGCACCTTTGGCATTGGTGGCAGGCGCCTTAACCACTGTGCCACGGACCGCCCTCATGTGTTTGGGGCATGTGTTTCTGTCTACCCTTGGTCCATTCACCTGTATTTTCCTTTTTTAAACTCTCCATACTGTCTGCGCTGCCTGTAGCTCTTGATATTGGATGTGTGTTGCTAAAATGGTCTTCGGTTTATTTAGCGTATTAGACTGGCTGGCGACATACATTCAATATTCTATTTAGGTTTATTTTCACAAGCAGTGCAGGCACGTCCTGGGAAAGTCTTCTTGCTGTCAGGGCTTTAAACAATGTACAACCAACCAAATAATATGAATACAAAATGGGGTCAGCAAGAGGCATAGATCCTATGAACCCCTGCAACTGCAGGGGTGCATGAGGATCTATGTCTCTTGCAGTTGGCTTGGGTTCACCTTTCTCAGTGCCTCCTAAAGCAATTTTTCAGCACTCCTTAGTAAAAGGAAGTAACACGGAAACAAAAGCTTATAGAACTCATGGAAACATCTACGGGGAAACCCATGTGGTAGAGAAACATAGTTAACCTCTTCACTGCTGGAAAAAAATGTCAACACCAACTGCTAGAGGCAAATAGCCTCATGAGCCCCTGCAGATGTGGGGGCTCATGAGGATCTGTGCCTCTTGCTAACACCACTAGGTACCCTTGGACAGGAAAGCCTCTGATTCTGGCAGCTAGGGGGTTAAGGTATGCGGAGATAGAGTACTACCCTGTGTTAAAGCTAGTTGACGTGTTTGTGTCTGCATAGGTTCCAAGCGCGGGGATGCACAAGAGTGCCAGCACTGGCTCTGGCATGAGCTCGTTTGGCTCTAGTTCCTCCTTTAGCATGAGTGGCTCTCAGAGCCAAAACATAATTGGCAACATGGGGCCTGTGCCAAAAATGGACCCCTTCGCTGATCTTGGTGAGTATTTCATGCTTGCTTGCTTTTTGCTTGTGTGGTGGAAGTTTTTTTGTTGTTGGTTTGTGGTTCATTTGTTTATTGCTGTTTAACCCATTTAGCCCCAAGTCCCTACAGCCTAAGGCGCCAAGCTAATCTGGCATTACCCTTGAATTATCATGGTCAATCAATCTCCTGCAACTGGTGCATAGTCATTAGGCTACTCCTTCAAAATTTGAGAAATGGGACCTTGGGGCTAAAAGGGTTAATCTTGATACAAAGCGATAGATTTTCATGATAACATCAAAAAGTCTGAATCATATAATGTTGAAGTCCAACATGCTGTGGGTGCTGGTGAAAATCTGTGCTTCATAAGGCCTGGATCTATGATACTGCAGTACAGTAAGGCAGTGAGACTATGAGTTGCTACGGGAATGGACTGAATTTGACATCACAATCAGACATTTTGGATACCTGAAGGGGATAGAACATGCTGTATTCTCATCTGGCAGCCAATGAAATTGTTATCAGATGACACACTTCCTTAGGCCTTTGTAAATTGTACTAGAGCTTGAGGGATGATGTTCAGCCACACTGTAATTTCCTTCCGGCAGTGCAGGGCTACCGAGTGATCAGGTACATGATTAAACATCACTCATCAGACACTGCCGTATGGCATTTCCTTACCGTGGATCCAGGCCTTCACTGATCATATGCATCATTCAAGCAGAGAAGGCTGTCGTATTAAGGATTTGATTGTTTTTAGCCAACATGACACTGAAGATTTGAACTAACAAAGGCTTGCATTTGGGGTACTTGGGTAAGTCCAGCTGGCAACAAGCACAGCGTTTCCTGAGTCCTGACAAGAGGCATAGATCCTCATTGAGCCCCAACAAGCAGCAGGAGGGGGGGGGGGGGGGTCATGATCTGTGGCTCTTGCTGGACCCATTTTCAACAGTTTTTCAGGCGGAAGGGGATACAGACTGTGGGTCTACTGGGGTTACGTCCGCATTGTTTTTTTCTGGAAACTTAACTAAAGCTTGTGTGAAATGTTTCTGCAGGGGGATTGGGCAAGACAAGTTTCAAGGGGTCGACACCAGCAGCCAAACCACAGCCGCAACAGCAGAGACCGCAAAGCCAGACATTTGGTAAATATGGCATTCTGGTTGTGTAGTTGTGACCAACGAATTGTGTACCATTGAAGGCAAAATGTTAAATTCCTGACTTTTGGAGTTGTCCTCTGAAAACTGTATTACAGCTCAGGTGACAGATCAACCATTATAGTTAAAGGGTGGTGCCAGGATAATATGCAAATTCTCACATTTTGGAATGTTGTCTGAAAAGAACAGTGCAGGAGACATTGAACATGACAGTTAACCCATTCAGCCCCAACGCCCTACAGCAGGAGATGGATTGACCATGATAATTCAAGGGTGGTGCCAGATGAGCTTGGCACCTTCAGGCGCCAAGCTCATCTAGCACCACCCTTGAATTATGTTCAATCCTTCTCCTTTAACAGGTACATGGTCGTTAAGTAGCACCTCTGAAATGTGGGAAATATGGTCTTGGGGTTAAATTGGATAAGGTACTTACTTACTTACGCCTGTCATCCCTCCCAGGGTATAGGCCGTCGACGAGAGACCTCTAGCGACTCCTGTCCTGTGCTTCTCCTTCGATTTTACTCCAGGTGGTTCCCAGTCTCTTGATGTCTGCTTAGAGGTCTCGACGCCAGGTGTTTCTCGGCCTGCCTCTTTTCCTCTTTCCCTCTTTCCCTGGGGGTTCCATGACAATGCCTGCCTAGGGATACTGGAAACTGGCTTTCTCAGACTGTGACCAATCCATCCCCATCTTCTTCGCCCAATTTCATTCTCTGCTGTTACCTGCTCTTTCTCTCCCAGAGTCTGACATTGCTGATCTTCTCTGGCCAGTGGATGTTCAAGATTCTTCTATGGCAACTGTTTATGAAGATCTGTACTCTGTTGACTGTGGTTTTTGTCAACCTCCAAGTCCCTGCTCCATATAGGAGAACTGCTTTTATGTTTGAGTTGAAAATCTGGACTTTGGTGTGTTTATTTCTTCGAAAACGTTACCGATGCTATTACTGATAGGAAGACATACTTAGCCTGTCAATTTCAGTCTCTAAAATTGTTGTGTGTTGCTACACAACCAGGGACTTAACTCTAGCAAGCAGTTACCTAATCCCCTGAGTGGCCTCCCTGTCCTCTGGATAGCCTCCCTTCCTAATCTCGCGAGAGTCCGTTATTGCCAGTTCTATACTTGGCTTCCATTTTGTTCGGTTCCATTGTTTTCAGTCTCCGCGTTTCTTCATCTTCTTCGTTCGTTTTTGTCGGTTTCGATCTTCTTCTGATGGCCAGGTAAGGCCTTGGACATTGTCTCGCCCGGCGATTACAGCTTACTGGGGCAATTTCCATGGAATTACGGTGTTTTGGCCATTCTTTTTGTCTTCGTTTCGAAGGTCGGTTGCAACGGTCGTGTACTTGGCATTGTGGCCCCGGGTCACGCGCGGTTATCTTATTTTTCATGACTTGTTGCAGTAGCCAGCTCAGAACTTGTCCCGCCTGCGGCGACTTTCAGTGGCTGACTGATTTGCATCTTCACTGCCTTCCTTGCTCGGGCTGCGCGTCCGATAAGATTTGCGCTACTTGAGCTGTTTGGGAAGAGGACCGTTGGTCTCAGATGTGGAGTTTCTATCGCCGCAAGTGCCCCATCCCTTCTTCAGCGGCACCAGTTCCACCGGCCCCTCCCAACTCGGACGCCGTTGACGGTTTGTCCCGCGCTCTCGGTCCCCGGGCTCCAGTCGCTCTTTCACACCGCACTCCCGATCACCGGTGACGGGACCCTTGCGGCCATTTTCTCCCAACCCCCCGGCCAAGGTGACGGACGCTGTCCCTTCTGCTGTGGGAGGTAAGTTCTTTACTGATTCCATACGCTCGCTCTCTATGGAGTGCCGTTTAATTTCAGTCCCGCACACCCGCTCTACAGAGACTTTCCCCTCTCCTTCGGGGGACGGGACACCGGCACCCGACAGGCCCTGGTGCGGTTACCGATTAGCCAGGTGTGGTCTTGCCCACCTGCAGTCTTGCGCCTCAGCGTCGCCATAGGTCGTCACACCACGACTCTTTACACGGCGCTGCGCGGCTTCCGGTGTCCCCCTTGCGCCGCAGTCACCGCACATCCATCGATCAGACGAGCAGCCCTCTCGGCACTGCTCTCATCTGATGGATTCACCTTCCTCCCGGGACGTTCAATTTCGTGGTCGCCCTCGGAAACGGATGGAACATGGCCTCCCTGTTCCTCGCGATTTTTCGGTGTCAGGTCGGGCGCGGCGCTCCCCTATCAGATGGGTTGATTTGCGTCCTACTGTTCTGCCTTCCCCTCTGTGCCACAGCCGAGATCTTCTGGTCCCAGGACAGGAGCGGTCCCGTTCGCGGGTTTCTTTCCGCCACGGTGCGCACCGTCGACCTCTTGTGGACAACAGATGCCACAGTCCCTCCCCTGTGAGGCGTCGGTCTTCTCCCTTTTCATCTTCTGCTTCCTCCGTGGGCAGTCCACACATCGGGGACGTTTGCGCAGACACTCCTTGCCCACCTCGGCCAAGGTGACGGATGCTGTCCCTTTGGCCGCATATTGTGATGTGCCGGGCGATATCTTACGCCCCCGCTCCCTCGGGCGTCTTTCACAGCCAGCCCCGCGCACCCGGCCTTTGAAGACAGGTCTCTCGTGGCGGTACCCCATCTCCCTAGGGGGAGGAGACATCAGCCCCCGGCTGTCCCTAACACGGCTCCAGACCAGCCAGGTGTGATATTGCCTATTTGCGTCTTTACGCCATCACATCGCCATATGTCGTCACATCACGACTTGTTGCTCGGCGCTTTGGGGCTCCCACTGTCTCCTTGTGCCCTGGCTGGAAGCCAGTCTCCGCACTTGTATTACATAGGGTACATCCTCTCGGCATCCATCTCGCCACTCAGGTCAGATAGCTTCTCCTTCGACACCCCCTCCTTAGGACATACCACTTCGGGATCATACACAAATGCGGACCAGCTGCCGCCGTGATCCCCGGGCTTTTCTTCCGCCTTCCATCCCGTCTTACACCGAGAGCTCCGACCCGCATCTACCGGCCAGGAATAGGCCTATACGTGCCTCGCCACCTATGGATAACAGGCTTCAGAGCTCGGTCCCTCCTCATATGAGAATGAAAATTTAACTGGTCCTGAAATCTTCACCCTTTCTTATATATTGTATAAATAAAATGTCTCCCCATAGCATAGGACCGTAGTTGTTGTTGGTTCTTACTATCATTTTACTCTATTTTTAACCTCGCTGCATTTGGTAGGCCCTTGACCAAGCGCAATATTAGATTGCTACACCTTTCCCACCTTATCGGATTGGTACATACTATAGGCCCTGGGCCTCGAACTGAAATATAGCAGCTCAAAAAAAAAAAAAAAAAAAAAATTCATAATTCATACACATATTTCCTCTTTCTGGTTAGTGAGACCTTGTCGCTTTACTAGTACAGCCAAAAGTTCACCAGCTAGTCTCTGATCATCTCTGATGCCATAGGGACATTAAATTTTAACTAATGAACGAACGTCCCCCCTCAAGGACTTTGTTGGGTCTCATGCACACCTTTATGAATCAGAGTACCCGGCGACAGACGCGGGGGACTACCCCTAGTCGACGACAGCTTCCTTTTGCCTTAGGCCGGTCAGCCTACGGCCGTACCACGTCAATACACCGGTTCTCATCTGGTCACCTACGTTATGCATCGTCGGGCTCGGTTCTCGATTCTCCTGGGAACACCAAGTGCTGTTGGCATCATCCCGTTCAAAGCGCCTGGGCAGGGCCACACCTTCGGAGCACCTCTCACAGCGGGATCAGCACTTCAGCGGCTGACGCGATGCGCCACAGAATCTAACTTTGGGGTCCCCGACAGAGAGTGGAGCCTCGGGCGATCCACAGAGACTGACAGCCTCTACGGAGATGACACAAGTTCTGTCAGTACTCTTCGCCGCCGAGATGTGTTTCCTCGTCGAGGGCGGATCTTGTCACTTTACCCTCTCGCCTTCCAAGCGCAGTGCAGGATACCCGGCGTTTTCGGTACCCGGACTGAGGAGCGATCACAGTGCGTGGGGACAGGGCGCTACATATACCACACTAGGAGACGTCTCCGCTTCCCACTCTGCCTCGTTGGCGGACAAGTTCTGACGTGTTGTGGCGGCGGACCTCGTCTCTACACCGGACATCGGGGGGGCAGCCGGCAGGCACAGTCGATCTTCAGGCTGGACCGTCAGGGCCCGCTCTTCCCTGGGGATGCAGCCTTGATGTCAGCACTGGACCCACGCAGATGACTACTCACGGTCGATTTAACAGCCGATGGCCGGTTGCAGCATCCCAGCGACACACCGCAGCAGCTCTTGCGCATCAAGTCACTCCCTCCACATTTCGAA
This sequence comes from Semisulcospira habei, assembly GCA_036245525.1. Taxonomy (NCBI): domain Eukaryota; kingdom Metazoa; phylum Mollusca; class Gastropoda; family Semisulcospiridae; genus Semisulcospira; species Semisulcospira habei. The sequence goes on from BTPG01000005.1 coordinate 157,136,454, forward strand.
GCACCTGCGCCATGACAGCTTCGGGGACCAGGGGTTCTTTTCGGGCACCCGAGGACCAGAGGAGATGGAGGTTACTTCCGACAGTAGTCATATGCAGGTCTCTCCCAGGCGTTTTCCTGTGTCCTCTCGGCGTACACTATCACAAGGCTGGGACCAGACGACTTCCTTGGTTCACAAATCCATAGTGTGTGCAAGTTTCCGAGGGATGGTGGCGCTGTCATTAGTCAAGTGTCTTACTTCCTCTCGGTCGTCTCTACTCGCGGTTGATTCAACTACATCTCCTCCTTCTTTAGCAGCTGTCTTCAGGGGATTTGGCGGTACATGTGCCTGTGTCTCCACTGGTTCGGACACCTCTCCTTCGGTGGACAGTCCCATCTTGGTTAGCGTCGGGAGTCCCCCTGCTTACCTACCTGTCAATCTGCACGGATGACAGTCTCCCCGGTTGGGGGTTGGGGGGGGGGGGGGGGGGGGCACATCTGCTTCCGGACTTCAGCGTGACGGCGGACCTTCGGTCGCCGGACCTGGTGGGCTTACACATACACTGGTTGGAGTTAAAGGCAGTTTGGCTCGCCCTCTTCGCCTGGGGGGATGCATGTGCCACACAAGGCGGCCCCTCGTCCTCTCCGACCACTCGACAGTTGTGGCACATATTCCCAAGCAGGGCGGGACGTGTTCCCCTTTTCTGTGCATCTTTCTGTTCCAGCTCCTCGTGTGATACCGGGATCGGAACATCTCGCTGCGGGCGCATCACATTCCGGGAAAGTTAAATGTGCTAGTGGATTCTCTGTCCGTTTTGGGCCAGCTTCTCATGAGTATCGCCACGGATCCCCTCTGCGCCTTCCCACGATGCACACGATGCTGAAACTGCCACGGCAGGATCTTTTTCACCCTTGCCAGGAGAGTCTCCTTTTACACACCTGGAGATTGTGCGGCACTCCATCCCCGGCGCGAGGTTTCTCGGATGCGGCGGTGGCGGCTATCGCTTCAGCACGATGACCTTTCACCTGGCGAGTTTACATGGAAAAATGGCGGGTTATGCAGTCTTGGTGCGGGACTCGTCACCTCTCCTCCACAGCTTTGACTATGCTCCAGCTAGCCAGATTCTTCCTGTGGCTCTTCACTGATCAGATCCTGGCATCCATCACCATTCGGGAATATCTTCCTAATGTATTGGCTTACACTTCCCGCTTTTTGGGCTGGCCAGTTCTCGGGTCTTACCAGGACCTCGCTGACCTCATGGCTCGCTTCGACCTCAAGCGACCGCCATTTAGACCAACCAGATCCAGGGTCTTGTCAGGATCTCGCCGACCTTATGGCTCACTTATACCTCTAGCGACCAGTGACACGCCCCCTCGATGGGAACTCGTGTGGGTGTTACCCTGGCTTTCCACTACTCGTTTTGAACCTCTGCCCTTGGCGCTGTTCTCTGACTCGATGAGAAGGACATGCTACTTGCTGGCTCTGGCCACTGCCTCTCGCGTGAGTGAACTCCATGCTCTCTCAGTACACCCGTCCTGCCTGCAGCTCCAGGCCGACGGCTCAGCCCAACTCCTCACTAGTCCTTCTTTTTTGGCCAAGAACAGGCTCCCATCAGCCGCCCCTCAACCGATCACTCTAAGTCCATTGCGGGGCCCCAATACGCTGCAGGACGTACGCAAACAGGACCCGGTCAGGGCGTTCAACATTTCCCTTCAGCGAATCCCTTCGGCGAGGACGTTACGCCTCTTCCTGCCCTTAGCTCCAGGCCGGAATGATATTCTGCCCAGATGATTTCCGCTTGGTGGCGCGGAATCATAAGATCCACTTATGAAGACCTCTCGACAGGGAGCGAAGAGGCTGCGGATTCGGGCGCACGAAGTCCGGGTTGTCTCCACGAGCGTCGCATTTGACTGCAACTGCGCCGTGCGGGACATTGTGGCGGCTGTGGGCTGGAGGGCCGAATCTACTTTCGCCCGTTTCTACTTTCATGACCTGTCCGGCCAGTGACAAAACCTGGCACTAGTGGGGGATATTGCGGCGGCGCAACACTCCCTCCCGGCGCTGGATGCGCCATAGCTAACACTTAGCTGAAATTGTCGAGAGTATGCACCGGCAAGGGACCTAGCTAAGCAGTTACACAGGGGTTGAGTTTTGGGGCGGCACCCTCCTCCTCTTCGCCATTCTTCTTATCAGTAATACCATCGGTAACGTTTTTGAAGAAATAAATGCATTTTTCTTTAAAATACATTTTTTCGATAAAATACTTACCGATGGTATTATTCAAACTTCCCTCCTGCCTTCCCCCCTTGCCGCCTGTCTGCTAAGATAGAACTGGCAATAACGGACTCTCGCGAGATTAGGAAGGGAGGCTATCCAGAGGATAGGGAGGCCACGCAGGGGATTAGGTAACTGCTTGCTAGAGTTACGTCCCTTGTTGTGTAGCAACACACAACAATTTTGGAGGCTGAAATTGACAGGCTAAGTATGTCTTCCTATCAGTAATACCATCGGTAAGTATTTTTAGAAAAAAATTATTTTAAAGAAAAATAAATTTTTCAACTTTTTTCAACTGAAGAAAGGCTGCTCTTGCTTTACCGATTCGTGCTCTGACATCTGCATCAGTGCCGCCTTTTTTGTCGATGATGCTCCCGAGATAGGTGAAGGACTCTACCTCCTCCAACGGGGTGCCAGCAAGCAAGACTGGTTCTTCCCTGGTTGCGTTCAGCCTCATTGTCTTTGTTTTCTGTTTGTGGATGGTGAGGCCCACTTGGGACAACATGTCAGCAAGCCTCGTGGTCTTGTCCTGCATTTGTTGATGAGTGTGGGACAGTAAAGCCAAGTCATCTGCAAAATCGAGGTCGTCAAGCTGTGTCCACAGTGTCCACTGTATTCCGCTTCTTCTCTGCTCAGTGGTCCTTTTCATGACCCAGTCTATGGCCAGTAGGAAGAGGAACGGAGACAGGAACAGAGACAGCAGACACCCCTGCCTGATGCCGGTTCTGACCTGGAGCTCCCTGGTGAACTGCCCTTCGTGGATCACGCGACATGTCATGCCATCGTAGCTGCTTATGGTCAGGCGGACGAGCTTTGTGGGTACACCGTAGTGTCGTAGGAGTTTCCACAAAGCCTCTCGGTCCACGCTGTCAAATGCTGTCTCATAATCCACAAAGTTGACTACAGCGGGGAGCTCAACTCCAGAGACTGTTCCACGATGATGCGAAGAGTGGCGATCTGGTCTGTACATGAACGTTTTTTTTTTCTGAATCCTGCTTGCTGGTCTCTCAGCTGGGGGTCGACGGAGCTCTTCATTCTCTCCAGGATGATCCTGTTGAAGACCTTTCCTGGTACTGACAGCAAAGTGATTCCTCTGTAGTTGGAACACTTGCTGAGGTCGCCTTTCTTGGGAAGCTTGATTAGGTACCCCTCCTTCCAGTCAGCCGGCATCACCTCCTCTTCCCAGATCTTTCCAAACAGTGGATACAGCAGCTCTACTGTTGTCTCTAGGTCTGCTTTCAGAGCCTCCGCTGGGATGCCATCTGGTTCTGCTGCTTTGCCGTTCTTCAAAAATGCCACTACTCTTCGGATCTCTTCCCGGCTGGGTCTGTCACAGCTGATGGGTAGGTCGGTCTCTGCTGGCTGGATGTCTGGGGGGTCGGGTGGGGTGGGTCTGTTCAGTAACTCTTCAAAATACTCGTCCCATCTTCAAAATACTTGGCCCAAATAGCTACAGAAATGCCGACGAATAGACAAATGGGATTAAGATAGTGAAAGAATAACCGAGAGGCATGCACAACCTTGAACTAACATGGTAGGCTGTCGGGGCTGAACGCCTTACATTACGTCATGATGCTGTGCTTGCTTCAGTATTTGTTTCCTCAAAATACATTACCAATGTCATACTATATGGAAGATACACTTAGCTTACCAATTTCAGCCTAAGAATCCATTGTGTATACCTACACAACCAGGGAGGCGACTCTAGGGAGTCGTTACCAAGACACCATGAGTAGCCTCCCTTTCCTCCCTATCCGGTCACGTGTATAGTGGTGCCACGCCAGTCGAACGCTTGGCATCGTAGTGGTAGGGTGCTTCCTACTCGTACTCAGCCTTTGGATCCCCTTCGGATACTTAGGCTTGCTTGTACCTTCCTTTGGATTATGTGGTGTGTTGTGCCTCGGACTACCTGTGGTTTGCGTTGGACTACCCGGGGCCTCTTGGTTGGTGTTTCTCCTTGCTAGCCTTCCGTAGCTCTGGATATGCCCAAGTAAGGTCTCGGGGCATGCCTTGGCTGGCAAGGTGTTGTCCGGCCGTCGTATGCCTCGGATAGCAGCTGGTTCTTTCACAGCCGGCTCAACTGCGGCACCGGTCAGCGTTTTTGCTCACGTGGCCCATCGCTACTACGTGCCATGTGCCGTTGCCTCTCCTGTGCTCTGCTTTCTGTTGCAGTGCGCAATTACGAACTTGTCGTTGGTGTAAGGGGTTCAGTGGCAGTGCCACATTAGCGCAGTGGGTAAGGCGATCCCGCCGATAGAAATTACCTTTCGAACCACGTCTGGCGTGGTTTGAGCCACAGCCTGCCCGATATTTTTACAAAAAAAGGAAGGACGACGGACCCCCACACCTTGTGTCTCCCTTGTTCGGGCCTCTTCTCTGCACGTCCGTGTGAGAGATGTGCTTCTTGGAAAGAGTAACGTTTATTCGTAGTGGTGGGAGTTTTACCGCCTCGGCCAGCGGCCTCCCTGCCCCCTTGGCGGGCAACCTGGGACATCGTGGGACTCGCCTCCTGCCACGTGCTGCTCATCGTGCCTGTCTTGGCCCCCTCCCCCCAGCTAGACCTTGTCACCGGACTGCGGAGGCTTCGCCCAGCGCTCGGCGCTCGGGTCCTCCGGTTCACCTGCCGTCGGTTCGAATGGAGGTACGCTCGCTTCAGCGACCTCGTTCCCCGTCGGTCTCTGTATCTCGTTCCCCGGGCTGCCCTGCCCTTGGCACTGTGTGGCTTCTGGGTCCCTCGCCGCTCGCTGCCAGACGTCGTGCGACCGGCGGGACCCAGCCTGTCTACGGCACGGGGCGGCTTCCCGGGCCCAATCGCGCCCGGCCTGTCTACAGCACAGAGTGGATGCCAGCGATCAGCGGGACCCACGCTGTCTACAACACAGGTCCGCTCCCCGAGTCTGCCAGTGGCCTGCCTGTCTTACAGCACAGTGCCGATGCCCAAGAGCGTCGGGACCCCCGACTGTCTACAGTACAGGTTGGCTTCCCGAGACCAACGGCTCCCCTGCCTGTCTATTGCACAGAGCGGATGCAAGCGAGCGACGGGACCCAGCCTGGCTACAGCGCATGTCAGCTTCCCCTTACCAACAGCACCCCACCATGCTACAGTGCAGTGCAGATGCCCGCGAGCGACGGGACCCCTGACTGTCTACAGTACAGGTCGGTTTCCCGAGACCGATGGCTCCCCTGCCTGTCTATTGCACAGAGTGGATGCAAGCGAGCGACGAGACCCAGCCTGGCTACAGCGCATGTCAACTTCCCCTTAGCAACGGCACCCCACCATGCTACAGTGCAGTGCAGATGCCCGCGAGCGACGGGACCCCTGACTGTCTACAGCACAGGTCGGCTCCCCGAGACTGAGGGCCGCCTGCCGGTCTACAGACGATGGCAGATGCCAGCGAGCAACGGGACCCTGCCTGGCTACAGCACAGGTTAACGTCCTGAGACCAATAGCACCCCGCCGCGCTTCAGCGCCGTGCGGCTGCCAGCGACCAGCGGGACCTAGACTGTCTACAGCACAGGTCTGTGTCCCGGGATCAGCGTCCTTCAGGGCGCCGCCAAGATGGGTGTGATTCTTCTAGTGTCGTCCGCCCCCGCCTTGTCCGCCGTAGTCACGATCGGATGCCCCCTGGCGCCCCCCACATCTGGACGTCTGCCCTCTGTCTCTGCCGAGAAGAGGAAGGCATCCGCTCTCTTGTGGACGCACCGCGCCGGACCAAAATGTTTCGTCCCCCCCCCCCCCCCCCCAATCCCGGATTTCGGGACCTGCCAAGGCATTCAACGCCCAGCTCCCGCAAGGTTGCCAGTCGGAATGGGCTTCTTCTCTGACATGCATTGGCCAGCGGACGGCAATTTTCAGCTCCAGCAGAGGGGAGTCCGGCGAGCCCTACGGCGTTGCATCCCCCTTCGGGCTCATCTACACGGCGACCTTGGTCCGTATCTCCCGGGCTGGCACCGTTTTTTGGGACCTGGCGACACAGGCCATGCTCCACTGTGTGGAGGAGTCCCTGGAGCACCCTCACGTGGATCCCTGGCGTGACTTCTATGCCTTGGCGGTCGTGGCCTGCCGAGCGGCTTACCATGCTTCCAGCCAACACCCTCGCTGCGGCCGCGAACGGTGACCTCCTGCGCCGGGATGCCCTGTTGGATGCTCACTACCGTTTCAGAGGGCCTGCGGATTTCCTTCCGACTTCCCCCTCCGCTTCACCGCGCTCCTGTCGGGGTGTGGGGCCCTGCCGACCGGCAGAAGGCGGATGCTCTGCGGGACGAGATCTCAGCCTTGCTCCTCAGGTCTGCGACGGAGTTGGTCGTGCAGCACGATTCCCCGGCCCATTCTACAATCGCCTCTTCCCGGTGCCGGAGCTGGGCGGCCGGTGGTGCCCTATCATCGACCTGTCTGCGCTCAACAAGTTTATCTCCGCTCCCCTGTAGCGGATGGAAACAGCGCGGGCCCTGAAGGCCGCCATGCGCCCCTCGGACTTTGCCATCAGCCCTGATCTGGCAGACGCCTACCTACGTGTCCCCATTCACCCGGCCTCTCGGCGGTTCCTGCGCTTCGCCTATTGCGGGACGGTCTATCAGTTCCGTTTCTCCCTTTCGGCCTCAACCTCAGCCCTTGGGTGTTCATCCGGAGCCCACTCAGCACCGGCCTGACTGAGTGGGCTAGCAGAGGGGTGCCATCTTTGTCCAGGATTAGGACTTGATGTCAGCAGATATGTTGTTCAGTCTTTTTCACTGGTCCGGTTTTTAAGGAGCTGTGCTAACCCAGGTCGTACCATGTTGGATTGGTCCTTAAAAATACACCTGAGCTTTTGGTCCTTCTCAGGGGGTGGAAGTTGTTGTTGCTGATGCTGCGGCAGCTCCACCCCCTTCATCTCCGAGGAACCATAGGAGCCCTGGGAGCCGGCCCCCCTCTGTTTTTCAACTCCTTCCAAGGCAAAGGAAATAGGGGGGGAAAAAACTTCTCACCCCCAGATAACACATAATCATGTACTCTCTGCTTCAGTGGAATTGTCGTGGTTTTCAAGCTAACTTTGAGGAATTACGTCTTTTAGTCCAGTTCTATAACCCCTCAGTAATATCTCTTCAGGAGACTTACATGAAGACTTCTGACCCTGTGTCCTTTAATGGTTTTAACATTATACATAAAGGCTCAGATTCGGAGAGGCGCTCGGGTGGAGTGGCTCTTCTCATTTGTAGCCACATTTTATGTAGCCCCGTTAGCATCGACACCTGTCTTCAGGCTGTCGCAGTTCGGGTTACCTTGAAAAAGACCATAACCATATGCAGTGTTTACCTGTCACCATCCCTGTGGGTCTGTAGTAATGATATTTTTACTTGAGTAGATCAACTGCCCCCTCCCTTTATTCTCATGGGGTATTTTAACGGTCACGCTCACCTTTGGGGTAGTGACCACTATGATGGCAGAGGTCAGATGTTAGAAGATGTTTTTTCTCAACTTAACCTATGTGTCTTTAACGATGGCTCACCTACATACTCTAACTCAGGTTCAGGATCTAGTTCTGTTGTAGACCTCACTGTGTGTGATCCTTCTCTCATGCTGGACTTTGACTGGAAGGTTCACGACGACCTGCGTGGTAGTGAATACTTCCCAGCTGTGAGGAGGATTCGCCAGTGGGGCGCTGGAATCTCCAGAAGGCTAACTGGCCTCTGTTCGCCTCCCTCTGTCAGTCTCGTCTTACAGAGGAGGTGGTCATGTCAGCTGAAGAACCTGTTTCTTGTTTTACTTCTATTTTGTTGGACGTAGCAGGTAAAACCATCCCTAGAACTTCCACATCACTCCCTCGGAAGCCGAGAGTACCATGGTTCAATGAAGAGTGCCGTAAGGCCCCCAAAACGCGCAAATCTGCTCAGCGATGTGCTTTTCGTAATCCGTCGCAAGCTAATATTTTAACCTTTAAAAGACAGAGGGCGAAAGCCCGTTACATTTTTTAACGTGAACGCCGTGCTTCCTGGAGACACTTCGTCTCCTCTTTATCTTCTAGGACTCCGTCCCAAAAAGGGGTGGCTCGGCTTCTGTCGGCCATCTTAGAGATGGTGCCAGTTTGGTCACGGATAAAAAGGCTGTGGCCAATTTGCTTGCCTCCACCATTGCCCATAATTTCTCCACAGAGCATTATTCACCTTTCTTCCAGAGAGAGGAGAAGCGAGAGTCTTGTACTTTTGATTTTATATCGGATAACTCGGAAGACTATAATGCCCCTTTTACATTTTCAGAATTGCAGCAAGCCATGCAGAAATGTAATGACTCTGCTGCTGGACTAGATACCATCCACTATCAGCTCCTAACACATCTGTCTGAGGATTCCCTCCTTGTACTTCTCGAGGCCTTTAACCATATCTGGATAACCGGTCATTTTCCGCCATCTTGGCGCCAGGCTGTGGTTGTGCCAATCCCCAAGCCGGGTAAGGATCCTTCTGACCTGAGCAACTACGGGCCAATCGCTTTGACATCGTGTTTATGTAAAACTATGGAACGCTTGGTCAACGCCCGCCTAGTGTGCCATCTTGAGTCACAGGGTCTCATCACAGACCTCCAGTGCGGTTTCCGGCGCTTCCGTAGTACAACTGACCATCTAGTCCGCTTTGAGTCGTTTATCCGAGATGCTTTTGTCAACAAGCAGCATATCTAAGCAATTTTCTTTGATCTTGAGAAGGCATATGACACTACCTGGAAGTATGGTATAATGTCTGATTTGTCGGACATGGGTTTTAAAGGGCACCTGCCCGTTTTTATTCACAATTTTTTGTCTAACAGGTCATTCCATATCCGTGTGGGCTCCATCCTCTCCGATTCCTTTGAACAGGAGATGGGTGACCCGCAGGGCAGCATTTTATCTTCTGTTTTATTTAGCATTAAAATAAATAACATTGTAAAGGCCGTCAAGGATGATTCTGAATGCTCTTTGTTTGTGGACGACTTTGCTTTGTGTGCACGAGGTCGAGGACTTGCGTCCCTTGAGAGGCGCTTGCAGCTGTGCATTGATCGCATCCAGGGGTGGGTGTCTCTCAACAGATTCAGGTTCTCGCCCTCCAAGACAGTCTGTGTGCATTTTACTAACCAGACGAAATTTTTTCCAGAACCTAGCCTGAGCATTGATGGAGTGCCAATTAAAGTGGCCGAAGAGGCAAAGTTTTGGGGGGGTCATCTTTGACAAAAGATTGACCTTCTGCAACCATGTTAACTACCTTAGAACCTCTTGTCGGAAGGCCCTCGACATTCTTCGTGTCGGTTTTACTCACTGGGGTGCAGACCGCATTGTCTGTCTTCGACTGTACCGGGCCCTTGTCCGGTCCAAACTGGATTATTGCTCTGTGGTATATGGCTCGGCTTCCAAGTCTGTTCTACAGCGTCTGAACACAATTCACCATCAAGGTCTGCGAATATGTCTGGAAGCCTGCAGGACATCTCCAGTTCCTAGTGTGTATGTCGAGGCAGGGAAGCCTTCTCTCAAGCTCCGCCGCATCCGCCTCATGCTCAGCTACGTTCTGAAGCTGAAGGCCCATCCAGACAATCATGCCTATGATTGTGTTTTTAACCCGTCGTTTGCAGAGATTTACGATGCCCATCCATGAGCTGTCTGTCCACTTTCCTTCCGTGTCCGACCTCATCTGCAGGCGGCCGGAGTTGACCTGGACAAAGTTTCGGAATCTCTATCACACATCACTCCACCCTGGCTACTACCAGTTCCTGACATCTTACTGGACTTGACCGCCAACAAGAAGGATTGTACTCCACCAGACATATACCAACAGAGCCTCAAAGAACTCCTTTCATTTTTTCCTGGCTATTGTCATCTTTTTACGGATGGGTCCAAAGTCTGAGGATGGGAGAGTGGCTGCGGCTGCAGTGTCCTCTCGCCATCCTAGACGCCCATTTAAGCTCCGTCTCCCTGACCATTCCTCTGTATTTAGTGCAGAACTGCAGGCAATTCTGCTGGCACTCAAGCATGCCTATCAGTCTCGGGAAAGGAACTTCCTGATTCTGTCTGACTCTTTCTGCCCTGCAGGCCCTTCAGGACGCGGGAACAAACCACCCACTTTTGGTGCAGATTAGAGAGCTCTACGCAGACTTGATGAAGGAATATTATGACATCATTTTTATTTGGGTCATGTGGGCATCGAAGGCAACAGAATCGCAGATTGTGCTGCCAACAGTGCCCGCAGTGACCCTGTCCCTGACACACAGACTGTTTATAGTGATTTTAAACCTGTGATTAGTGCGTACATAACCCGCGAGTGGGACAAAGAGGAAGGGAACAAGCTGAATGAAGCTCTTCCTACGGTGTCCGACAGTCTACCTTTCCGCTGCGGCATCCGCCGTGAGGAGACTGTCCTTACTCGGCTCCACATCGGGCACACCTATGTTACGCACTCTTACTTACTTAAACAGGATGAGCGTCCATGGTGTTTTGCCTGTGATGAGCAGTTTTCTGTTCGACACTTTTTGCTGTATTGTGCTGATCTAATTGACACGTGATATAAACACTTCACAGCAGACTCCTTGAAGGTTTTGTTCCGGGATTTGTTTCTTCAAAAACATTACCGATGACATTACTGTCTGGAAGTGTCAACTACTTACCCAATTTTAGCCTAAGAACTTGTTGTGTTCCTACACAACCCGGGAGGCACTCGGGGAACCCTAACTAGGGCTGAGAGTAGCCTCCCTTCCTTGCCCAAAAACGGGCATTCACCACGTGGCCCAATCACAATCAGTCATCGATACTTAGCTCTTGTGAGCAGACGTGTTTTAGCCTAGGAAATTTACCGGTTCTTAAAGGGCCGGTCGTCTTACTCTACTTCTGGACTTCGTACGTCACTACCGGAATTCTAACTGTTCTTCCATCGGAAACTCAGTGTTTTCTTCCCGACGCTCCCTGCTGTGGTTGTGTTGTGCTCTATTCAGCGTGGATCTACTTGGGATTTTTTACCTTCTTCGTGTGCCTTGGACGCCATGGATGTATCTCTTCCCGTCCCCGCATCTCAGGAGAGGTAACATATCGGCCCCAGCCCTTGGCTGGCCCCGGACCGGGTGCCTGCTTCGGTTTGTGGCTTCAATTTGTGGCTACGCTTCGATCGTATAGATTCGCGCCGATCTCTCGTGTTTCGTTGGCGGGGCTTCGTCGTGCCTGCGCCCGGTCGATAGTCATGTCTGATTTATGTTACAGTAACCAAGTCCTTACTTGCCCGCAGTGCGGAGATTTCCAATGGCCTAGCGATAAGCACAAGTTATGCCTTCCTTGTATGGGATGCGCGTCGGACCATTCTTGCGAGATTTGTGTAACCTGGCCTGAACAAGTTTGGTCCCAGTTGTGGAAATTTTACCGGCGCGAGCGCCCGACTCCGGTTACGGACCGGCAGTCCTTTTTGGAACCCCCGACCATTCCCGGCGTTTTAACTAAACACAGGACTGCATCTTCTGTGACTCACACTCGATCTAAGCCCGCTGACTCTTACGGAGAGACAGCACGAGGGCAGTGTGCTCGCCATACGGTGGCAAGCCTACGGAGACGCGATTCACGCCGTCATTTGTCCATCAGTCCTGAGAGGTCTCGCAAGGATACACCCGCTGACTCTTACGGAGAGACAGCACGAGGGCAGAGTGCTCGCCATACGGAGGCAAGCCTACAGAGACGCGATCCACGCCGTCATTTGTCCATCAGTCCTAAGAGATCTCGCAAGGATAAGCCCACTGACTCTTATGGAGAGACAGCACGAGGGCAGAGTGCTCGCCATACGGAGGCAAGCCTACAGAGACGCGATCCACGCCGTCATTTGTCCGTCAGTCCTGAGAGGTCTCGCAAGGATACGCCCGCTGACTCTTACGGAGAGACAGCACTAGGGCAGAGTGCCTACCTTATGGAGGTAGGTCAGCCGAGACACGTGTCTAAACAGCGTAGGTCTTCCAACAGTCCTCACATCTCTCATTCGGCCAGCAATTCTAGATGCTTTGGCGCAGCTACTTATGATCAGAGGAAGCAACCTGATATGCTACGCAACGGCCGTCACAACTTCCAACCAGCGTCCTTGTTGTATTCGTCTCCTTCGCGAGCTTCGGACCCGAGCTTCACCTCTTCCCAGTTACATCGTCGCAGTCGTCCGCGTCGTCGCAGTCACTCCCGTCGTCGCCGCCACTCCCATCTTCGCAGCCGCTCCTGTTCTCGCAGTCGCTCCAACCGGGACAGGCGCATGGCTCACTCCAGGTCCCCGTCTCCTGTTCGCGTTTTGCCCCCACCCCCGCCTCACCCACACCAGCGGACGCGATGCTCGCCGACGGCTACACATCAACACCAGAGGATGCGATGCTCCCCGGCAGCTACCTTCTCTCGTCGTGACGTGGCTCGACCGATATCCACCAACGTCAATCCTCACCGGACTTCGCTCCCTACACGGGATGAGGAGACTCTTAGTCTTCTCCCGGAGGATTCAGTTTCGGGCCTACTCGGTATGGACAGCTCCTCGTCTCACTATACGGTGTCGGATGATACTGCATCCCCTAGACTCCCTTCTACGTCACGCACGGAAACGCTTCTCGGCATTGATGAAGCAGCTCGACTCATCACGGCTGCACTGCCCAAGGACGCGTGTCCCTCGTCGCCCCCACTCAAGAGGAAGGTGTCTGCCTTTGTCGACTCTGGCCGTCCACAGAAGAGGTTCAAGTCTTTACCGCAGCCCCCTGGTTTTAAGGATTTGAGAGATTCCTTTTCCGCTTACCTACAGACAGATTCCCAGGAGTATCTTTTCTTCTCTGATCGCAAGTGGCCGGCTGACCTAGACATCTCCTTCCGCCAATCCTGGTATGCGGGACATTCACAGTCCTTTAGCTGTCAGCTTCCATCGTTGGACCCTCAATCGATATCCCAGCTTGGCGGTACCAATCAGCTGAGACACACCCTCCCTCGTGGGTTGGATAAGACGGCATCACTAGTGCGGAACTCCTTGGCCTGTGCTGGTTTTCTAGAGCTTCTCACTCAAGGTTTAATCCATCGCATCGAGGACGCTTGGGAACCATCGCTTACACCCTTACTTGGTGACCTTCTCGCCCTCGGGGTTGCGGCAAACCGGGCAGCGTATCACTCATCGGTCAACACAATGGCGGCAGCATCCAACTGTGACCTCATGCGTCGTGATGCAGTCTTACTCGCCTGTCGCGGTATGCCTCCCGATCTGAAGACACAGCTGCGTCGTGCTCCCCTTGGTGGACCACTCCTCTTCGGTGACACCTGGCAGAAAGTGAAGGACGGCAATCCGGACCGCTGGCCCAGCCGTGTTACAGCCTCACGCTTTCACTCCGCCCGCAAGGCCGTGGGTCGCGCCCTGCGGACTTCCAGACCCGCTTCATCCTTCACTCCAGCTTCCGCCAAGACGTCCCGGCGGTTCCCCGCCTTCGGCCGTGCTAGACCAGTTAGGACCTCTGTCCCCGCTTGGCCCAGGTCTGCCCGCCGCCGTGGGCGCGGGCGGGCTCCCTGACTCGTCCCCGTTCCAGCCCCCGCCTTCTGCTCCGGGACCTCCTGTCGGCGGGAGGCTCACTCTTTTCAGCGACATGTGGAGGTTGCTACTTCCAGACGACCCCTGGGTACTCGCCACCATCACCGACGGACTCTCAATTTCTTTTCGTTCTCCCCCGCCTCTGAGACGCTCACCCGTATGGACAGAGATTCCTTCGGACAGTCTGAAAGCCATCGCACTACGCGGAGAGGTCGAATCGCTTCTACAGAAGGCCGCCACAGAGGTAGTGCATCATATCGACTCACCAGCATTTTACAGCCGACTTTTTGTGGTTCCCAAGCCGGGCAACAAGTGGCGCCCAATTATCGATCTATCAGCACTAAACAAGTTTATCATAGCTCCCACTTTTCGCATGGAAACCTCCAGGACCCTTCGGGCCGCTGTACAACCGAGGGACTTCGCTGTCAGCCTGGACCTATCCGATGCATATCTCCATGTCCTCATACACCCGGCTTCCAGGCGGTATCTCCGATTCGCGTTCGACGGGGTGATCTACCAGTTTCGAGCCCTTCCGTTTGGTCTCAACATCAGCCCATGGGCTTTTACTCGCATTATGGATGCTGTCGTTGCCAAGACCAGGCAGTCGTCGTCCAGTCCAACCTCCAACTATTTGGACGACCTCTTCCTGCGGAATCAATCGATAAGCACCCTGCGGACGGACAGAGATTCTTTGCTCCTGTTGCTGTCGCGTTTGGGGTTCCTGGTAAACACAGGCAAGTCGGACCTATCTCCATCTCAACGATTTATTCATCTCGGCATGAAATTTGCGACCGACCTCAACAGAGTGAGTTTGCCGGAGCCTCGGATCCACAAGTTAGCCTCCTTGGCCGCCCAGGTAGCACAGGCGGAATCAGTCCCCGCCAGAGTTTGGCTTCAGCTTCTCGGCTTGATGAATGCAGCGGCGGATCTCCTTCCCCTCGGTCGTCTTTACTCCCGGCCGCTTCAATTACACCTGCTGCTTCATTGGCGTCCGTCCTCCGGCGACTTAGACGCGCCGGTACCTGTGACTCAGATCCTTCGCCCACATCTGCAACGTTGGACAGACACTTCATGGCTCGCTGTCGGAGTTCCTCTAGCCTCCCCGCCTCCTCAGCTCTCACTCTGCGTGGACGCAAGTCTCACCGGCTGGGGTGCACATTTGCTACCGAGTTTCCTCTCAACATCCGGCCTCTGGTCTCCGGATGTAGTAAACAGACACATCAACTGGCTAGAGCTACAAGCGGTTTGGCAAGCCCTCATCAAATGGGAAACGCACATTCGCCACCAGGAGATCCTAGTCCTTTCGGACAACACCACAGTCGTTTCTTACATTCAGAAGCAGGGCGGTACTCACTCTCCCGAACTATGCATTCTACTCTATCAATTGATGCGCTGGTGCGAGGACCGAGGACTATCCCTCCGAGCTCGACACATCCCCGGTCACCTGAACGTGTTGGCGGACTCACTATCTCGGCGCGGACAATTACTTCACACGGAATGGACACTTCACCCAGACATCTTTCAGATGATCTGCGCTCACTGGGAAACTCCCATGATAGACCTCTTTGCCACGAGGTGGAATCGCCAGCTTCCCCTCTTCGTCTCACCGATTCCAGACCCCCTAGCCTGGGCAGTCGACGCTCTCTCCATTCCGTGGGACGGTCTCATCGCTTACGCTTATCCCCCGACGGTCCTCGTTCCCAAAGTCCTCCTCAAGCTCAGAGGTTGCAACACGGTCATGTTACTGGTAGCCCCATTCTCCTGGAACAGGTCTTGGACTACCGATCTAATCAGTCTCGCCACGGGCCCTCCGCTTTGCCTGCCCACCTCGAGGACAATGCTCAAGCAGCCCCGCCAGCCTCTTTTCCACCCGTGCCCAGAACGACTTCTCCTTCACGCCTGGAGATTGTGCGGCAAGCCCTCACCGCTAGAGGCTTCTCGAGTGCAGCAGTGGCAGCTATCGCTTCAGCCCGTAGACCCTCGACCAGACGTGTTTATGAGGGAAAGTGGCGAGTATTCCAATCCTGGTGCACTGACCGACACCTTATGCCCACGGAGTTGACTCCTTCACAGCTCGCTGACTTCTTCCTCTGGCTCTTTGGAGACCAAGGCCTAGCCCCCATCACGATCCGAGGATATCTGTCTATGATTGCAGACACTTACCGTCACCTCGGCCACCCAGACCCTGGCGAAAACAAAGACCTTGCAGACCTGATGGCACACTTCGGCCTGCAGCGTCCGGTTCCCCGCTCACTGATTCCAAGATGGGACCTCCCTTGGGTCCTGACGTGGCTGAACTCGGACAGGTTCGAACCGCTTTCCCTCGCTAAGTTCTCGGATGTGACACGAAAAACATGTTTTCTGTTGGCACTGGCCACCGCGGCTAGAGTAAGCGAGCTACATGCGATGTCGGCAAGTCCTGCCTGCCTCCAATTCCGGGCAGACGGTTCTGTACAGCTACTCACAGACCCTGCCTTCCTCGCCAAGACTAGGTCTCCCTTGACTGCGCCCCCAGTGATTACCATTAGGCCGCTGAAAGATGCAAGTTTTACTCGGGAGACCAGGCAACAGGATCCAGTGCGCGCTCTTCGTGTATATTTACGACGTACCAAACCCGTCCGCCGAGGACGATCACGCCTCTTTCTACCCTTAGCACATAGCAGAGAAGACATATCAGCGCAAACGATTTCTTCTTGGCTTCGCTGGGTCATCAGGTCAGCCTATCAGGACCTTTCCCCAGCAGTTGCAAAGAGGCTCAAGATACGCGCACATGAGGTACGAGCCATGGCCGCGAGCGTCGCATTCGATCGCAATTGTGCTGTTCGAGACATCGTGGCCGCAGTGGGCTGGCGGGCAGAATCCACCTTCGCCCGTTTTTACCTCAGGGATCTGTCAGGCCAGCGAGACAACCTCGCACTGGTGGGGGACATCGCCGCAGCGCAACACTCCCTCCCGGCGCCGGAAGCGCCGTAGGTACGCACTTAGCTAAAATTGTCGGGAGTTTGGCGAATGGGTGTGTGGCTCTGTCGTATGCCCTTTATGGCGGTAACTTGGGCGCGGCACCCTCCACCTTTTCGCCATTCTTCCAGACAGTAATGTCATCGGTAATGTTTTTGAAGAAACAAATTAATTTTTCTTTAAAATATATTTTTTCGAAAAATACTTACCGATGACATTACTCGGAGGACCCTCCCACCTGCCCCGCTTGCCGCTGGTAAGCTAAGTATCACTGACTGATTGTGATTGGGCCACGTGGTGAATGCCCGTTTTTGGGCAAGGAAGGGAGGCTACTCTCAGCCCTAGTTAGGGTTCCCCGAGTGCCTCCCGGGTTGTGTAGGAACACAACAAGTTCTTAGGCTAAAATTGGGTAAGTAGTTGACACTTCCAGACAGTAATGTCATCGGTAAGTATTTTTCGAAAAAATATATTTTAAAGAAAAATTAATGTTTCTCCGGACAAAATCTTCAATTTCTTGAGAGAATGCAATATTTTTTAACAAGATCTGAGCATTCATAGACTATGTGAATTTTTTAATTTATCCTTTTTGAGAGTCTGTAGACGTTTCTTTTAAAGACATGTGCGACATTTTAGCCTGACATTTTAAGCTATATTTACATCTTGTCTTAAGACCTTGCTTTTAGTCTGACTGACCAGATTTTTACCCATCCCGCCGTGAGATGGCCTTAGTCGCCTGCTCGGCGTTAAACCCAAATAACTAACTAACTTCACCCGGATCGTGGATGCGGTGGTCGCCAAGGCCTGTCAGACGTCCTCTGGCCCCACCTCGCATTATTTGGGCAATCTACTGCTCCGGTACCAGGACTCCGCTGCCCTCGCCGCAGACCGGGATGCCTTCTCGCCGTCCTCCATCGACTTGACTTCCTGGTCAACAGAGGAAAGTCTGATCTCTCTCTGTCCTGCTGGTTGTGCATCTCGGTTTGGAGTTCGGACCGACTGCAACCTCGTGAGACTGCCGGAGGCACACGTCATGTTGGTGGAGTTCTCCTGCCGGGTGTCTTGCACAGACGTGGTCCCGGTGCGGGTCTGGGTGCAACTACTAGGCCTTCTGAACACAGCAACGGATCTCTTGCCCTGGGCTGGCTCTACTCGCGCTCGCTCCAGCTCCATCTCCTTGCCCATTGGCGCCCGTCCTCCTGCCACCTCGTGGCTCCAGTCCCTGTCCTCCCGCTTGTCTGGGCCCACCTCCAACGGTGGGCGGACCCTGCCTGGCTTGTCGCGGGAGTCCCCATCTGCTCTCCCCCGCCGCAGCTCTCCCTCTGCACCAACACCAGCCAGCCGGGTTGGGGCGCGCACCTCCTGCCAGACGTCTCTGCCGCCTCGGGCCCGTGGCCCCGGATCTCTCAGACAGGCACATCAATTGGCTGGACTTAAAGACGGTGTGGTTGGCCCTCGACCATTGGCAGTCTCATCTTCTCCACCAAGAGGTCCTGGTCATGTCTGACAGCGCGACGGTCATCCCTTACATCCAGATGCAGGGGGGCACCCACTCCCCGACCCTCTGCCTGCTCCTTACCAGCTGCTCCTGTGATGCAGGGACCGCGGCATCTCACTCCGGGCTCAGCACGTTCCAGGCCGCCTGAACGTTCTTGCGGACTCCCTTTCGCGGAAGGGTCAGTGCCTGCACACCGGGTGGTTGCTGGGTCCGGAGATCTTCTGCATGATTTGCGCACACTGGGAGACCTCGATGATCGACCTGTTCGTGACTCGGTGGAACAGATGGCTGCCCATCTTCGTCTCTCCCATCCCGGATCCCCTAGCTTGGGCGGTGGATGCTCCCACCGTCTGTTGGGAGGGCCTTGTGGCCTAAGCGTACCCGCCGGCGCTGCTGGTGCTCTAGGTCTTGCTGAAGCTCAGGGACTGCAATGCGAACCTTCTCCTCGTCGCTCCGTTCAGCTGGAACAGGAGTTGGACGACCAATCTCCTTTGCCTCGCCGCAGATCCCCCCCCCTGCCTTTGCCCGCCCCCCGCCCTATGCTGTAGCAGCCGAGGCAGCAGATCTTTCACTCCTCTTACTCGCATGGAGGTTGTGCGGCAAGCCCTCTCCTCAAGAGGTTTCTCGCGTGCGGCGGTGGAAGCTATTGCTGCGGCCCGCAGATCTTCCACCCGCTGGGTGTATGATGCAAGGTGGCAAGTCTTCCAGGGATGGCACGAGTCTAGGCGCCTCTCCCCCACAGCTCTGACGTTCCCCTAGCTAGCCGAGTTCTTCCTGTGGCTATTCCAAGAGCAGAACCTGGCCCTCTCACCATCCACGGATACCTCTCCATGGTGGCAGACACGTACCACCCTTTGGGCCGCGCGGACCCTGGGGCATGCCCTCTCGGACCTGATGCGCCACTTCAAGCTCCGGCGACCTGTCCCGCCTGAATTCGAGCAGGTGCGCGCCTCTGTCCGGGGCCCGTCTGGCGGACGTAACCGCGAAGACCTGCCTCCTACTGGCGCTTGCTACAGCATCCAGTGTCGGTGAGCTGCATGAGCTCTCTGTGGACCCGGTCTGTCTACAGCACATGTCGGATGGTTCCATGCACCTCCTCCTGAACCCCACCTTCTTGGCGAAGAATCGGCTTTCCTTGGCCAGGGCCCCAGTCCTTTCCCTGCACCCTCCTGGGGGACCTGACCAGACCCACGACTTCCACCGTCAAGACCCGGTCCGGGCGCTGCGAGTCTACCTGCGCAGGACTAAGCCTCCCCTCCTGCCGCTCTCCCCCGGCAGGGACGATTTCTCTGCGCAGACGAACTCCTCGGGGCTGGGTTGGGTCATCCGCCCTGCGTACAAGGAGCTCTCCCCAGCGGGCGGCGCTATGCGGCTGCATATACGAGCACGCGAGGTTCATGCGGCCTCTGCCTGCGTCGCGTTGATCCGCACAGTGGTGTGTGAGACGTGGTGGCGGTTGTTGGGTGGCGGGCTAATTCCACCCTTGCCCGCTTCTTCCTCAGGGACCTCACTGGCCAGCGGAACAACCTGGCCCTGGTGGGGGACATCACTGCGGCGCAACACTCGCAACACTAAGGTCACGCTTAGTTGAAATTGTCCGGAGGTTGACCCTCGAGGGCTGAGCTGAGTTGCGCTGGCAGGTTTTGGGGGCGGGCGCCCACCTTCTTTTCGCTATTCTTCCATATAGTAATGCCATCGGTAATGTATTTTGAGGCAACAAATGTATTTTTCTTTAAAATGTATTTTTTTGAAAAATATTTACTGATGGCATTACTCGAATGGCCCTCCCAGGAGCCTACCCCGCTTGCCGCCAGAGCGCTATAGCATTCGACTGGCGTAGCACCACTATACACGTGACCGGATAGGGAGGGAAGGGAGGCTACTCATGGTGTCTTGGTAACGACTCCCTAGAGTTGCCTCCCTGGTTGTGTAGGTATACAAAACAGATTCTTAGGCTGAAATTGGTAAGCTAAGTGTATCTTCCATATTTATAGTAATGCCATCTGTAAGTATTTTTCGAAAAAATACATTTTAGGGAAAAATACATATTTCATGGAACAATTGTGATACAGAATGTCTTTGGGAAGTACCCAGAAGGAATTGTTTGATGACATAGGGGTGAATGGTCATGTGTTGCTTTTATAGATTAGATGGAAGAAACAGTTGGTGTTCTCATTATATGAGTGAGGACATTTTGTTTTGCACAGGCCGCCCTCAGCAGCAACCAGCTCAGCCTCAGCCTCAAGCTGCCAAACCCAACTACAATGTGTCTGGTTTCGCCAGCCCTGGACCTCACAAGCCCCAGGGTGGCAAGAGCGTCATCGGCGATCGAGAGGAGAGAGGAACCAGGAGAACCTTTGGTGAGACATCTTGTTAAATGATTGATCTTCAGTGTGTTTGAAGATCATGCCATTGATCAGTTGTGTGTAGCAGAAGAAAAGAAAACATGAGCCGTCAGGTCCAAAATGAAAGTCCAGCACATTATATAAATAAATTGAAATAAATACAGGTTAGCTCCATAAGAACATGCACTATGAAATTTGTTGCATTTTGTATAATGTGAAGAAGTCTTAGGCTTACAAATGGAAGTAAATTCTGAATCACAATTACAACTTACATGAACACAAGTAGGGTGGTCTGTTTTTAGTCTTCACCTGTGAATACCAAACTTACAAGGTATGGTTGATTTTGTTATTGGTGCTGGTGGGGGGGGGGGGGCAGTTAAAAGTTTTGGGTTTTCCTCTGCTCGTTCCTGCCTGCCAAGGCTTGCCTATCAACATAATACTTTAAAAGCACTGAATAATGTGCCACGGATCAACCATCTAGTTCTTTGTCCAATAACATTGGCTTGAAACCTTCAACTTTCAAGTTGGCACAAAATTACTTGATTTTATTAAATACTTAATAATAAATGCATTGTATTTTTTTGTTGTTCTTAATGAGTGCTCCCAAACCAGAGATTTTCAAGTAATATTTGCTTTTATTAATACTTGGCCATAAAACCCGCAAGTCAATTGTTCTAGGTGCAGTACCAAAGGTTTCAGCCCACCAGTTTGAGGACTTGCTGGGTGAAGCCAATTTCACGTCATCTTCAGCTAAGAATGAACCCAAAACCATCGCGGACATGAGACGCAAACAGCTGGAGGAGGAGATGGACCCTGACAGATTGAGGGTGAGTGCAGTTTCATGTTGGATTTAGCAGTTTTCAAGTGCCCAGCAAGAGGCATGGACTCTCATGTGCCCCTACAGCTGCATGGGCTCGTGAGAATGTATGCCTCCTGCAGATCTGTAGAAGAGTAAAGGGGTGTTTCCATATAGTGACGCAAAAGTGGTGGTGACTAAAAAACATGGAAATAAAGAATGAGTTTTTCCATATGTAAGATGCAACAGTGCCACAATAGATGTTCAGAAATCAGAAGTAGATCAAAATTGCACATGTTTCGATGAAAAAATGGATTCAAAGTCCAGACAACCATGTGACTTTAGCGAGGGGTCAACCAAATTAGTATATACGGTAAGGTCTTATCACTATGTGTCAAATTTGACTGAAAATTTTCTACAAATGCTGATAAAACTATAATTCTACTGAAATAGGCATTTTTGGCTCATGTGCAATTGCAAAGTGAGTCTATGTAATGGGCCAGTGGTTGTCTATCCAGCATCTGTCGTCTGTTTCTATGCATACTAATTTGGATGGCCCCTCAGAAAGGTCAAGGGTCACAGGAGGTCAGCAAGTGTGTGAAAAATGCCAGTTTATTTTCTCAAAATCATTACCAACGGCATTACTACTAGGAATGCTTCGCTTAGCTTAACAATTTTAGCCCAAAACACTCATGTACCTGACGACAGGGGAGGCATCCACAAGGGGTGTCATTACCAGGATCCCCCAAGTGGCCTTCCCTGCCTCCCTATCCGATGGCACGCTCACCGTTTCCCGCCAGTCTCTTCGCTTAGCTCACCAGGACAGGCCGTGTGCATCTTGGGTGCTCCGGCTGTGGATGGTGGGATTACCATTGTGTACTCTGGATTCTTTGGATTATTTGTGTTACGGACATTCGTGGACATGTGGTGCATTGTGTTTGTGCTTGGATTACCTACGTGTTCTGTGGATTACTTGGTGTTGGGTTTTCTGTGGGGATTACCGGTTTGAGCCATGACATGGTAAAACAGCAGTTACTGCTTCCATCCGGTTACGACCGGTCGGCGGCGGTGACCGGGCGGTGATGTATGCAAGCTGACCGGGAGCGCGGTCCCTCTTCGGAGGCTCCCCGCTTCTCGCCGGTCTTCTTCTGTCCTTTGTTACAGTGCTTAGGTATGGACCTGCACCAAGTGTGGCACCTTCCAGTGGCCTAGTGACGGCCATGAAGTCTGCCTACCATGCTCGGGCAGCTCCTCCAATCAGACAGTTGACAGTGCATGACGTGGGAGGAAGAGAGATGGTCACAGCTGTGGGCGTTTTCCTGGAGGGATAAACAGGCGCCTTGCACACAGCTGACGAACAAAGCAGCATCGACGACCATGAAGGGAAAGGCAGAGTCATACTGGTTGGTGCCTCGGGCAGCGCTGCCCCGCCCTGAGCGGATGAATGGGCCTAGCAGCAGCGATCGGGGCTTGCCCCCTGTTCTGACCCGGCACCAAGAGCCTCGTAGAGGCCCAGGATATGCTCGACCGCCAGTGATGGGGTTCGCCCCTAAGCATGTGTCGGCATATGGAGCTAAGTCCCCCCGCAGTAAAGATGTTGGGCCAGATTATCACCACCCCCCCCCCCCCTCCCAGGTGAGAGACGGAGAGAGAGAAAGAGCCCAAGTGGGGGACCCACCACCCTCTGAGAGGCAAGTACCCGCCAGCCTTAGGCCGGACCAGCGCCATCACCGGACCACATTTAGGACGCACCTCTCAGGGAGGGACAGGAAAGATAGCCACAGAACGCACAGAAGAGGTCGGCATATGGAGCTCAGGCATCTCACAGTAAACGGAGGGCGAGATTTCAGTCATGTGAGACACAGAACACACGCAAGAGCTCCACCCCGCCTGGTTGAGGCCCCGGATATGCAAGACCGCCCTTGACGGGATTCGTCCCCTGGGTACGCGTCGGCAGATGGAGCTCAGGCCCCTTGCAATAAGGCGGAAGGCGAGATATGAGTCTCAGACAAGCAAGGTTTTGAGACTAGGGCCCTCCCTCAGGATGGTCGTGCGATCAACCGAACCAACTGACGGGACGTGCTTCCGCATTGTGTTTGGTCAGGGAAATGTTATGGAGAACGAAGCTGTCCCTAGGGAGGACGGACATTCGGTCATTAGAGCCAGCCGCCGGGAGGTGCTGCCCCGTCGTAACTGAACCCCAGGATACCTCCCCCATGCCTTAGGAGCATTGAGAGGGACACAGGCTTCAGGGTCCTGAGTTGAAGAGTGGAGCCACAGACAAGAACAAACTCGTAGGGAGGATCCTCCATGTCTGAAGCACTATTGGGAGGAACTAACTCGGTCAGCAGCCGTCGAGAGGTGGTTCCGCGTCGAGTGCGGCCTCCTGGAACGCCACCCTGCCAACCACCCACCCACACTCCGCCCTAGGAGGTAGAGAGAGTCACAGTGGCCATGGCCCTGCATCACGCGGGGATGAAGTCTACATGTTCGTTAGGGCGACCACATCAGCTGGGGACAGGGCACTACAGATGCCTAACACCAGGGAACATCTTCATTTCCCTCTCCGCCTCTCCAACCAGCGGACAAGCTCGGGTACGATGCAGTGGCGGATCTCTTCGTGACACCGAGCATCAGAGGCGCCCTCCAGGAGCGGCCGATCTTCTGACCAGATCTTCAAGGGCCGATCTTCCTCAGGGAAACGACAGCCTCGACACCGGCGCCGGGACCACGGAGATGGCAACGGCAGGACGGAATCTCCCTCCCTTTCAGCACACGACCTAGGCTGGTTGGACAATGGAGCAAGCGCAAACGCATCAACACAGTGTGACCCGCACTCTATCCGAGTGGGAGCAGTGTCTCATGGGTCAGGATCCTCGTAAGTGGATGAGGGATCAAGCGGACATACACGTCAACAGGCTGGAGATGAAAGCAGTGTGGCTCCGCTCTCTCCGAGTGGAAGCAGCGTCTCACGGGTCAGGATATCCTCGCAGTTGGACGAGGGATCAAGCCGTCAAGCACATCAACAGGTTGGAGATGAAAGCAGTGTGGCTCACGCTCTCTCTGAGTGGGAGCAGCATCTCATGGGTCAGGATACTCGTACTCTCCGACAACTCAACAGTGGTGGCCTACATCCACAACCGGATGACGAAGAGGCGCTAAGTCTACACCCGGAGGACATGGTCTGGAGTTGAGGTAGACAACGGACACTCCTAACAGACGGTCGGTGCGCACCAACACATCTCAGACTCGTTGCTTCTTGGACGAGGCATCCCGGCTCGTCGCGTCATTCCTCCTGCCGTCTTCGCCCTGAGAAGAAGGTTGCAACGATGACCGATGCATCGGGCAGCCCAGTGCTTCACGTCGCTCCGTCCTAGACTTACGGAATCTAGTGGAGGTGTTTGGCTACCACGCAGCAAGATGGCGGCGGAGACCAGATGTCCTTCTGAGACTCTCGATGACCAGAGGAGATGAACATCTTCTTCCGACAGCAGTGATGTGGAGTCTCTTCCAGGCGGTTCCATGCTAGTGGTGGATAAGGAGGCGTTGATGCAGGCGGCGGCTCCCCACAGCCTACAGACTCTGAAGCGAGGCTTGGACAGGACTGCTCCCTGGGTTCGCTTCTTCCTAGCTGGCGTGGGATTTCCTCGAGTGGGAGACGCCTTCCATGAGCAAGTGTCTGGAGAACACCTGGGACCTTTCAACCTCGGCCCCTCGGCGCGGGACACACACGCAGCGTTTAGGATGGTGTACCACTCCACAGCCAACTGTTTATTGGAGATCGCCGGCGGCGACTGGATACGACGGGACGCGCTGTTGTGACAGGTTCCACGCTCGCCCGTCTTTGGGGAAGACACAGCTGTGCAAGGCTCCGCGCGAGGACATTCTTCTGTGGGACTGACTGGGCAGAAGCCAAGGCGGCAGCACAGGATCTCTTGCCACCTCAGCAGGATTGTCCCCACTCGCTTCAGTCGGCAGAGAGATGGGAGCTTTGGCTTGGTGATGCGAGAGCCCTGCCCAGAAGGTGACCACGGAGGTGGGCTGACGTCCTGACGCCCGACAGGCTACGATAGGCCCTTACGGATCCCAGACCTGGAGGCTAGGTGACGTCCAGTATCGGCTATTGGCGCTTACTAGTACCTTCGGCCCTGCGCTTGCAACTACTTGGACGGTCGGCCCTCTGGAATCAGATGGCGAAGCATGGGAGGACCCGGACTCCTGGCTGACTCAACAGTCAACGCCGCCGATGCGGATTCCCGGGCATTGGAGGCAAGTCCGATGGGGGACCAGCACGCAGAGTTGCCGCCTAGGCAGGGAGTACCTGACCGATACCAGCCGGATAGCGACGGGGGAACACGCAGGCAGATACATCCTCTGGCTGGAGTGGAAGGTGGTGCGGCTGGCTTGCATCAGATGGGAACATTGGCTTGCACTATGGAAGGTACGGGTGCGCTCTGGCTACTTGACGGTCCGGGTTTTCTTCGTCTGCACGTCTGCTGGTGGTGCAGAGATCAGGACAGCACTCGTCGGACAGGGCGCGTCGGAGGTCAGCGCAACATACGCGCGGATTCCCCTTATGACAGGGTCAGCGGCAGCGCAAAGAGTGTTACTACACCCGGCTGCCTTCCAACTACTCTACGCATGTTAGGAGACTCCGATGATAGGCCAGTCCTCCTGTAGTGGAACAGGGAGCTGCTTCCTCTGTCGCCTCCAGAGCGGATCCATAAGTCTGGGCCATGGATGGGCTCCTTCGAGAAATGGACTCCTTGCGTAGCCAACCACCATTGCATGTTGAACACCCCGGTTTCCCTGTTCACCGAAGTTAAGCCATTTGGGGGCAGTTAATCCTTGGTTGGATGACCGCCTGGGAACAACAGGTATGGTTGACGTCATCTTAACCCTTATCTTGAATTCATCAGTGGGTGACGTACGTTCGAATAAGAATAGTTAACGGGTAGTGCCAGAGTGGCTTGGCGCCACTAGGCTTCAAGCTAATCTGGCCTAGCCTTCAAGTAAAGCCTTTGGGCTGTATTCTTTTTCCTATAGTATAATCTGCGGATGGCAGGGTACAGATTGGAGCTGTTAGCCTCAGGTTGATATGGGTTAACCCTTTCATTACTGCCGCCCGCTGTAGCGGGGATGGAGACACGCCTCCTCTGCTTACGGCCTCCCGGTATAGCGGGACCGCAGCTTCTGCTCCCCCGTGTACGGCTGCCCGCTAAAGCAGTTTGCGCTGAGAGTGGCTACCTAATTAGCGGCGACCTTGACAGCGCTAGAATGGTACCGCCAGGCGCGTAGTGTTTGTTATTTCCGGCTCGGGGCCTGAGAAACAGGATGCGGAGTTTATATAAAAAAATTCCTTCCAGAACTTTGCTTGTGCTTGCAAAAATGGCGGAGAGAGAAGAAAGTGACCATGACAGCGACGAATTTAGTGATGAGTTTTGGGATAGAGGCGATTTTGGAGAGATGGATTTAGTTCTGTTGACAGAGGAAGAAAGGGCTGATTTTGTGCGTGTTGTGCGACAAGACACTAACAGCAACAACGATGATGATCGCGATGCCGACGACGAAAGTGGCGATGAACTTGATGATGACAATGTGCCACTGTGGTTCCGAAATCCACAATTTGAATGGACAGCAGTACCATTTGTTGCACCTGAGCGGGTGACATTCACCCGAAGGCCAGGTCCAACACGTGTAAGTCAATTACAGGCCAAAGTACCCGGACACACTGACAGATGTGTCAAACATCTGTCAGTGCGTCCGGGTACTTTGGCCTCTTCTACTCTGAGAGTGTGTTCGAAACGATCACAACATAAACGCGAATGCAGCAAAGAGGAGGAGAGAGGACCCGGACAACAACAAAGGGGAGTGGATAGATGTGACAGTGTCAGACATCAAGGCCTTCTACGGCATGATTATCATGATGGACATCGTCAAACTTGACAGAGACCACTTGTACTGGGACACAGGCTCCAAGTACCACATGCTTGGAACCAACATCGCGAAGGTGTTCAGCAGAGATCGGTTT
Source organism: Semisulcospira habei (assembly GCA_036245525.1). NCBI lineage: Eukaryota > Metazoa > Mollusca > Gastropoda > Semisulcospiridae > Semisulcospira > Semisulcospira habei. The sequence goes on from BTPG01000005.1 coordinate 157,163,837, forward strand.
TTCCAAATCCGTCGCTACGTGCACTATTGTGACCCGTCAGCACCTGTCAACAACGGCGACAAGCTCTACAAGATCCAATACATGATTGACATCATCAGGGCTTCATTCATGGCAGAATACACACCCCACCGACAAGTGACAGTGGATGAAGCGATGGTACCATTCAAAGGACGGCTGTCGTTCAAGCAATACATGAAAGACAAACCGGTGAAATTTGGGATCAAGGTGTGGGTGGCGGCGGATAGTGTCACTGCATATTGCTACAATTTTGAGGTGTATGTGGGTCGCCATGGTGACCAGGTCAACAAAATTTTTGGATTGAGCTCCAAAGTCGTTGTCGGCCTGACCCAAAGCTTGCAAAACTCGGGTCACATCATCTTCACCGACAATTTTTACACTTCACCTGTTCTTGCTCGCTACCTGTTTAGCAAAGGGACTTACCTGTGTGGGACGGTCCGCCCTGAACGCATCGGCTTTCCCCGTACTCTGATCAAGGCACAGCGTGACATAAGGCGTCTCGATCGTGGACATACAGAGTGGCGAGAATGTACGGGCATGGTGGCTACGGCTTGGAAAGACAAGCGTGTCATGTACTATGTCTCTACAGCACATGCACCTGAAGAACCAGGCCTGATGACACAGCGACGACAAAAGGACGGGACACCGGTGCAGCTTCCATGCCCTCCGACAGCAGCAGCCTGTAGTCAGTTCATGGGTGGCGTCGATCAGCTTGATCAAATGACGCGAATCAACAAAAGCAAGCGAACCATGAAGTGGTATAGGCGTGTAGAACGGAAGCTGCTGGAGACCAGCATGTACAATGCCTACGTGATCGAGGGCCAGGTGACAAACAGGGGACAGTTGCGTAACGCTGACAGGCGCAAGAGAGACTACCTGAGCTTCAGGCTGGACCTGGCCCATGAGTTGGTAGCCGACTATCATCTACGGCGACCGTCCGTCGGCCGTCCCCGCTCTGCCGCCAGCAACAACGAGACTCGCCTTGACCGAGTTGACCGTCAAAGGGGAGGGCCGTGATCACGGATGTGCTCTGTGCTACAAACGACACACCCGCTACAGAGACGCAAACCCAGGGGTTAGCTATGCAAACAACCCTTACAAGAGGTGCAAAACTGTTATCATGTGCCGGAAATGTGAAGTGTACCTTTGTTGTAATGACAACAATTGTTTTATTTTGTACCACACACAGGTACAACTGTAAATACAGGGTGACAATGGCGACAGTGTGTGACAGTGTATGACAGTGTATAGCAGTGTTGTAATTTCATCTTTACCCTCCTAGTAACTGTACATAGTGTATGCGTAAACATGGACAATCAAGGTGTATATAATAGTGGATCTTTTTCAGTTACTTTTTGTATTTTGGACACCTGTGTGTGCATTGCGGACACTGCTATGTGACAGCAATAAACAGACAATGACACAGTCACAAGTTTGGATTATGCGTTTCCAACACATCATTGTCACGGTAAGAGCATGCAAACACTTTTAGATCCGTTTTCATGCACGTTTGCTTGCTTCATAGGTGTGTGTTGTTAATGTACTGTCATTTTGTCACATATTTGCACCTGTGTGTCACCAAATCAATCACACGACCCTGACACATGACGTCAATGTGTAGCCCTTCCAAAGCCCGTCACAGCAATATAGGGTTATGGGTATCTGCGGTGGATGAGTACTCTGCTATCAGCCTTTCCGTACACTACTATATTTTGGTATTTTTCTAGTCTCTAAACTCAGTAAGCAGGGGTAATACAGAACTTTATAAAAGCAGTACTCAGTGGTATTCACGAACCAGAGAATTCAGTAATGAAAGGGTTCCCACTGCCTTTCTAAGCACCTTCAAAAGCTCCCGTCTGGCTGTAGGTTCAAGGCCCCTCTTGTTAAAACCAAACGCTACAAGGGCAGCTTTGTACCTTCGGTCATCCGTCTCCTAAATGAAGAGTGTGTTAACTAGCGTATCTCTCTCTCCTTGTTGACGCCGTCGAGGAACTTGCAACTTAGATGTCGCAGTGGCATCTTGCAAGTGACAGACTCACTCCTATACCACTAACAATGTACACTGTGGTCATGTTTTTTTTTTTTTTTTTTTCTTTCACCATTGTTATAATGTGGCTAAAACAGTACGCGCGCATGTGATCCCAACGAAAGAAAATTTGTCGGCTAGACTGACACAATAAAGTATTTGAATTGAATTGAATTGAATTGAGATGCCGCAGTGCGTTCATCCCTCAGGGCGGGCACCGAGGGACTCCACAAGCTCAGGGGCGGCTTGGTGATTAGGACCTTGATGGTTGTTTTTGGTTGGATCACAGTCCTTTGGAGACGCGCTGCGGACCCCCTGCCTCAGCTCCACGTCCGAGACAATCGCAACCCTGGCGGCAACTGTTTGTACAGACACAGAGCGGCTGGCGCTGCACGCTGGGAGATGGACAGGCAGCACTCGCACGAAGAGGTTCTCGGGTGCGGCAGTGGATGCAATTGCAGCGACTCAGGGAGTCTCTGACAGTACGGAATAAGAGGGAGAGTGGAGAGTACTACAGGCCTGATGTGCAGCGGAGCAACTCTCCCCACAGACCGGACTACCCCCTTTTGGCCGAGTTCGTCTACGGGTTCCCAAGCAGAATCGGACCCCTCAACATCATTCAAAATTACCGGGTGGCAGACACTTATCGACACCTAGCATGGCCGTGCTCCGGCACAGACCTCTCGGATCGGATGGCGCACTGTCATCGGCAAGACAGCCGGCTTCCACTGCTTGTAGATCTAACAGGAAGACCTACAGACTGTTCGCCCTCGCTTCGGCCTCACGGTTAGCAAGATTACACCAGATCAGGGCCGATGACTAGGTGCAGCACTCCACCGGCTTGACTTAGGCTAAGAACCGCCTTCCAGTGTCCGCACCGCAAGTTCAACCGTCTGTCCGTTCAGGGATACGGACCAGTCCCAGGAGTTACGCCTGCACGATGTGATGCGGTCAAGGCACCTTAAAGTGGCAGGCGCTGGACTATGCCACTAAGACAAAGGCACACGCCTATTCCTGCCCTTGGCTCCGGGCAGATGAGACACCTCAGCGCAAACGATCCCTAGCTTCGCTGGGTCGTTTGTTCGGCATACAAGAGCTCTCCCCCGAGGGGGCCCAGACATAGCGCACCTGAGCACACAAGTCAAGCAGGGGCTACTAGCAGCGCCTTGCCCGCTTTGGCACAGGGTGGAATATGGTGGCAGCCATAGGTGGGCGGGCCGCGTCTGCCTTCGCCCGCAGAGACTTGTCAGACCTATCCGGCCAGCGTGTCTACCTGGCACTAGTGGGGGTCATCTCAGCGGCACAGCACTCCCTCCTGGCGCCACAGGTGCCATGGGTAACGCCTAGCTAAAATTGTCGGGAGTGGCCCGTAGGGACGGACCTCGATAGTTCACGAGCAGAGCGCTCGGGCAGGGGACAGGTGTACCATATTGCGGAACCCTCCTCCTATTCACCATTCTTCCTAGTAGTAATGCCGTCGGTAATGATTTTTAGAAAATAAATGAATTTTTCTTTAAAATGTATTGTTTTGAAAAATACTTACCGACGGCATTACTCAGAGGTCCCTCCCGCCTTCCCCGCTTTGATGCAGTCGAGCTAAGACTCAGAGACTGGCGGGAAACGGTGAGCATGCCACTGGATAGTGAGGCAGGGGAGGCCACTCTGGGGATCCTGGTAATGACACCCCTTGTGGTTGCCTCCCCTGTTGTCAGGTACACAATGAGTTTTTTGGGCTAAAATTGTTAAGCTAAGCGAAGCATTCCTAGTAGTAATGCCGTCGGTAAGTATTTTTTTTAAAAATACATTTTAGATAAAAATTCATTTTTCATGGCATTGTAGTTTTTATCAAAGTTTTTACAAACTTTTCAATCAAACTTGGCATAAATGTATATGATGACCTTTCTATGCATGCTAATTTAGTCACCCTCTCACAAAGGTCAAGTCATGAAGGGTCAACTAAATGTGTGAAAAATGCATACATTTGCATACAAATGAAAACGTGGATTTCATTGATACAAAAGCCAACCCTTTGCTTAATGTTTAAACACTTGAACACTTGCTCATTTCAGTGACCTGTTTGAAAGGTCAAGGTCACAAAGATCACACTTATTATGTGGATTGGTCATACACATGAGCCATAAGGGCTTTGCCATTTTGTTTCCATAATTTGCCAGTCGCATCTCCTTTGACCTTTCTGAGGGGTTAGCCCGATTGGATGGTCTTACTGTCAGGTATATCTGTAGTACAGAGACAGGGGCATGACAAAATTGTATAGCCCCATGCATCTCCCGGAACCTATGCATCTGGCTGGCTCCGTTCATGTAGATTGCATTCATCACAGAACAGTTATCTGACTTGCAGTCTGTGATGGCTTTGAACAGATGAATTGCTTGGGATTTACACCAGTACCTGTTTTGAGTGAACACCCTAAATGATGGTCTTTGACCCATTTCACCTCATGGGCACATTTCCCAGATTTGGGATGCGTCTCCTAACGACTGTGTACCAGTTGCAGGAGATGAATCGACCATGATAATTCAAGGGTAGTGCCAGATTAGCTTGGCGCCTGATGGCGCCAAGCTAATCTGGCACTACCCTTGAATTATCATGGTCGATTCATCATCTGCTGTAGGGAATTGGGGCTGAATGTAATGACAAATGACACTTTTTACTCTTAAAGACTTCTCTCAGATTCATCATATGCTGTAGGGCATTGGGGTTGAATGTAATGACAAATGACACTTTTTACTCTTCAAGACTTCTCTCAGATTCATCATCTGCTGTAGGGCATTGGGGCTGAATGTAATGACAAATGACACTTTTTACTCTTCAAGACTTCTCTCATTAACCTTTTAGCCCCAAGGTCCCATTTCTCAAATTTGAGAGGTGTTGCCTAATGACTGTACCAGTTTCAGGAGATGGATTGACCATGATAATTCAAGGGTAGAGCCAGATTAGCTTGGCGCCTGCTTGGCAACACCTCTGTGAAGTCATTGATAAGTTTCCTGCATGTTTTATCAGGTGATGGAGTGGACGCAGGGAAAAGAGAAGAACATTCGTGCTCTGCTGTGTTCGCTGGACAAGGTTTTGTGGGATGGGGAAAAGCGATGGAAGCAAGTAGGCATGCATGACCTTGTCTCGGCCGACCAAGTCAAGAAGGTCTACAGAAAGGCCGTCCTGTCAGTACATCCAGACAAGGTAAGCTGGTCATTGTTTGCCTCATACACGTTTGTTCCGACCCACACTGCAGTGTCAGGCATACTCATTGTGAGGACTTCTCCTAACTACGCAAGTTATTATAACAAATTCACCAAAGTGGGTCTGAACAAAGTTGTGCCCTACCTGAGTTCAAACCTGCAACCCTTTAACTCCTTACGCCCTGAGGATGAAATTATCCAATTGTTTCTTCAAAAACATTACTGATGGCATTACTGATAGGAAGACACGTCTAGCTACCGATTTCAGCATAAGTTTCCGTTGTGTAAGCAACACAACCGGGGAGGCAACTCGGGGAGCCATTGTTTATAGAATTCCCAGAGTGACCTCCCTTCCCTTCCCATAAGGCCCCTTGGGCCTATCCACCAGTCATACGCTTAGCTGCCTCGCGAACTGACGTTCCGGTTTCAGCTTACGTTTACTTCGTGGTCTCCGTGTGTTTTCTCAGATTCGCTTGTGTTTTTCTGGATTTCTTCTTGTGTGCAGTTAGCCAGCCTGCATAGATTCTTATACTTATGGCGTCTGGTGGGAGTTTCACCTTTGAACGGCGCTCCTTCCATTTTCATGGCGGACATGAGGTAAGGCCTCGGGTTATACATGAGCCGGCCATTTTGTAACGGTTTCGGTCTGACTCGAAGGGCCACAGCCTGTCTTTTCACGGTTCCCGTTTCTGTTGCAGTGCGCAATTACGTACCTGCCTGCGCTGCTTGGGTTTTCAGTGCCCGAGTGATTCCCATGTTCTATGTTTACCATGCTCTGGTTGTTCTTCTTCCCGGCCGTGCCATGTGTGCTCTTCGTGGAAAGAGCGACGTTGGTCACAACTTTGGGATTTTCATCATCGCAACCGGCCTGCGGCTCCTTGCTTACTTAGCCGCCCGCTGGCCGATTTGCGCCCCTCTGCTGCCAGTGCGACATCCCTTCCTGTGCCTTCCGGCCATTCGGGACCCACACACGGGCATCGTCAGATATTGTGGACCTTGCTTCGCTCCGGATATTGACTGCCTCGGACCTCAGCACTCGCCCGTCGCTCGTCCCCTCCCGCTCCGCTTGGAGTTGGGACTTACCCCGACCGGGACGGCCCCTCCCTACTGGATTTAGCCACCTGAAGACCAGGGCCATTTTTACAAGACAGAAGCATTCCCAGTCGCGGCCTGGGGTCCCGCCTGCGGCCTATACCGAGTCGCACCCCTTGAGTAGTCAGACTCTGGAGCCCTTGACTCGATCATCCATGACCTCTACTGAGTCGCATCCCATGAGTAGTAAGACTCTGGGGCCTTGACTCAATCGAGCCCCACCCCCCCACCCCCCCCACCCCCCCCCCCCCCCTCCCCCCCCCCCCCACCCCTCCGTCCGGCGTTACAGCCCCCGGCGGCAGGGGACTCACGATATCTCTCAGGCACTCTCGCGCGGATGATCGCACACGGCACACTCATCCTTCTCCATGCTTCCACTAGTCCGGTTCGGTGGGTGGCGTTATGATGTCGTTCTTCGAGCCGCAGCCCTCTCTCCAGAGACGCCTGCTATAGCGCCTTACGACCGCGTTCTCTGGACCGTCGCTGCTTCGTTCCCCAATGCGGTCCCTCCCCCAATTGCCGGTCTCGAGACGAATCGCGGCTGCCTCGCCGTCCCTCTCCCTGCCGATCTTCTTCTCAGGTGCGCGCTAGTTCTGCTCCCCGCCCTAAGGACCTTCCTGCCCTGAGAGTGGTCAGCACGACCGCTTCTAGCTTTCCGGTTGTGCCTGATCGATCCCCCTCTGGCCCTGGGGTTCCGAATTCCCCCCCCCCCCCCTCGCCGGGAGGAACCTTGTGCGGGGATCGAGATGATGTGCTTAGCCTACACCCTGAGGACTCTGCTTCCGTGCTCCTCGAGCCTCGGTCTACGCTTTCAAGTCACCCAGCTCGCCCTCTCTCCCCTGCGGCTCCCTCGCTCGCCCCTGAGGTGGCTTCCCCGTCCTCTGTTCGTAGCTTGTCGCCCTCTTCCCCCCCCCCCCCCCCCCCCCGCCTCTGGCATGGATTACTGCCGAGCCCTCAACAAAGCAGCCCGCCTGATGTTGGTCGCTCTTCCTATGGAAGCTTGCCCCCACCCTCTCCTCCCCTAAAACAGAAGGCTTCAGCTTCGGTAGACGCTTCGCATCAGTCCAAACGTTTTAAGTCCCTGCCTCAGCCCACCTGCTTTCGGGACCTCACGGATGCTTTTAACGCTCACTTGCAACAGGGCAGTTTGTCGGACATTGGCTTCTTTTCCGACCGCAGCTGGCCTGCGCATGTGGAGATTAAGTTCCGACAGCACTGGTACAAGGACACTCCCAGTTCTTCCTGTGCCCCCTCCCTATGGTGGATCCCGCAGCAGAAACGCAGATTGGTGGTAAGGCCGCAGTGGGTAGGTCTACTCCCGCGGGCCTAGACAAGACGGCTACCCTGATTCAGAATTCTCTAGCTGTGTTGGGTTTTTGGGAGTTAGCAACACAGGCTGTAGTACGACGTATCGAGGATTTCTGGGACTCTCCTGAGGCCTCTGAGCCCCTGAGTGGTTTACACTCCATCGCGGTGACGGCTAATCGGACAGTGTACCACGCTTCGACCAACGCGTTAGCGGCGGCCGCCAACTGTGACCTTATGTGGCGCGACGGCATCCTACAGCATTCCCGCTTCTGTGAAGGCCCAGCTGTGACAAGCCCCCCTCGGCAGTGCTCTTCTGTTTAGCCCTACCTGGCAGTCCGTGAAGGAGTCTGCCAAGGACCTTTGGCCTCGCACCCCGCCCCCCATGGCTTCCCCCCGCTTTCCATCTTCCCGCAGGGCCGTGGGTCGTCCTCTGCAGAACTTAGACCCACCCCTCGACCCTTCCGGGGAACCTCTAGACCTGGACGTCCTGTCTTCTCCGGCCGTTTTCATGCTCCCCCCTGTTCGGTCCCCTCGTTTCCCCCCCCCCCTCCACGGACGACCACGGAGCACCCCGTTGGCGGGAGGCTCGCACATCGACGAGTGGCAGTCGCTACTGCCGGACAACACTTGCGTGTTCTCCACCATCTCGGACGGACTCCATATTTCGTTTTTCCAACCGCCACCTCACCGCCCCTCGCCGGTGTGGAGCCGTGTCCCCTCCGACCCAATCAAGGCTTTGGCTCTGGGTCAGGAGATTGCGTCTCTACTTCAGAAGGCTGCAACGGAGGTGGTCTCTCATCTCGACTCGCTGGCATTCTACAGCCGCCACTTCCTGGTTCCCAAGCCAGGCGATCAGTGGCGTCCGGTCATCGACCTGTCGGCATTGAACATGTTCATTTCGGCCCCCTCATTTCGCATGGAGACAGCGCAGGCCGTGCAGTTAGCAGTGCGCCCTTTGGACTTTACGGTGAGCCTCGACCTTTCCGATGCTTACCTCCATGTTCACATTCACCCAGCGTCTCGCCGCTTCCTTCCAGTATCACTAGGCAGGCATTGTCATGGAACCCCCAGGGAAAGAGGAAAAGAGGTAGGCCGAGAAACTCCTGGCGTCGAGACCTCCAAGCAGACATCAAGAGACTGGGAACCACCTGGAGTAGAATCGAAGGAGAAGCACAGGACAGGAGTTGCTGGAGGTCTCTCGTCGACGGCCTATACCCGGGTAGGGGTGACAGGCGTAAGTAAGTAAGTAAGCTCGCCGCTTCCTACGCTTCACCTTCGACGGAGTCGTCTACCAGTTCCGGGCTCTCCCCTTTGCCCTCAACATCAGCCCTTGGGTCTTTACGCGGATTATGGACGCGGTGATCTCTTGGACCCGACAGTCCTCGTCCAGCCCGACCTCCAATTACCTAGACGACCTCTTGCTCCGGAATCAGGACCCCCAGTCTCTTGAGGCGGCCAGGACGCTCTACTGACCCTTTTTTAGAGACTGGGCTTTGTAGTCAACCACAGGAAGTCGGATTTCACCCCCTCATGTATCTTCGTCCCTCTAGGAATGGAGTTTCTGACCGACCGCAACACTGTGAGACTAATGGCCACCCGCGTTCGGAAACTGGCTGCGGCCGCTCACCAGGTGTCGCGTTTAGAGTTGTGCCCTGCCCGGACCTGGCTTCAGTTACTGGGACACGTCAGTGCGGCAGCCGACCTCCTTCCCCTCGGCCGGCTGTACTCTCGGCCTCTTCAGCTCCATCTCCTTTTCCATTAGCGACCTTCCTCAAACGACCTGTCGGCCCTGGTACCGGTGTCCCTCTTGATCAGGTCCCACCTACTTCGGTGGACGGATCTGACCTGGCTAGCGTCGGGAGTGCCCCTTCCCCCCCCCCCCACCCCCCCACCCCCACCCCCCTCCTTGGCTTTCACTCTGCACGGATGCGAGCCTATCCGGCTGGGGTGCCCACCTACTTCCGGATTTCGATGAGGTCTCGGGCCATTGGCCACCATCTTTATTATTTACAAAACAGACACAGCAACTGGCTGGAGTTGAAAGTGGTTTAGCTGGCTCTGACTCATTGGGAGGCTCGTCTCCGTCACAACGAGATCTTGATTCTGTCAGACAATTCCACTGTGGTATCGTACATCCAGAGACAGGGCGAGACGCACTCTCCGTCTCTCTGCATGCTCCTCTAACAGTTGTTCCTCTGGTTCCACCTTCGCCCTCTTCTACCTACGAGACCTCTTGAGCCAGAGGGAGAACCTGGCCCTCGTCGGTGACATCTCGGCGGCGCAACACTCCCTCCCGGTGCCTCCGGCTCCCTAGGTAACACTTAGTTGAAATCATCAGGCACCTCGTTAACAAACATGATCTCAGGACGGGGTATGGTATCGTTATTCTTCCTATCAGTAATGCCATCGGTAATGTTTTTGAGGAAACAAATTAATTTTTCTCTAAAATGTATTTTTGGGAAAAATACTTACCAATGGCGTTACTCTAAGGGCCCTCCCACCTGCCCCGCTTGCTGCCAGCTACGTTCGCTTAGAGTATGACTGGTGGATAGGCCCAAGGGGCCTTATGGGAAGGGAGGGGAGGTCACTCTGGGAGTTCTATAAAATGACTCCCCGAGTCGCCTTCCTGGTTGTGTTGCTTACACAACGGAGACTTATGCTGAAATCGGTAACTAGACGTGTCTTCCTATCAGTAAAGCCATCTGTAAGTATTTTTCGAAAAAATACATTTTAGAGAAAAATTAATTTTTCGCAGATATCCTCTGAGGTACATCACAGTTCTGGAGACAGATCGACCATGATATTTCAAGGCAGTGTCAGAATAGCTTGGCGCCCAGAGGCGCCAAGCTATTCTGACACCAGCCTTGAAATATCATGGTCGATCCACATTCTGGGCATAGTCTTTCAGGTCTTTATGGGTTAAATGAAAATAGCTATGTACCATGGAGATAGTTAAGTTCCAAAATCACTTGAAATTCAGTGAATTTTTTTACCATTCAGCCCTGACTTGCTGCAGCTAGAAAATATGAATCAGTATGATAGCTCAAGGATGGTGCCAGAATAGCTTTGATCAAAGTCAGTGTACCTCACGTGGTCAGTATTTCTCCTGAACTGTAATGTAATCTTTGAGCGAGCAACTCACCAATTTTGGGAAATGTAAGGCCTCATTGTGTTAATATAAGTCAAAGTACAGGTCAGCCTCAGTAGTATGTGCTCCAGTATGCCATGGTATCTGATATAAGGACAGAGTCAATGTAAATTTAGCACTTCAGTTATGAATAGTACTCTTTTTTACTAAGTTTTTTTTAAAATTTTTTTTACAAGACTATGTGAATTTAGCAGCACAAAAATATTAAATATGATCGTGAACAACACGGTCCGACTTTAGGGCTCCCGATATACTAAGATTATTAACTCATTGTCAAATGGGTGTTTTGTTTAATATGATGCAGGATGACATGTCTTTCTGTATGTCTACAGCTGAAGGATGATCCCAACGAAGAACTGGCCAAGATGATTTTCATGGAGCTGAACGATGCATGGGCCAAATTTGAAGACGAGGGAATGAAAAGCTTGTACCAGTGACCTCAGCTGACTCAGGCATCATGTCATGGAGACCTGCAGTATTCACTTACAGATAGAGAGATGGATTGACTGTGATAATTCAAGGGTAGTGTCTGCTTAACATGGACCATGTCCAGGCACCACCCTGTATGCAAAGGTCCTTGGGCCCATGACGGCCGCAGTGTGCCCACGTAGGGCTGTGCGTGGGCACACTGCGGCTGTCGTGGACCTGAAGACATTTTGCTACTGGGGCAAGCTGTCAAGCACTTCACTTGATCCACCATGGTCAAGCAGGCGATTGAAAATTTGTGAGACGTGGCCTCAGGGAGGGATAATATTATTGCTTTGAGCGACGGAAACCTACTGGATAAATGGGCACTGGAAAGTACTGGTAAATAGGTACCCTAAAATGGAAAGGAACCTAGTCACAACCCATTGTGCAAAAGGTAAGCAGGTCAACGCCGGCTGCAGTTTTTTTTTTTTGTCCGGCGCACCAATTGCGGTCTATGTCAGCCTGATGGCCTTTTGCTGTTTGGATCAAAGACATTGGGATGTACATCATGTTGATACAGGATTTCTGCTCAAGTTCTTACTACTGAATCCTGTGGTGTTTTCATGAAGTTTTACAAAAGTCAGACTGAGATTTTTTTGTAACTGAGAATTTGTGTGTGTTCAAGTTGGCATACAAAGAAGTACATAGAATTCACATAAAGTTTTATCAAATATCCATTTAGACCTGTGATGGTGTTCAAGTGAATTGAGAAAATGTCAGACTGAGTGTGCTGAGGGATGCTGAATTTGTTCCTTTTTTTTTTTTGGAGTTTCCTGTCTTGAAGAAAAAAACTTTCACAAATAAGAAAGAAGTCGAATTGAGAATGCATAGTGTTCAAGCCAGATGCTGAATTCACTGCTTCTTTCAGTCATTGAAAATGGTTCATTCTTGAGGAAAGAAAGTAATCAATGTGTGCCCTGGTCTGTGATTTTCGACTTCACAGCCAAGGCCGTTAGGTCTAAATTCACAGACCAGTGTATTCATATAGAGGAGATGAGGCTGAAGGTTTTGTAAACTGATGGGTGACTTAGGATTTATGTCAGTGAAGCTTGCATTTGGCAGTTGTACCGCATAACCCTGGATAGCACACTCAGTCTGAGGATGCAGCTAGAACTTCAAGTAAGAGGCATGGATATTCATGACCCCCTGCAGCCTGAAGGGGCTCATGAGAATGTATGCCTCTTGCAGATGTAAGGGAATGGATGAGCATCTGTCTGTGACCGAGTGATCTTTCTGCCATTATGTACAATCCAGCGTGAGGACACAGAGTAGATCTTCTTCAAGTTTGTATATGTGTGATATCTAGTTAGTGGCGTAGAACACACGGGTGTCAGTGTGTTCTTGTTGGTAGAAGATAAAGTTTTCAACTTTTGACTTTTCTTCTAACCCCTCCTGTGTACGCAGCCTTTGGTACAAGTGGCTTGCACAAGGGGTTTATGCATCGTTATTGTAAGAGATGTACAACTGACCACAATGTAGGACCTAGCCATGGCATCTTGCACTGTGGATATCATTCAGTGTTACTGGTACTACATGTATAGTTCACAGCACATTGGTTATTTGTTCAACGCATGTGGAATGGATATGTGTGCTGGTCTGTCATTTTGGATCTTATGGCTTGCAGCTGTATGGTCTAAAATGACAGACAAGCACACAGGTGGGACACGTTACTCGTGTTCTCAGTAGCAAAAGATCCTTGGGCTAAAATCAGCTGCCGTTTGGCCTGTGAAAGGCTATGTGGGCTTACGTTGGCTGATGTTGGCCAGAGGGCCTTTGCGTGCTGGGTTTGCATTGTTGTGGGGTTGTGAAGGTGATTATCCACTTGGTAGCCCAAGACTTGATCATGCTGTAGTAGATTCTGCAGTATCCCCAGTAACAAAACGTCTTCGGGCCCACGACGGCTGCAGTGGGCCCGTGCACAGGCTCACTGCAAACATCTTGGGCCCAAAAGCCTTTGCTCACAGGGATGCTGGTGCACGTAATAATGGTCAAAACTGCACTTTCTCAACTCCTTGGCCGGCGAGAAAAAATGAACACAGTCCAGCTGCGAGAGACATAGATTGTCATAAGCCCCCACTGTTGCATGGGCTCGCAATGATCTATGCCTCTTGCTGGCACCAATTTGAATCCATGTTCTGGGATGGCTGTGACTCTTTGGCGTGGAATTAACCCTTATCATTCGGAATACACCAGTATGTGAAGTAAGTGTGACTAAAATAGTTCAAGGGTAGTGCCAGAATAGCTTGGCGGCTCTAGGCGCCAAGCTATTCTGGCACCACCCTTGAACCAAAGCCACTGGTCTATATCCTGTCTGTAAGTACTGTAATGTAGCTTGCATATGGCAGTGTACAAATTTGAAGCTTTTAGCCTCAGTATGAGATGGGTTAACTCTTTTGAGACGTGCCGCAACCGGATTAGCAGTGACAAGCCGTGAAACCGGATGTGACACGTCTTGATGTGTTAACAAAGATTGCAGAAACACGGTCTGTGTTGACTGGTAGCGAAGGGGTGGAAGAACATTCCTCAAACCATTCGTGCACTAGTGTGTGATGGATGTCAATGAGGCCATCAAGGGAGCTCCCACACTTCAGGAGGGCCCATGCTGTTGCAGTTTTGTGGTGTTCACGCTTCACCATCATTTTGACAAGACACTTCAAAAGCTGCTAGCCGTTTGACCAGAGTAGCTTTATAGCACTGGTCAGTAAGTCTGAAAGGATTATATATTTGCAGGTGTTCTGCTGTATATCGTGTTAACCCCCTAGTGCATGCAAACCACTTGTATAACACTTGTGCATGCACCCATCAAGATTAACACCCTTGTGTGAGAAGCCACCGGTAATGTAAACAGCTCCGGTGGCTGCATGCACAAGGGTGATAAAGGGTCGGGTCCCAAAGGTGCACCTTGGACTACAGCAGCAAGGTTGGCGGCCCTATGCTTTCACGCTGACGGATAGGATTCAAATGGCACGCCAGGACTGCAGTCCTGGCGTGCCATTTGAATCCTATCCGTCAGGGTGAAAGCATAGGGCCGCCAACCTTGCTGCTGTATGTACAGTGTCTGAGGGTTTAACATGTTCCCTTGTGTCGGATTAGTAGCATCATAGCCTGCCTTTTGGACATCAGTGTCTTAGTACATTAGCCTATGCACAAAGTTTGTGATTGTGATATAAAAAGTGTTGAGTCTGGTAGTTGCGGGGTTAGTTCCTCGCTCTTTCTTATCCTCAAATGACACATCAGATACAGTAATTAACTGAAATTTTACCTTTTTTTTCAAATTCAGGAAATGTTTATTTACCCCATATGTATACAACCACTGATGCTGTAAACAGTACATGTGGCTACATACATAAGTGGGTTAATGATTATTGTTATTGGAGAATTGTACTGTCAAAACTGTATTCTTCAGTTAACTGTGTTGGTATAAGGCCATATTAGTGAACAAAACATGTTAATTCTTGCTCATTTCTGACTTGTGCGTAAAATATATATCTTCCGTATACTTTCACACCTTTCAATGGCATTACAAATTGTTCATGAAGTGTGTACTAGGTTGCAACACCAGTACAAGGCATTTGGTTGCAGCACAATGGATTCACACTTTATCACAGATATGCCAGACACACTCAATAATAAAAATTGTGACTTTATAGTTGTAGAATTTACAGTCGAGAAGCTGGGTTGTTTTAGTGTTGTTTTTCATTGTGGTGTTTAATTTTACGTATGGATAAGGTCATGGTACTTAAACGTTTTGATGTAGAAAAAAGCCAGCATTCCAGCAGAGTTTGTAAGTTGAGATGACATTCCATTTCTCCACCACTTTAAAACCCACATCATAACATGTTTTATTCACAGGCCCCTTGTATTTGTAAAATTGAACACAAACCACCTTTTGACCCATTTAGCCCCAGTGCCTTATGGCAGGAGATGGATCGACCATGATAATTCAAGGGCGTGCCAGATTACCATTGAATTGTCATGGTCTATCCGTCTGCTGCCACTGGTACATTGGCATTAGTTGATACCCCCAAGCTTTTGGAAATGCACCCGTGGGGTTAAATGGGTAAAACACAGACCAGAATGTTCACTTTACGACAGAGATTGTTTTCTGCAAAAATCTGCCTGGTCAGAAGACAGGGAGTACTTTTTTGTGTGTGAAAAGCAAGGTTTTCATTGTGTTCCGTCTTGTTACCTTCACAGTGTAGAGGTGTCCGATTCTTAATTTCAAAACTGTAAACTGCTGAACGGTTGTTGCAGTAATTCACTCGATATGTGCTGGATCTTACAACGTAGAGCCACAAGGTCTAAACCCCCTTTCCAACAAAGGCACATTCTTGATAGATATACGAGATACAAGCAAGATAGGATTGCCCTTTCCTACTATTACACAGTCTGTTAACATGGGATTCTTCTTCCGTTTGAGGAACAGAGAAAGTAGTATAAATGGGACTGATCTGTGCCCACAGGCACCTGCCGGGGCTCATACGAATCTTTGCCCCTTGCATTTGGGGGAGGCTGATAACCCTTTGGCTGTCGTTAGTGCTTTTGGTCAAGGTGTTTCCACAGGAAACACTAATGACAGCCAAAAGGTTAACAGGATGTAATTTTCAGCAATGAATTGCGGGCCAAGAAACATGAATTGTGTCATATTCATGACGAAGTCTGTGTATCTTTCACCGAACACAAACGATGTATGTAGGCTTTTCCATCTTTGTTTGAATGTGCAAGTTGTACATATCTCGTACATGCTAAGTGTTTGTGTGATAAAGGCATATGTTGATGTGACAATGTATGCCGGCATCAGTGCAATATATATGTCCTGTTTTTGAGTGTGCTTTGTTTTTCACCGATTTCATTTCTGTTTAAGTTCATATCCGTCAACGTATGATGCTCATAAATTTCATTCTGTATGCTTATTTTATATTTCTTTGGTTTGGGGTTTCTTTTGCGTTATGATTTTTGTTTCTTGTACGACGCTTAATCATGGCAATCATGTATAAACTGTAAGTTTTACTTTTATCCTAGAAAATTGTGCCGAGCATTCTTTTTTTCATCCCTTGATTTGTAAATCATACAAATCCAGTTTGCAGTTGTACTATATTGTCATATCTCCAATTTGTTCAGCTGGTCTAGTTTGAATGCAGATGCCACATACTATCAGCAAGAGGCATAGACTCTCATGAGCCCCTGCAGCTGCAGGGGCTCATGAGAGCCTATGCCTCTTGTTTTGCACATCTCATCATGACATAACAAGAGGTTGCTCCATACATGTAGGTAGTGTCATATGCAAGTGATTTTTTCCCCCAAGACTTTGATAGCATAAATCAAAATACTTGGTGAGCATTTTGCCATACATTTGACACGAGGCTCAGACCTGGCTGTACTGTATGTTCCAGTAGTACAGCGACTATATTGAACAAGGGGACTACTGGCCTGAAGAGAACGTCATTCAAAGCGCTCCGCATCAATAGCTGCGAATACCAAGGTCATGAGCTCCCCCAAACTAGCATGCTCTTTAGCACGAGAGGTGAGAAAGCACAGTGGACTGTGGGCAAGACAGAGCGTCACTGGATGATTTGGGGCAGTGCAAGAAGGAAAACGTTACAGAAACAAATTTTTTTCGTGAAATCGCCCAATCTTAGCAGAGTTTACATGAATAAAATGCATCTACTGTTGGTGTAACAAAGTTAAATAATAATCACTAGCTAATAAAATGACATGGCAGGCCATCGCCATATGCAGTTTTCATGAATGTTGCGAGCTCATTTTCCTCGGTTTTATCTCCACATAATTTTTTTCTTTTAAGTTGTATTGTAATTACTGTACGATCAGGAAGCATTCGTCAACAGTTCTTTGTCGAGTTAAATTTGGGTGCATGTTGCACAGTTCACAGCAAAAAAGTATTGGCTAAGCGTAACAGCTAGCCGACTTGCCCACGTTATGTGGCTCGCTAAGTCTAGTCTCGGCTCAAAGTTGCGTAATCTGGTGAGCATTCTCGCGCTGCTTGGGAACTCGCAACTGGCCTATTGCCGGTGGCAACACTGTATGACATTCTCTTCAAGTGGACTTACCCCCCCCCCCCCCCTCCCCCCCTTTAAAAAAAAAAAATCAACCCTTATGTAGTTCTTAACATTGTCTTCATGTGGGTTGTTGCCAAAACCCATCAAAGGAATAAGCTGTTTTCTTTAACCCATTTAGCCTCAACACCCTGCAGCAGGAGATGGATTGATCATGATAATTCAAGGGTAGTGCCAGATGAGCTTGGCGCCTTCAGGCGTGAAGCTCATCTGGCACTACCCTTGAATTATCATGATCAATCCATCTCCTACAACTGGCAGTTGTTAGACAACGCCTCCAAAAGTTTGGAAATGCAGCTGTGGGTTAAGAGCAACTAATATATCAGTCACAGCAGTTTAGTTCAATGTAAAATCATGCACTGCAGCATTATAAAGTGTGTATATCAAAAACATCCTCCCATTGGTTGTTAGTAGTGCTTATTGTTGATGTGATTCATGCAGAATTCATCTCAATGAAAAAGCACTACCGACAGTTATGTATTTGAAGAGCATATGAAAACAGTAGATCAAGGCAGTGCATTACTTTTACACATGTACTGGTGCTTCTGGCTCACGTGCGATAGCAAAAGCGAGTCTGTAATGGGCCAGTGGTCATCCGCCGTTGTCCATGGTAAACTCCAACATTGGCAATTTCTCAGAGACTATTCAGGCACAGTCTTCGAACATTGCCCAAGGATACTTCGCGGCAAGTCTTTCTAAACGCACCATTTTCAAAGGTGATGGTTACCTGTGTTCAAGAAAGAAATCTCCAAATATTTTTTTCATTTTCAGGCCCGTTGTGCTACTGGGATACCTGATGGTATGATCTTTTTATGCATACATGTACTATAATTCAGATAAATTCTTTGAAAGGTCAAGGGTCACGCAAGTATGTGAAAAATGCCTAGTTTTGGTACAATAACTTTTGTCAGTAGTTTTTGCAAACTTTTAGTCAAATTTAGCACAAAGGTAGTTGATGACGAGACCTTTTTTGGCTCGCGTGCGAAGCAAAAGTGAGTATGTTTTGGGCCAGTGGGCGCCTGTCCGTCGTCCGTGATAAACTTTAACGTTGGCATTTTCTCGGAGACTATTCAAGCTACAGTTTCACAAAGGTCAAGGTCACAGGGGATCAGGAAATATGCCAGAAATAGCTATATTTTGACATAATTTTTTTTCTTTCTCAAATACTATTCACAACTTCAAACCCAAACTTGGTACAAAGATACCTGATGGTGAGACCTTTCTATACGTACTAATTTGGTTGATCCCTCGGAAACTCAAGGGTCACAAGAGCTCGGGAACTAAGTGAAAAATAGCCATATTTTGACAAAAGATGTTTTTTTCTCAAATACTATTCACAACTTCAAACCCACATTTGGTACAGAGATACCGGATGGCAAGACCTATCTATGCATACTAATTTGGATTACCCCTCATAAAGGTCAAGGGTCAGGAAGGGCTCAGGAAATGGGTCCAAAATAGCCATATTTTGACAGAAGATGTTTTTTCTCAAATACTATTCACAACTTTAAACCCAAACTTGCTACAGACATACCCGATGGGAAGACCTTTCTATGCACAAACATCATTCTTATCTTGTTACTTCTTTGCCAGAATTCAGGGCCCGCCTACCCAGCACATCGTGTGCATTCTACGGAATGTGCTTCGACCAGCCCCATTTCAAAGTCTACCGTATTTTCAATATGTAGACAAAAACAAAACCATTATCATCCAACACACCAAAGCTCAAAAACGAAACATCATTACTGATCATTTTAATAGAGTTTATCATAAAAGCAAAACATCACTTTTGGTCGTTTTACCGACGGCAATTAATCTCTTTGCTTCTATCAGCCATGAAAGAAGTATGTGAAACCATGACAGAATGACCGCCAGTTAACCCATCTTCTTGAGAAACACCAATTACAGTCAACTGCTTGGACTTATAACAAGGTCGCTTTTTCTAAGGTCCTGACCACACTTTCTCTATTAAATTTACTTC
The DNA here is from genome assembly GCA_036245525.1 of Semisulcospira habei. Lineage (NCBI taxonomy): Eukaryota > Metazoa > Mollusca > Gastropoda > Semisulcospiridae > Semisulcospira > Semisulcospira habei. Next base: position 157,183,149 of record BTPG01000005.1, read on the forward strand.
ACTATTATAAACTTCGTATATAACAACAGAAAAGTTTGGGTCCTAAGGCACTTCATTATTTATATTCGCAGTTTACTGTATAAATGAGATCAGCAAGAGGCATGGACCCACATGAGCCCCCGCAAACATTTTTGCAAATTTTTCAGCCAAATTTGGTACAATAACTGATGATAAGACCTTCCTATGCATACTAATTTAGTCGACTCATCACAAAGGTCAAGGGGGGTCGACGTGTGAAAAATGCTTAAATTTTCAGAAAAAATGGATTTTGCTGCTGCAGCCCTTGTCACAAAAGTCACACATATATGAATTGGTCATACACGTGAGCCATAATTTCTTTGCCTTTCTTGTTTACGCACACTAATTAGGTTGAACCCTTGCAAATGTCACGGTTCACAGGTTGACACGTGTGTGAACAATGTGTATATTTTTAGAAAACATGGATTTTGCAGTTAAAAAGGTAAAGGTCAGATTAAATGTGGATCGGTCCTGCATATGAGCCAAAACAACTTTGCCATTCTTGTTACCTTGGGCACGATACTTGCACATAATTTTCAACAATGCAATCTAGTTTTCATAGCACCATACTATATACAGATAAACTAGTTTTAAGTCTAGCATAGTTTTGACACTCCTGCAGTAGCTTTTCTCTTTCTGTCTTTTACTTCTTTTCAAATGTTTCCTCCAGTGCAGGTAAGTGCATGACTTGATAAACGTAAACATGACATTACAGCATACGCTCGACATGTACTTGAGTTTCATTTGTCAATGATGAGAACCATTTTATTCACAGCCTTAATCCTTTTCAGTCCCAAGTCCCTACAGCAGGAGATAGATTGAAGGCACTAAGCTAATCTGGCACTACCCTTGATTTATCATGGTCAATCCATCTCCTGCAACTGGTACATAGTCAACACCTCCAAAATTTGAGAAATGGGACCTTGGGGTTAAAAGGTTGTATGCAGACACTGGTACTGTTAACAGTACTAGTGGCGGCATGTGTAATGTGGTTACAATAAAATTTACTACACATTCAAATATCGGCGACAGTATTTTCATTTTGATTTTATATGTCACCTTAACATACTTTTTTTCTCATCACAAGAGGCAGATCATGCCATTGTTTTGTGTTCAAACCATTTGTCCATTTGTTCTGTACACGTAACATTCTTCAGCAATATGTATAAACTGGAGATTGTATAAATTAGAAATGTACAGAAAAGAAATTAATTTGTGTGTAAATACTGCTTAGTTTTAATGTATTGTCTTTGGAAATGTAAATTAGGGAGGTGGGTGATTTTGTTCTGTGTACGTGTATTCATCACCGATTACGTGTCAGAATAGATTGGTCTAGAGAGGTCAGACTCAAGAGCATAATGTTCCAGAATAAATGTGAACAGAACAAAAAAAATAGTGTTTGTTTGCTATGTTTACATTTGTGTGTGTGTGTTAGTGCACTTGTGCATGTGAAACAAGATGAGGATTTCATCCCAAAGTCTACCATATTGTTTGGAGCTCACATGCATTTTTCTTTTAGGAACATTCAGAGTTGTTCATATTTCACGTAACTCATCCAAAAGGCACGCAGCCTCTTCTGGGGCTGACCGTTTTGTTCGACACATTCTCTTCCAGGGCTGATTGATGGGNAGTATACAGTGGATCCAAAACTTGCAAAATAACAAAACTGCTTCAGGAGAATTCACATAGGGAAAATATCCTAAAGTTCCAAGCTTGTCTGTCCACAAATGCGGGCTCTAGTCACTATCACATACACACACACATGCAGTGTTTAGCGCCAAATGTACGTTCTCTAGCAAGGTTTGCATAGCTAGACGTGACATCATCTTATCTTGTTACTTCTTTGCCAGAATTCAGGGCCCGCCTACCCAGCACATAGTGTGCATTCTACGGAATGTGCTTCGACCAGCCCCATTTCAAAGTCTACCATATTTTCAATACGGTAGAAAAAAACATAACCATTATCATCCAACACACCAAAGCTCAATAACGAAACATCATCACTGATCATTTTAATAGAGTTTATCATAAAACTAATAAAAGCAAAACATCACTTCTGGTCTTTTTACTGACGGCAATTAATCTCTTTGCTTCTATCAGCCATGAAAGAAGTATGTGAAACCATGACAGAATGACCGCCAGATAACCCATCTGCTTGAGAAACACCAATTACAGTCAACTGCTTGCTATAAGAAGGTTGGACTTATAACAAGGTCGCTTATAACAAGGTCGCTTTTTCTAAGGTGCTAACCACACTTTCTCTATTAAATTTACTTCACTATTATAAACTTCATATATAAGTTAAAACAACAGAAAAGTTTGGGTCCTAAGGCACTTCATTATTTATATTCGCAGTTTACTGTATGAGATCAGCAAGAGGCATGGACCCACATGAGCCCCGCAACTCGGGGGGGCTCGTGCGTCCATGCCTCTTGCAATTGGTCTCTGCCTCTTGCAACCAGGTCGAGCCACAGCAGAACATCATCACAGATGCAAACTGAATAATCCAACAGTATGCAGTCAGTCAAATCATGAGATAGATTGTGCTTGGAGTCGCTCCTCCAGTTTGTCTATGGTTGATTGCAGTCGGTCTGGGTGGAGATGGAAGTAGGTGAACAGTTGTCTCTCCTTGGTTTGTAATGCATCTTTCTTCAAACTCTGAATGGAAATAAACAAATACAAAATATGATAAAATTCATAACTACGTACAAACTGGTCGAGTGACACATTTGTGCGATTGTTCTTGATCAGTGGAATGAGATTATAGTTCAGTAGCACAACATGCATGACGGGGCACGACATGCCAAGCCAATAAAGCACTACCCCTAAACTACCGCAGTCAATGCATATCTTGAAAAATGTATTTTTCGAAAAAATGTATTTTTCGAAAAAATACTTAACGATGGCATTACTATATGGAAGATACACTTAGCCATACCATTTTCAGCCTAAGCATTGTTGTGTATAGCAACACAACCGGGGAAGCAACTCCAGGGAGTTGCATCAAAATCCTTGAGTAGTCCCCCTTCCGTCATACACGTGAGCAGTGTAATGTCACCAGTTTCGCTCTTAACGTACTGACGGCGAGCGGGGCAGGTGGGAGGGCCCTCTGAGTAATGCCATCGGTAAGTATTTTTTCGAAAAAATACATTTTAGAGAAAAATACATTTGTTTCCTCAAAAAACATTACCGATGGCATTACTATATGGAAGAATAATGAAAAGGAGGAGGGCGCCGCCAACGCACCCGCCACTGCGGGCGCTTTAGCAAAAAAAAAGGCTGGGATCAACACCTCACAATTTCAGCTAAGCGTTACATAAGGCACCTGGCGCGCCGGCAAGGAGTGTTGAGCCGCCGAGACGTTGCCCACCATGGCCAGGTTGTCCCGCTGGCTCGAGAGGTCATGTAGATAGAAGTGGGCAAAGGTGGACTCCGGTCTCCATCCCACCGTGGCCACAATGTCCCGTACCGAGCAGTTGCGGTCAAAGGCGAGGCTGGTTGATACAGCTCTGACGTCGTGCGCCCAAATTCGCATCCGCTTGGCCCCTGTGGGGGAGAGGTCCTCGTAAGTGGAGTGGATGACCCACCGCAACCATGAAGAGATAGTCTGCGCAGTAATGTCCGCTCTGCCACGATACAAGGGCAGGAATAGGCGGGACCGGCCCCTCCGGAAAGGCTTTGTCCTGCGGAGGTATATCTTTAAGGCCCTGACAGGGTCCTGTTGGCGGGACTCCTGGGACTGGGAAACGCCCGTTAGAGGCCGGAGGTTAATCACCTGCGCCCTGTTCTTGGCGAGAAAGTACGGGTTGGTGAGGAGCTGCATGGTGCCATCTGTCCTGAACTGCAGGCAAGCCGGGTCTATGGAGAGGGCGTGCAGTTCGCTAACCCGTGCTGCCGTGGCTGCTAGGGCGAGGAGGAAGCACGTCTTCCTGGTAACGTCCACCAGCCGGGTCAGAGACACGGGCTCAAACCTCTTGGAGTTGAGCCACGTGAGCACCCAGGGAAGGTCCCAGCGGGGAACCAGCGAGCGCGGGACCAGTCGGAGCTCAAAATGGGCCATCAGGTCCGAAAGGTCCTTGCACGCGCCAGGGTCGCTCTGCCCCAAGTGTCGGCGACCATAGCCAGGTAGCCTCGGATGGTGATAGGCGCCAAGCGTTGTTCCCCAAACAGCCATAAGAAGAAATAGGCCAGGTGTGGCATCTTCAGCGCCGTGGGGGACAGGCGCCGAACCGAGCACCAGGACTGGAGGACACGCCACTTTCCTTCATATACTCCGAGGGTGGAGGGTCTGCGGGCTGCAGTGATAGCCACCACCGCTGCACGTGAGTAACATCGGGCCGCGAGGGCCGAACGCACAACTGCCAGGCGTGTAAGGCGTGCCTCTCCAGGCACAGGTGGAAAAGGGCCTGCCGGGGCTGCTTCAACATTGTGCGCGGCAACGGAAGCACCAAAGTGAAGCGCCACAGGGGGCTCCGTGGGGAGACTTAACAGATCGGTCGTCCAACTTTTTTTTTTCCAGTTGAACGGGGCGACCAGGATAGGTGTAGGCCACGAGGCCGTCCCAGGAGATGGACAGGGTGTCCACCCCCCACGTGAGGGGGTCCGAGATGGGAGACACAAAGGCGGTTCCATCTCATCGTGAACAGGTCGATCGAGGGAGTCTCCCAGCGGGCACATATCATCTTGAAAATCTCCGGGCTGAGGGTCCACTCGGTGTGGAGGGGCTGGCCCTGGGATGTGGTGAGCCTTGACAGAAATCCCGCGGTCCCAGCACCAGAGCATCAACTGGTACAGGAGCATGCAAAGAGGCGGCGAGCGCTTCCCTCCCATCTTCTGGATGTACGAGACAACCGTTGAGTTGTCGGTCAGGACTAACACGTCTTGGTCCCGGAGCCAAGATTCCTCAGTGATGGAGAGCCAACCAGACCGCCTGTTGTTCCAGCCAGTTGATGTGCTTATCGGCGAGGCTCTGAGGCCACTGACCTGAAACCAACGCAAAGCTCGGCAGGAGATTGCGCCCCACCCCATGCGGCTGGTGTCAATGCAGAGGGAAAGCAGAGGCTGGGCGAGTAAAGGGGGACACCCGTCCGGAGCCATGCCAGGTCCATCCAACGAAGGAGGTGAGTCCTGACCAGGGGGGAGACCGGGACCAAGGTGGTGAGGTCGCCCAAGGAGGGGCGCCAGTGCATCAGCAGATGGAGCTGGAGTGGCCGGGAATAGAGCCTGCCAAGGAGCAAGAGATCCGCCGCTGCGTTCAGGAGACCCAGAAGCTGGAGCCAGGTCCGGGCCGAAACGGAGTCGGTACGGTACATGAGGCGGGCTAGGTCCGTCATCTTCTGGATGTAGGGCTCGGGTAACCGCACGGTGTTGAGATCGGTCAGAAATTCCATGCCCAGGTGAACGAACCGGTGAGCCGGCGAGAGGTCCGACATTCCCTCGTTGACCTGGAACCCGAGGCGCTGAAGGAGACCTAGCAGCGAATCCCTGTCCTTCTCGAGGGCGGAGGAGTCTTGGTTCCGGAGCAGGAGATCGTCTAAGTAGTTGGACAAGGGGTTGGAGGCCGACTGTCTGGCCCTGGCCATGACTGCGTCCATAAGTCTCATAAAAACCCAGGGGCTGAGGTTGAGTCCGAAGGGGAGGGCGCGGAACTGAAAGACCTCTCCGTCAAAGGCGAAGCAAAGGAATTGACGGGTGGATAGGGACATGAAAGTAGGCGTCCGCGAGACCGAGACTGATGGCAAAGTCCAGGGGCCGGACGGCGGCCCACAACGCCCTCGTTGTCTCCATGTGCAAGGAGGGGGCCGAGATGAACCTGTTGAGGGCCGAGAGGTCGATGACTCGACACCACCTGCCGCCAGGCTTCGGTGCTACGAAAAGGCAGCTGTAGAAGGCTGGCGAGTCGTGACATGTAACCACCTCCATGGCGGCCTTCCGAAGTGAGGCCGAGATTTCGTCCCGGAGGGCGGCCACCCTGAGCGGGTCTACCGGGGCCTGCGTCCACAAGGGACAGCGTCGAAGCGGAGGGGGTTGACGGAACGTCAGGCGCAGTCCGTCCGTGACCACAGAAAGTATCCAAGGGTCGTCCGGCAGCAGTGACCACCACTAGTTGCTGTGCAGTGCCAGTCTCCCACCGACCGGAGACCGTACAGGCGTCAGCAGGGACCGAAACGGGGTAGAGTCACTGGATCCGGCTGCGCCCGGGCCGCCACGCACCTCGGGACCAGGTGGGGGCAGACGTGGACGCGCGGGGCGACCGAACTGGGACTGTCGACCAAACCAGGAAGCGTTTCCGGGCGGGGTCTGTAGGGAGGGTCTGGGTCGCCGCAGGGCGTGACCCCCACTCCTGCGGCCGGGGGGAAAGTGACGGCGGTCCGCTCTAGGGGTGCGGGGCCACAGACCCTTGGAGGATTCCTTCACCTGTCTCCACGTCAGACCGAAGAGATGGGGTCCCCCAACTGGGGGCTGGCGAAGCTGCATCTTCACTGAGGGGAGTAAGCTGGGTGTAACGCACGCAGACTTGCCCCCAGTCGTATGCACAGACTCTCGCACAACAGACGCATACACCACCTCTGACTCAGATGGGCGCATTCACGCGGTAAAACACAACTCACGGGCTTTCTTTCTAACGGAACTTTTATACACGATAAATAGAACTGTACACAAACCAAGAGGAATCACTCAGTGCTGGACAGACAAACAGTTAGATCCCCTGCCCCCGCCTATCAGGCACCCAATCACCAGCCCACAGAGAAATACGCAGGTATAGATCAAGACGATCATTTGCATCCTCTAAATAGAGAAAATAGATAAATAGAGAAATGCTTAAATGATTATCAAACTATATGCAATACACCACTACCAAAACACAACCAAATCAATGGCAAAACCTAAAATATGACCCACAGAAATAACAACTTACGCACAAGAAATAGTGACCTACTTGACGTCCAGATGGAACAAAAAATACCAACGAAAGAAAGAAGAGCAAGGAACTTAGAGATTAATAGCTATACAAAAGGAAGAAACAAGTACTAACTCCTCGTAAGATCCAGAAAACTACAGAAACAATGGATCTTACCCCCTAGAATCGGAGAGGGTTGATTGTACATTGCTTAACGTCCCGACAGCAACAAGGCTTTCTCAGGACGTGCCTGCACTGCTTGTGAAAAAAAAAAATAAACAGAACATTGAATGTATGTCGCCAGCCGGTCAAATACGTTAAATAAACCTAACACATGGGACTAAATAAAGCTAAGACCATTTAGCAACACACATCCAATATCAAGAGCTACAGGCAGTGCAGACAGTAGGGAGAGTTTTTAAAAGGCAAATACAGGTGAATGGGCAAAGGGTAGACAGAAACACATGCCCCAGAATAGAGAGAAAAACCCACCCTGTGGGGCTGACCAGGGTGACCCTGGGAACTAAAAAATACCTAACCCCACCCAAGTCCCCCAGGGCAGACCCGGGTGGGGGAGAATCGGAGAGGGGAATCTAACACAACAACCAACACGCACATAGCAATAAAACCTTATTCTAAAACACTACTTACTATCGCCCGCAGCTACTCTATCCTACTGCTAACACAGGGTCACCACTGTAACGCACGCAGACTTGCCCCCAGTCGTACGCACAACAGACGCATACACCGCCACTGACTCAGATGGGCGCACTCACGCGGTAAAACACAACTCACAGGCTTTCTTTCTAACGGAACTTTTATACACAATAAATAGAGAAACGCTTAAATGATTATCAAACTATATACACTACACCACTACCAGCATCTCAACACCACATGCACACACACACAATGTAACTGCCAGGCTAGGTAGTAGTCTCTCACACTCCAACCTGTTGGGTGTTCTCGCCTGGTTACGTTCAGTCCTTTCACGTCTAGGTGTGCAAGTCGTTCGTACGCTCCCGAGTCGTCCTGTCTCTTTTACCGTGGACGTCCTCGTTACTCGTACCATATCTTCGCTGTGACCCAAGTGTCTCGGCACCGGTCGCTCACTCCCCGAGTGAAGAGATGGAGAGATGACCTCGCATTAGGTCCCTGTGACTTGACGTCTCGGCGTCCGTCGCTCCAACTCCGACAAGCACTCTGAACAGTAATAAAGTCCTAAATCGTAACACTTGCTAAACACACACACATATTGGATAATATGAGAAACATTATGTAACCTGGTTGATACAAATAACTCAAACGTTCATTCACACTCACCTGCTTCATAACCCGACTACTTTCATAACACCCCATAACTGTACAACTACATTGCAACAGACTATAACCTAACGCTCTCGCTATACGTTATCCCATACACTGGAAAAGACTATACTTAACCCCGTACTACCTTCATAACGACTTAGACATACACCCCTCACATTCCTTTAGTTATCCATCTTGGTAAATAACTGTATACGAAAAACACCGGTTACCTCACTGAACTCCAAACCAACATACTGAACCAAACCAGACAACACTATACAACCAAATTAACTCCTATTAACGCATACTATCTTTAACGCAATAACCATCAATAATACGTATAGAAACATACCTGAATTCTAGGTTTCAGAGTCTTGGAATACTAGCTAAGGTATCTCACACACGTCTGTACCCACTGACAGTAAAGCCCGCACTAACGTATTTAGACCTCTGACAGACTGAGCTCTCGCCTACAACTCAATAAAACCCCCCGTGTTAACCGTATCTTAATGATTCCAAGTGGCCCACGTGCCACCACGGACTATCATCACAAACAAACCGCTGACAACTACTGTACCGTATTAAACCTACTCTGTGAACCCTATGCGTGAGCATAGAGTTTCATCACACTGGGACAACACCGAAGGAGGCTGTCTCGGCGCATAAGGTCGCAGTTGGCCGCACCCACTAAAGCATTTGCCAAGGCGTGGTAAGCCGCCGGATTGGCCGCCGTGGTAATGGCGTGGGTATCCCGTAACTGGGAGTCACTGGAGCGTCCCGACTCATCGGTGCAGTGCACAATTGCCTGCGTCACCAGCTCCCGAAAACCGGAACACGCCAGGGAATGCCGGATTCAAACCGCTGTTGTGTTGAGGCCGGGGGGCATGTGCCGCCGAACTGTCGCCCTGCCATCCGCTAGTGCCTCCGCTTCCTGGTCAATGTCCAGGAGGGGGCAGAGGAAGAAGGGAGAGTGCCCGTTATACCAGCGCTGTCGAAAGGTAAGTCCAACCAGCGAAAGTCCAAGAAAAAGTGCTTGTCGTCAAGCCGTCCCTGGGCGAGGTGCGCGTTAAAGGCCTCCGTGATGTCCCGAAAACTGGGGGGGGGGGGGGGGCTGCGGGAGTGACTTAGAACGCTTGGGCTGGAGGTGGGCATCAACGAGGGCCGAGGACTTCCGCTTGAGGGGGGGGGACGGAGGGCACACGTTCTTCAGAAGGATGCTCGAAACCAGTCTAGCCACCTTATTCAAAGCCGCACAAACGTCGGACCCGAGGGTGCCACGGGCAGGAGGGAGGCCCGGTTCAGGGGAGTAGCCAAGGGATGATGAGCGGGGAGGGGAATGGGCTGACTTGTCATGCCCGGAAGAGTAAGAGCGGTCTCCAGGGGACCACACAGCTGAAGCGGAGTCTTCCTGGTGCAAGCTAATCACGTCCTCCCCGGAGGCCGCCCCGGGGGAACATTCGGAGCAAGGGCAAGGTCCACCGGGGGCGAAGAGCATGGCGAAAGGGAAAGGGAGGCAAGCAAGGAGACGTCCTGGGGGCGAAAGGAGGCTGATGGGTGCCGGCACGGGAGAGGGATGTCGGGCACAGCACGACGCGAGCACCCCCCCCCCCTCCCCCTAGTCGAGTCAACCACATGAGAAGGAAAAACGCCTACCTGGGACCTGGCATGCCCTGAGCGTGAGCGGCGATAGCCCCACGAGGACTCCCGTGGAGGCATAGAGACGCGGGGGTGGGAGCCCCGGCGGGAGTGATGAGGCGAGGAGGGGCGGTGGCGCGGGCGGGAGAGGCACCTCTGGAGGCGCGGCGCCGCACCGCGGAAGCAACGGAAGGGTCCTCGGGAGGGGACCGCGCAGCTGCCGGGCCCCAGGGGGCCGAGGAGGATGGACGAGCCCGCCGAGCGTCAAAAGGGAGAGGGCGACCGAAGACAGCCGTGTCACTGTCCTTGTAACAGTCGAGGACGGCCCTGCGGGGGAGGGACCAGACAAGAAACGGTGTGTACTCACGTGTGTGCCAACTGCCGCTGCCGGGTCGTGTTGCCGCTTTGCGCTGGGAGGCCTCTCACCCCTACCTGAACGTCCCGCGAATTGTCACAGAGAGTGGGGGGAGCGTCGTGGGCGAGACGACTGGGCATAAAGATTGTGGCTGGGCTGTGCGGGCCACAGACACCACAACGTCAGACAGCGCACGCCGATGGCCGGTGATGGCAGAAGGCATAGTAGCAGCACGGGTGTTCCTGACGGACAGACTACCCAGCTGCGCGTGTGGGTCCTGGGGGGCAGCTGGTCGTTCCCTGCGGTAAAAGCCCCATAACTGCGACCACTGAAGTTCCCTCCAAGGGGCACACACGTCGCACGTCCGAGAAGAAGAGCAGCTGGAACACGGGAGGCAGACGGAGTGCGTGTCGGAGGGCCACTGAAAGTCCCGACACCGCCGGCACGTCTGAACTTGCATACTGCAACATACACAAAAGAGAGATGGAATACAAGAAACACAACAGGCGCATGAGGCTGGAAACGAACCACACCGGTTGAAGTGCAAGTCAAACGAAATATCCACAGGCAGTGCCACGGCCGGTCAAGAAATTCCTGGACCCCTGGTCGGGGCAGTCCCCGAGGCCTTACCTTGTCACGTCTAGAGACCAGTAGGAAATCAAAAAGTCTGCAGGAAGTAGAGAGCCACAGGCTGAAGGCAACCTGCTTGTAGGAAGCTAAGCGCGAAACTGGTGACACTACACTGCTCACGTACCCGTATGACGGAAGGGGGACTACTCAGGGATTTTGATGCAACTCTCTGGAGTTGCTTCCCCAGTTGTGATGCTATACACAACAATGCTTAGGCTGAAATTGGTAAGGCTAAGTGAAGCAATCGGTAATGTTTTTTTGAGGAAACAATGACTTTCATATACATTAAAATGTAACCCTCTGGCTCTCAGTAGAACTTGTCACGACGATGCCTGCTGGAATCATCGTGGCAAAAAGTACTACTGACAGCCAGCAAAGAGAATGATGGATTGGCCATGAAAGTTGAAGGGCAGTGCAAACTTCGCTTGGTTCCATGCCAAGCTAACATGGCACTTACCTTTCATGACCAATCCATCTCCAACTGTCTGAACAATCATCATAAATAAATCTCCAATTTCAAAAGGTAATTATTAGGTGGAAATGAATGAACTCCCCTATGCACACAGCCACTGATACTGTAGACAGTACGCACAAAGAGGTTAATAAGTCTGAAAAGAATGCCAGTGTCAAAGTCACAATAAATGAAAAGATCTGTAATCCATTACCTTCTTTTTGGTGTTGATGTCAGATATTGTGTCCAAGATGGCTGCCTCCAGTTTCTGCAGCATGTCATTCAGTTCCGTCATGGATTCCTGTACGACTCTCGGCATCATCATGGGTTGGCCGCCCACTGTGCTCGATTCTGCATACAGTACATTCTCGCATCGACGCACTTCCTTTTCCCTGGAGGCAATTTTAAATGCAATGTGACCATGAATCATCAAACATTCTTGGATTCATATGTCAAAATACAGAGAACTTCATATATTAATTACAGAACACCCAAAAATGTGGTCATTTTATTACATAGCAGAAACTGTTTTCAGCGACCACCCTTATGAGGGATCACCCATAACTAAAGACCACAATTTAGGTGGTCTTTTATGACGGGTGAGAAGAACCCAACGGTTGATTGATTGATTGATTGTACATTGCTTAACGTCCCGACAGCAACAAGGCTTTCTCAGGACGTGCCTGCACTGCTTGTGAAAAAAAATAAATAAACAGAACATTGAATGTATGTCGCCAGCCGGTCAAATACGTTACATAAACCTAACACATGGGGCTAAATAAAGCTAAGACCATTTAGCAACACACATCCAATATCAAGAGCTACAGGCAGTGCAGACAGTAGGGAGAGTTTTAAAAAGGCAAATACAGGTGAATGGACAAAGGGTAGACAGAAACACATGCCCCAGAATAGAGAGAAAAACCCACCCTGTGGGGCTGAACAGGGTGACCCTGGGAACTAAAAAATACCTAACCCCACCCAAGTCCCCCAGGGCAGACCCGGGTGGGGTAAGAACCCAACGGAGAAAGAAACACGCTTAGAAAAGACAGTTACAACACAATCAAATGTGTTGTAACTATTTTTTCTAAGCCTGTTTCTTTCTCCACTGGGTTCTTCTCTGCATTTTACATGCTTGGAAGTCACCTTTTTGGTCTGGATTTTATGACAGGTGACACTTTTTGCCCTTCAAGATGTCTCTTGAGAGTCCTAAGGGAGAATGTGTTCATAACTACAGTGGAGTCCGCTTAACACGAATTTCTGGGGACACGGAAAATCACTTCGTGTTAAACGTATTTCGTGTTAACCAATATGGCCTCAAAATTGATCACGGCCCTCCCGGCAAGGAAAAAGTGTGTAAGAGATGCGTGGATGAATGAGTACGAGGTTAAAAGTGCACATTATCGTACTAAATATGCATACCTTACCTTCAGCTCGCTAGGAAAACACAAGGAGACGTGTACAGCTCACGTATTTAATGTACAATCCATCAGGTAAAATCCATAGTAAAGTAAAAGCAACACGGGCTGAAGTACGATCTCGCATCGGTAAAAGCAACACGGTCAAAGTCATTTAATAAACGCGATGATTGAAGTCTGTCTTGCATTATTGACAGCCCGTGTAGAGAGACAATCGTGGATCTCATTAATCTTGTTTTTTCATTTCAAGCGTAATCGACTTCTGTTCTACCTTGGGGTAGCCACGATCGGTGGTTAACCATTGAAATGAGGGAGTGTTGGGTTGTATTGGTACACGAATGATGCATGAATACAGTTCAGAAACTCTAGCCAATGAGAAGACGGATTACAACAACTGAAGGCTATTCAGCCAATCACAGGCTAGAGTTCGTTCTGATCTGTATCATGTGTACTACAGCACGAGAGTGACATGTGCAGTGCCCCTTTCATGAATTGGTTTTTGGTGTTTGAGACTATAATCTGTGTTCGTGTTAAACAGGTGGATAATAGTGAAATTGCTCTGATTGGGAACCGAAAACAGCTTTGTGTCTTGAGCGAAATTTTGTGTTAAGCATTTCGTGTTATCAGTGAAATTTTAATACAGAATAAGAAGGCCGTTGGCCGGGAATGCAAAAATGGTTCGTGTTAACCGGAAATTCGTGTTAAGCGAGTTCGTGTTAACTGGACTCCACTGTATTTACCTTGCAGCGGCTGTTCATATTCCACTACAACGAAAACGTCTAACCTAATCATTCAGAATGTATTTCACTACGCAGCTTTCACCCCATAACATTTCCACATGTGCAATATTTAAACAATAAATGATAAGCGGAAAGCACCATTCAATCTATGCCATCAATTCACAAAACAGACTTTAACCCCCCCCCCTCCCCCTCCCCAGCACAAACACAGTTTAGAAAAGGTTAAATGCTCACTCACAATTGTTTGATTTTGTCCTGGTATTTGTCAGCAGTGGAGAAAGCACCATTCAATCTTCGCCATCAATTCACAAAACAGATGTTGACCCCCCCCCCCCCCCCCCACTTCCTCAGCCCTCCCCCCCCCCCCCCCCCCCCCCACATTTTTGAAAATGTTAAATGCTCACTCACAATTGTTTGATTTTGTCCTGGTATTTGTCAGCAGTGGAGAAAGCATCAGCCCTGGCTTCAGTGTGTTTCAACTTCAGTGTCTGAGCGGCCGACACCATTTGCGCAAATGACAGGAACAGCTGTTTCTCCGCCATTCTCTCATCCACTGGCACTGCAAGCAGATATGTTGAACTGTAATGTTTGTTCCAGGTCTTGTTGTACAGTGTCAGGGCTTAACTCATTCAGCCCGAAGCACATAATTCCCAAATTTTAGAGGCGTCATTTAACGACTAGGCACCTGTTGCAGGAGATGGATCGACCATGATAATTCAAGGGTAGTGCCAGATTAGCTTGGCGCCTGTTGGCGCCAAACTAATCTGGCACTACCCTTGAATTATCATGGTCGACCCATCTCCTACTGTAGTGCGTCAGGGCTGAATGGGTTAATGGCTTAGTTGAAGCCAAATTCACATACAGACTTTCTTGTTTATGCATCTTGCCTTGCTTTGTTTGTAACCCATAATTCTTCAGTTGGTAAGATAATGATATTGGTCACAGCCCGTGAATCTGAAATCTTTCTTAACACCAACGAAACAACACTCATACGTCCGAGAAACATGGCTACAAAGTGGGGTCAGCAAGAGGCATAGATCCACATGAGCCCCCGCAATTGCAGGGGCTCATGAGGCTCTACAGCTCTTGCAGTTGGATCCTGTTGCTTTTCTCCGCAGTTAAGGAGTTAAAACTCTTTCACATCAAAATAATCTGGTTCCTACCGGTTGCGCAAGAACGCTCACTAGGTTACGCGACTTTTTGAGCCGAGACTAGACTCGGTGAGCCACAAAGAATGCGAAACTCAGCTAGCAGTTATGCTAGCTGATACCGTTTTGCGGTGACTCACATGCAATATGCGACAAACTTGAAGCTCAGATTTACAAAAACTGTTACAATTGATTCCTGGGCTTACAGGTGTTACAATACAACCTTTTTGTTTTTCAATTTTGTGGAAATAATGCTGAGGAAAATTATCTCTCAACACATATTAAAACCCTGTGTGCCGATGAAGCCAGTGAGAGTGGCTTCTGAAAACAGTCTGCCAAGTTGTTTCAATCGCTAGTAAAACTATTCAGCATTGTTCTACCAACAGTAGATGCATTTCATTCATGTAAGCATCGCTAATATTGCACGATTTCACCGCAATAGTTTGTTTCTGTAAAGTATTCCTGCTCGCACTGCTGATCATCCACAGTGACGCAAACTCTCTGACTACAGCTCACGACGCTTTCTTGCCTCTCGTACTAGAGAGACGTCTAGTTCTAGGCAACCCCAGTATGAATTGAAAGGTGAACCTGCAGACCCTCGACCGAGTGCAAAACCAGGCTCTTGGACTCATCACTGGTGCAATGAAATCCACTCCAATCAAGGAAATGGAGAAGCTGACCACAAACCAACCTCTCAGCCAGAGGAGAGATGCCAAAATCATGGTACAGGCTGAGAAGCTCAAGTGCTTGCCCGACCACCCCATGAAGCATAGACTGAGCAACCTCACCAAGAACCGGCTCAAAAGAAGCAGCTTTGTCCATGAGACTTTCTCGACAGTACAGGGAAGTCCTTCCACAGAGCACTCTACCTCTGATCACAGAAGAAGAGGAAAACCCTTGGGCAATGGACAAACCAGACATCCAGATCTGTACCAGTGTCCCACATGTTGCCTCAGGAGACAGTCAGGATGACACCGTTCGATGGGCACTCACCCTAGCCCTGATCGACGAACAGTACCCAAAGGAGGCATGGATCCACATCTACTCTGATGGATCAGCAACAAATGCCGTTTCCAATGGAGGTGCTGGCATCTTGATCCAGTTTTCTGGGGGACATACAGCCACATCCAGTGTAGCCACTGGCAAACACTGCACAAACTACAAAGCAGAAACCGAAGCACTTATGCAGGCCGCCTCCATGGTTCAGAATTCCGCAGCCCAATGCTACCAAGTTGTCTTCTTCTCCGATGCCCTTTCAGTCCTTCAGGCCCTCGAGAACTACAAGCTCGCCCAGCTGACCAGAGCTTTGCAGAAGGTCAGACAAACCAGAAGAGTTGTTCTCCAGTGGATACCAGCCCACTGTGGGGTACCAGGAAATGAAAGGGCAGACGAGCTGGCGAAAGAAGGAGCCACAAAAGATCAACAAGAAAACAGCGTCAGCTATAGTGAGCAAAAGACAATCATCAAGGCATTGATGAGGCCAAGGTCAAACAGAGACGACTACCACACAATGAACAGAGAGCAGCAAGTCGTCCTGATCAGACTGCGTACTGGCCACAACAGACTGAACGCTCACATGAACAGAAAGCTCAAGCTGGCGCCATCACCAACCTGTGCCTGTGGTCAGGAAGACCAAACACCGGTACATATTCTCCAGAGATGTCCTCTACTGGACGATGAAAGAAAAGAAGTGTGGCCATCGCCAACTCCACTGCAGACCAAACTCTACGGTAGTCGAGAAGACCTGGAGAAAACGACGTCATTCACCGCCGGTGCTGGTCTGACCATATAGCCCACTGCCAACGACAAGAAGAAGAAGAATTGAAAGGTGTCCGTGAAGACTGTGAAGCTTTGAAAGATGGGTTGGCAATGAAAGTCCAAGAGTAGTGCAAGATCAGCTTGGCGCCTTCCAAATCTCACATTACCCTTAACCCATTTAGCCCCAACGCCCTACAGCAGGAGATGGAACAAGCATGATAATTCAAAGGTGGTGCCAGATTAGCTTGGCACCAGCAGGTGCTTGAATTATCATGCTTGATCCATCTCCGTCAGGGCCAGATGAAATCAGCCCCAAAATACTTAAATTAGCTATTCCTTATGTTATTGAAACAATAACCTATATTTATAACTTGTGCATTCAAACGAACATTTTCCCAAAGGAACTTAAAAAGGCCAAGGTTATACCCCTCCCGAAAACAAGAGATATGACTGATGTTAATAACTATCGCCCCATCTCACTATTGTCCATCCTTAGTAAACCACTGGAATGGCATATCCATAAACATCTCTTGGAATATTTAGAAAATCATACATTAATCCATCCCCTTCAGTCCGGATTCAGACCAAAGCACAGCTGTCACACGGCCCTAGCGCGTCTAACTGATGTGTGGCTACGCTCAATAAATCAGGGCGAAATTACTGGCGCTGTATTTATTGACTTACGAAAAGCCTTTGATCTTGTGGACCATAAACTTCTACTTTCCAAGCTAAATGTGTATTTCGGTAGTTCGTTTGGCAATAAATGCATTTCTTCCTCAAATAACTACAGCCAGAAATCTCTTTACCACCATGGCACAACTCCACTTTTCGCCTCATATCTTAGCGACAGACAGCAGCGCGTCATGGTCAATGGATCATACTCCTCAAGCGGATTAGTAACACGGGGAGTTCCCCAGGGTTCAGTCCTAGGGCCTCTTCTGTTTTGCCTTTTTATAAATGACCTGCCGCTACATTTGACTAGCAACAAAATTTCATGTGATCTATTCGCTGATGACGCCACAATTCACACCCCGGACAAGAGTATTGATTCTTTAAATGGCCGTTTACAGCAGGGTTTGAGCGAAATTTCCACTTGGTGTTCAAACAATGAAATGATTTTAAATCCTTCCAAAACGGAATGCATGACGATAGCAACCCGTCAGAAGTACCAGCTCAAGCCACTTACACTCAGCCTGAATATCCATAACGACATCGTTACACAGGTCACGGAACACCGATTACTTGGTGTAGTTGTTGATGACCAGATGAAGTGGCAATCGCACATAAATGCTGTATGTAAAACTGTTGCTAGAAATGTTTTTATGCTTTCAAAGTTGAAGTACTTTATCAATGTTGATGCCCGCAAGTTATTTTACAATGCACATGTCAAATCCCACATCGATTATGCGTCCACGATATGGGATGGCAGCAGTGACATACACTTGAAGAGGCTTAACTCCCTGCATCGGAGAGCAGTGAAACATATCCTGCCTGATTCAGCCCTGACAACTGACGAAAGACTTAAAAAACTGAAAATGCTACCTCTTAGCAAGCATCACCTCTTAAACAAGGGTGTGTTTATGTATAAAATCTGGAATGAGATTCACCCAGAATATCTTTGTAAGCTCTTTACCAAGGCAAGTTCAGGTTATTCTACTTCAAGACGAAACTTTATTACACCTCGCCCCAGGATAGATCTATTTAAAACCAGTGTTTCTTTCTCAGGCGTATCTTTCTGGAACAAGCTGCCTACATGTATAACACACGCTACCTCCCTCTCCTCTTTCAAGGAATGCCTCCTCAAGTACTTGTCTGCTGATACATAATCTACCACAAGTATCCGTATCAAACATGTACTTATCGTATAATCAGTGCATGCTGCCGTATGGTTTGTCCATACTAATAATAATCGCCTAATTACATAATTCAAGTCTCTATTATAATCCAAATAATTTTTGCTGCCTGAAGTGAATTTTCACTATTGATCCAAATGATTTGCTTCGTATATAGGTCAAGTTATCATTAGCGCGTGTCTGTGTGTGCGCGCGAGCGTGTATGTGTGTGCGCGCGTTTCATGTACTTTATGTTTTCGTTTGTTTTTGTATGACCGAATGAATGAATGAATTTTGTTTAATGTCTTTTCATGTGTAATGTCTCCTAATTTTTCTTTGTGTAATTTGGTACTATTAGTATTACAATTATTATCCTGTGTTTGTAGAGTAGCAACGGCAAGTATGAAAAATGGCACATGTGCTAATTACTTCATCCGTTGAGAAATAAAGTTTCATTTCATTTCATTTCATTTCCTGCAACTGGTACATAGTCGTTAAGTGACACCTTCAAAATTTGAGGAAATGTGGCCTTGGGGCTAAATGAGTTAAACTGTCATGTCTGATGCATCACACACTGTGGTGCCTGAATCCTTCGGCTGTCGGTAGTGCTTTTTGTGGAGGTGAATTCCTGCAGAAATTGCCTCTACGAAGAAGGCTACTGACAACCAAAGAGTTAAGTTGGTTGTCTTCTTGGCTTGACTTCGCGAACGAAGATTTTTTTATAGGAGTTGCCCACGACGTCTGCAGGCTTGTTTGTCATGGTCCGTGGACGTTTCCTAAAGCCTGCGCGGTGGAGCTTTTTGGTGGAGTGCAGTGTGCGCAGTACTGGTCCCACCCTTTAAACCCTTGATTCGTCTGCCATGGCCTAGCAAGCTGGGACGATGGCATCGAGGTCCTCGGGTCGTAGGTTTTATATCAGACTGTCCTTGTCCTAGTCTCTGGCTCAAAAGCCTTCCCCGGAGACACGGGGGCTTTGATGTCAGGGGTTTCCTCCCTTAGCCTTTCCGCAGCCAAGCGGCCAGGCCTGCAAGGCAGCAGGGGACTCGTGGAGGGCGGGGTCGTCTATGTCCCGTGCAGATGTGAACATCTGCCCACTGCCCACAGTTTGCCCACAGTTGGTTGTAATTGGTTGTAAATTGCTTAACGTCCCGACAGCAACAAGACTTTCTCAGAACGTGCTGCACTGCTTGTGAAAAAACCCAACTTAACTAAACAGAATATAGCATGTATGCCGCCAACCGGTCTAATACGCTAAATAAAGCTAAGACCATTTAGCAACACACATCCAAGAGCTACAGGCAGCGCAGACAGTAGGGAGAGTTTAAAAAAGGAAAATACAGGTGAATGGACCAAGGGTAGACAGAAACACATGCCCCAGAATAGAGGTGAAAACCCACCCTGTGGGTCTGACCAGGGTGACCCTGGGAACTAAGAAGTATTTAATCCCACCCAAGCCCCCAGGGCAGACCCGGGTGGGAGGCCAAAGAGTTAAGAGTGAATGTGATTTTGTACAGCTGTCAAAATACCGTAGTGGTCTAAAAACTATATATCAATAAACACACGTATGACATACCCAAAATGCGATGAAGACAAGTTGAAGCTGTGTCTCTTGTATCAATCGTTCCTCTTTCGTGTCGAGCTTTCGTTAGCGCAGGGTCTCCCATGATTTTCTATTTTTTAAAAAGACAGTTAAACAAAAACTTCATTCTCTTTTTGGGCTGAAAACGATTGATCTTTGGGTGGTGTTGATGGCGCAGAGAGGTGTATTTAGGGGAGAACTGACGCAACTTCACATTCACTGAATGTGAGAAGCATTCAGCCTACATCAAAACCTCCAAACATTGCCTAGATTCCTACTAGCCATATAAACCGGTGTGATATTAATCCAATCCCCGCCAAGAAAAAGTGAGCATGACCTAACTGTTAGAGATATAGATATTCATGAGGACCTGCAGTTGTGGGGGATCATGAAGATCTATGCCTTTTGCTGATGCAATTTTGCGTCTATATTCCTTGGGAGTTAACCCATTTAGCCCTAACACCCTACAACAGGAGATGGATCAGGCGCCAAGCGAATCTGGCACTACCCTCGAATTAACATGGTCGATCCATCTCCTGCAACTGGTACATAGCCATTAGATGACATCACACAATTTGGGAAATAAATGTGGCCATGGGGTTAAATGGGTTAAAGTTCTTTGGCATTGAATCAACAAAGATTTTAGAAACACAATCTGCGCCTAGTGGCTGGGAAGGGGTTAATGATACAAGACCGGTAAAGCTCTCAAGGCTCACAAGAATGACCGATCTAACCTGCTGGTCTGTCATTCTTAACGATACCGCCTGGTCTCCGAGACTGGTCCAGAATCGCTCAGGCCAGCACACAAAGAATCAAGGTACACACCAAAATTCCTGGACCCATGATCTTCCAACCACGTGCTTATCATAAAAGACGATGAGTCCAAAATCACAGAACAGCAAACAAATTGCCAAGGAACATGGCAGTAATTATGATCATGGAAACTATTGTGCGCTCTCTGTTCAAGCTGCTAATGTAACAGCTTGAGCAGACAGCCGTGTAGTGTTTTGTTCGTTTTAACCAGTTCAGTGCCAAGAAAATTTAAACGCAAGAGGCGTAGAATCTACGCCTCTTGCCGAGACCACTGTGAATCCATGTCCCTGGGACAGCTATAAGGCTAGTTACCATGCGTTGATCATGGGAGGCCAGTCGTGCGCTCAGTGTTTGTTGTATGGCCGTTATCAGGCGGTGGACGTCTCGGTGATTGCGCGCCTCCACCTCGTAGGCCATAGTCAGAAACTCATTCCTCGCTCGCTGCTCCATCAAGTACTTGATCACCTGCACGAACAGAGTGCAAAATCAACACAATTGTCCACTTTAAAAACGCGACAAACTTTGATCAATTAAAGCTGCCACTGTGTACAACATACGTGTAATTTAAAAGTTGCTTTAACCCTTTAACTGCCCGGACACAGCCAGAACCAGCCAACTGCAAGAGGAATACAACCTTGTAAGCCCTTGCCGTTGAATTATCAGTTGAATTTATGATTGTTGTGTTGTGGTTTAAAAGTGCACAACTATACACTAACTTGCCTAAAGCCGTCTGTGCACAGGTGATTCACATTCACTTTCAATATCAAGTAATATGAACTGGCAACACAATTTCTACAGGATCACTGCCAGGACATAAAGATTGCAGGAAAATGTTAAACACAATGAGCCCCTAAGTTGAAATTCCCAAATGGGAATTTTTCTTGAACGACATCACCTCCGCTCAGAAGACAGATTGCCTGTCAGAGTTCCATGGTGGTGCCAGAATCGCTTGGCGCTTTCAGGTGCCAAGCTAGCCTGGCACCACCCTTAAACTAAGGTGGTCAATTTTTGTCTTGTTTTGCTTAACTCATTCAGCCCTGACGCACTACAACAGGAGATGGGTCGACCATGACAGGCGCCACGCTAATCTGGCACTATCCTTGAATTATCATGGTCGATCCATCTCCTTCAAAGGTGCATAGTCGTTAGATGACGCCTCCAAAATTTGGGAAATATGTGCGAAGGGTTGAATGAGTTAAAAAACACACACACACACACACACACACACACACACACACAACATGTTTCTATTTCGTGAACCTACAAATTATACACAAAGTTCAACTCGTTAAGTGCCAGTTCACAGAGACTGTGTAACTACAATCTTCGTTAATTCAACACCAAACAACCAAAGCCATCCCAGGAACATGAATTCAAAGAGGTCTCAGCAAGAGGCATAGATCCTCATGAGCCCCCGCAACTGCAGGCACGGCTGTTCAAGGCCTCCCATTTAGTTTTGAGGCGCGCGCATGCGTGCGGCGCCTTAAGATAATGAGCCGCGCAGTGTGTAAGCTCCTTGAATACCACCCGCTGACAGCACAGAGCTGAGTGCAATCTGTTACGGCTGTGCAACTATAGCCGCGCTATTCTTGTCACTGTTTTACGCGAGCACGCAATGTGTGTACACGCTCAGCGCTGACCGTGTACCGCATGGGATACATTTTAATGGCACCGGACATTTACGGCATGTTGTTTAAGCTGTACTGAACGTATGTTGTATTTATGACATACACTTAAAAGCTAAGAAAATGAGCTTTCTGTAGACACTAGACATGCTTAGGAAAATAAAGATGAGCAATGCATGCAACGGACTAGAAAAAAAAGTAGAAGACAGGCAACCGGCGCGCAGTTTAACGTGAAGACAATGCAAATCTGTTGCAAATGACACGTCTTTCAACTGTTCTAACTCATGCAAAGTATTTTTGCGAAAATAATGGTTTAGGCCAGCGATCTTTGTATTCAGCACTACGCACTACTCAAAATGTACACTGAACTTTCCAAGTCCTGTAGTGATGGGCAAGGGGCAAAACGACAGGTGAAAGATGTCACTGGAAGCCGCAGTCTCAAACCTGCATGCAGGCGGTTCAGGATATTGGTCGCCTGATGTTGACCTGGGGATGACAACGTCACTCGGCACACCCTGAACGACCAAGCAGCCTTCTCTAGGGACAGCACTGCTTGCTCCACACGGAGAGGGGCCTAGAAAAGGTGGCCTAACCAAAGCTCATCCCCTCGTAACCCCAGTTGGCTAGCCGCGGTCAACGGGCATCTTCTCATGCAGTCAGAAAACAAGAAAAAACAATGGATCCACTCTCATGACGACCACAACCGGACTCAACGTAGCATGCTGGAACATCCAAACCATGCTCGACACAGCAGACAGCGGACGCCCTGAACGTCACTCCGCCCTCATTGCCCATGAATTGCGGAGGTTAAACATCGACATCGCCACGCTCAGCGAAGTACGCCTTCCGGAGGAAGGCAGCCTCCAAGAACTTGGCGCTGGCTACACCCTCTACTGGTCAGGCAGGCCTGCATCAGAAAGACGGCTCTCAGGCGTGGGCTTCATGGTGAAGACCCCCATTGCGACTAAGTTGGAAAACCTACCAACGGGTCACTCCGACCGCATCATGTCCATGCGCCTCCCACTGAGACACCAGCAATACGTCACCCTTTCTCAGTGTGTACTCCCCAACCCTCCTGGCAGAGCCTGCAGAAAAAGACAAGTTCTACTCTGACCTGCGCAGCCTCCTGCAGAGCACCCCTGCAGACGGCAAAGTCATCATCCTTGGCGACTTCAACGCCAGAGTGGGCCAAGACTCTGAAGCCTGGAAAGGAGTCCTCAGCAAGCATGACGTTGGGAACTGCAATGACAATGGTCGCCTACTGTTGGAGCTCTGTGCAGAACAGCAACTTGTCATCACCAACACTACTTTCCAGCAAAAGGACAGTCGAAAGATCACCTGGATGCATCCTCGCTCCAAGCACTGGCACCTTATCGACTATGTCCTAGTGCGTCAGAGGGACCGCAGTGACGTCCTCCTCACCAGAGTGATGCCCAGCGCAGAGTGCCACACTGACCACCGCCTTGTTCGCTGCAAACTCAGGCTCCGCCTCAAGCTGAAACCCAAGAAAGGGGGCCCCCCCCCCCAAGAAAAAAAAGCTTGATGTTGCCAGCCTTCAGCGTGACGACAAGAAAGCTGCCCTTCAGGCCGATTTACAGCGCATGCTCAAAGACACAGTTGATCCAGCCGACTCCTCCCCTGAAACACTCTGGGAACAACTGAAAACTGCTATTGTAAAAGCCTCTGTGGAAGTCTTGGGCTTTGCTAGAAAGAGGAACAAAGACTGGTTTGACGAAAACGACGTAGAGATCCAGGAACTTCTAGCAAAAAAAAGAGCCGCCCACCAGGCCCACCTAGCCCAGCCTTCCTGCCCTGTGAAGAAGTCTGCCTTCCGCCTCATCTGCAGCAGTCTCCAGCTCAAGCTTAGAGAGCTCCAGAACGAGTGGTGGTCCAGACTCGCACAGAGGACCCAGCTCTGCGCTGACAACGGTGACTACAGGGGCTTCTACGAAGCACTGAAAGCAGTGTATGGCCCTAGGCACCTGGTACAAAGTCCCCTGCGAAGCGCTGATGGACAGGCACTCATCACAGATAATACCTCCATCTTGAACCGCTGGTCGGAATACTTTCAGGACCTCTTCGGCGCTGAGCGCACTGTTCAAGAAACAGTCATCCTCCAAATCCCACACCTTCCACTAAAGGTTGAATTGGACGAACAGCCCACCGCCGAAGAGACCCTCACAGCCATCCACCAGCTCAAGAGTGGCAAAGCAGCAGGCATTGACGGAATCCCGCCAGAGATCTGGAAACATGGAGGCCCAGCACTGCACAACAAGCTCCACGACCTCTTTCTCTGCTGCTGGGAAAAAGGAACACTACCAAAGGATCTCCGTGACGCAGTCATCATCACCCTGTACAAGAACAAAGGATTGATTGTACATTGCTTAACGTCCCGACAGCAACAAGGCTTTCTCAGGACGTGCCTGCACTGCTTGTGAAAAAAAACTAAACAGAAAATTGAATGTATGTCGCCAGCCGGTCAAATACGTTAAATAAACCTACAACATGGGGTCTAAATAAAGCTAAGACCATTTAGCAACACACATCCAA
This sequence comes from Semisulcospira habei, assembly GCA_036245525.1. Taxonomy (NCBI): domain Eukaryota; kingdom Metazoa; phylum Mollusca; class Gastropoda; family Semisulcospiridae; genus Semisulcospira; species Semisulcospira habei. Next base: position 157,207,907 of record BTPG01000005.1, read on the forward strand.
TATCAAGAGCTACAGGCAGTGCAGACAGTAGGGAGAGTTTTAAAAAGGCAAAAACAGGTGAATGGACAAAGGGTAGACAGAAACACATGCCCCAGAATAGAGAGAAAAACCCACCCTGTGGGGCTGACCAGGGTGACCCTGGGAACTAAAAAATACCTAACCCCACCCAAGTCCCCCAGGGCAGACCCGGGTGGGGTAAAGAGAGGAGAAGTCTGCCTGCTCTAATTATCGTGGAATTACCCTGCTGTCCATTGCCGGGAAAATTCTCGCAAGGTTGCTCCTGAATCGGCTGGTACCTGCCATCGCTGAAGACCACCTCCCAGAGGGCAAGTGTGGCTTCAGAGCCAACAGGAGTACCACCGACATGGTCTTTGTGCTGAGACAGCTTCAGGAGAAGTGCCGCGAGCAGAACAAAGGGCTGTACGTAACGTTTGTCGACCTAACAAAAGCATTTGACACTGTGAGCAGGCAAGGTATGTGGCAGATCCTGGAGCGACTAGGTTGTCCCCCAAAATTCCTCAACATGATCGTCCAGCTCCACGAGGACCAGCAAGGCCAGGTCAGACTAAACAGTGACCTCTCAGAACCATTCCCCATTCGCAATGGCGTGAAGCAAGGCTGCGTGCTGGCACCGACCCTCTTCACCATCTTCTTCAGCATGATGTTGAAGCAGGCCACAGTGGACCTCGACGATGATGACGCAGTGTACATCAGGTATCGTCTCGATGGCAGCCTGTTCAACCTCAGACGACTGCAGGCCCACACGAAAACCCTAGACCAACTGATTCGTGAGCTGCTCTTTGCTGATGACGCTGCCCTCATTGCACACACAGAGAGAGCCTTGCAGCGCATTACGTCCTGCTTCGCAGATGCCGCCCAGCTCTTTGGACTTGAGGTCAGTCTGAAAAATTAATTTTTCTCTAAAATGTATTTTTTCGAAAAATACTTACCGATGACATGACTGTCTGGAAATAGTCTACTTGCTTACCAATTTTAGCCTAAGACCCAAAGGGTCCCCCCAGGAGGCTCTCAGGGATCCCTAACAGGGACGAGAGTAGCCTCCCCTGCCCATCCGGTCACGTGCCCGGTGGTGTCTCCTTTAGCCAGTTGTCTACGGAGTTACCAGCGGCAAGCGGGGAGGAGGGAGGGACCTCCGAGTCATGTCATCGGTAAGTATTTTTCGAAAAAATACATTTTAGAGAAAAATTAATTTGTTTCCTCAAAACACATTACCGATGACATGACTGTCTGGAAGAATGCCAAAAAGGAGGAGGGTGCCGCAGAATCCCTTTCTAAAACCTCATTAGGGACGAGGACGGCCCGTCACTCCTGATCACACACTCCCGACAATTTTAGCGAAGTGCATACCTAAGGCGCCAGGGGCGCCTGGAGGGAGTGCTGTGCCGCAGAGATGTCGCCCACCAGAGAGAGGTTGTCGCGCTGGACCGTCAGGTCGCGGAGGTAAAAGCGGGCAAAGGTGGTTTCGGCCCGCCATCCCACTGCAGCCACAATGTCCTTAACCGCGCAGTTGCGGTCAAAGGCGAGACTTGCGGCCATAGCGCGAACTTCATGGGCGCGGATCCTCAGTGCCTCGGCTCCCTGTGGGGAGAGGTCGCAATAGGCGGACCGTATTACCCAGCGGAGCCAGGAAGAGATCGTTAGGGCAGAGATGTCAGTTCTGCCGGCGGTCAGAGGCAAAAAGAGACGAGTCCGTCCCCTCCGTACGGACTTGGAGCGACGCAGGTAGATACGGAGTGCACGCACCGGATCTTGCTGCCGAGTCTCCCGAGGAAGGTCGGGCCCCTTAAGCGGGCGAATAGCGATGACCTGAGGCGCCGTCAAGGGAGATCTAGTCTTAGCGAGAAAGGACGGATCCGGGAGAAGCTGAACGGAGCCATCCACCCGGAACTGCAGGCAGGAAGGGCGAGACGAGAGCGCGTGGAGCTCGCTGACGCGGGCTGCCGTGGCGAGGGCCACCAGGAAGCAGGTCTTCCGAGTCACGTCCGCGAAGCTGGCCAGATGGAGCGGTTCAAAACGGTCCGAATTCAGCCAGGTGAGGACCCAGGGTAGGTCCCAGCGTGGAACGAGGGAGCGGGAAACCGGACGCTGCAAGCCGAAATGCGCCATAAGGTCGGCCAGGTCCTTGCAGGCACCAGGGTCGGGACGGCCGAGGTGACGGTAGGTGTCGGCAATCATGGAGAGATAGCCACGGATCGTGATGGGAGCCAAACCTTGGTCATGGAAGAGCCAAAGGAAGAAGTCCGCGAGCTGAGGGGTCGTCAGAGCGACGGGGGAGAGACGACGGTCAGAGCACCAGGCACGAAGCACTCGCCACTTTCCCTCGTAGACACGTCTGGTGGAAGTTCTGCGGGCTGAAGCGATAGCGTCCACTGCCGCACTCGAGAAGCCTCTAGCAGAGAGGGCGTGCCGCACAATCGCCAGGCGTGTAGGAGAAGTCGCTCGGGTCAGGGGTGGAAGAGCGGCTGGTGGGGCTGCTTGAGCATCGTGCGAGGGGTGGGAAGTGGAAGGGGCGGATCCGTGGCGAGACTGAGCAGGTCGGTGGTCCAAGATCTGTCCCAGGAGAACGGGGCCACCAGGAGAAGGACTGCGTTGCACCCACGGAGCTTGAGCAGAACTTTGGGGACCAGGACCGTCGGAGGGTAGGCGTAAGCAACTAGTCCGTCCCAAGAGATCGAGAGCGCATCGACCGCCCAGGCCAGCGGGTCGGGAATCGGGGAGACGAAGAGGGGAAGCTGGTGGTTCCACCTGGTGGCGAAGAGGTCGACAAGGGGAGTCTCCCAACGCTCGCAGATCAGGCGAAAGATGTCCCGGCGCAGGGTCCATTCTGTGTGAAGAAGCTGGCCCCGCCGAGAGAGGGAGTCTGCCAAAACGTTCAGGTGACCTGGAATGTGACGGGCTCATAGGGAGATGCCGCGGTCCTCGCACCAGCGAAGGAGTCGGTAGAGAAGGATGCAGAGGTCGGGCGAGCGGGTCCCTCCCTGCTTCTGTATGTAAGCGACGACCGTGGAGTTGTCGGAGAGGACAAGGAGGTCCTGCGTCCGAAGATCGGGTTCCCAAGCGCGGAGGGCCTGCCAAACCGCATTCAGCTCCAGCCAGTTGATGTGCCGCGAAGCCAGGTCCTCGTTCCAGCGGCCGGCCGCATAGCGAAACTCGGGAGAAGGTGAGCGCCCCACCCGGCGAGACTGGCATCAACGCAGAGAGAGAGATGGGGCAGTGGTGAGGTCAGGGGAATCCCGGAGCCGAGCCAAGAAACGTCCGTCCAGCGAAGCAGATGGGGCCGCAGCATAGGGGGTATCGGCACCAGGGTGGAGAGGTCGCCGGAGGACGGTCTCCAGTGGAGGAGAAGATGCAATTGAAGAGGACGAGAGTACAGACGACCGAGGGGAAGGAGATCTGCCGCAGCACTCATCAGGCCGAGGAGCTGGAGCCACACCCTGGCGGGGACAGCCGCTTCCTGAGCTACCAGACGGGCGAGATCGGCGAGTTTCTGGATCCGAGGCTCGGGAAGACGCACTAGGTTGCGGTCGGTCACAAACTCCATCCCCAGGTGCACGAAGTGGCGAGAGGGAGAGAGGTCGGACTTGCCAGCGTTGACCAGGAAGCCGAGGCGAGACAACAGGAGTAGAAGCGCATCCCTGTCCAGGAGAAGAGAGGCCACCGACTGGTTCCGCAGAAGAAGGTCGTCCAAGTAATTGGAGATCGGGCTGGAAGAAGAACGACGGGCTCGGGCTACCACGGCGTTCATGATCCGCGTAAACACCCACGGACTGAGGTTGAGACCGAAGGGGAGGGCCCGAAACTGGAAAACAGTCCCGTCGATGGCAAAGCGGAGGTACCGGCGGGAGGCAGGATGGATTGGGACGTGCAGGTAGGCATCGGACAGGTCCAGGCTGATGGCAAAGTCCATGGTTGGACGGCAGCCCGAAGGGACCTGGCTGTCTCCATCCGGAAGGACGGGGCGGCGATGAACCGATTCAGGGCGGAGAGATCGATGATCGGCCTCCACGTGCCTCCAGGCTTGGGGACTACGAATAGTCGGCTGTAGAAGGCGGGGGAGTCGTGGCAGGCGACGACCTCCGTCGCGGCTTTCTGGAGAAGAGCAGCGACTTCTCCGCGAAGGGCAACGGCTTTGGGCGGATCTGCAGGGATCTCGGTCCACAGGGGAGAGCGCCGAAGTGGGGGCGGGGAACGGAAGGAGATGAGAAGACCGTCTGAGACAATGGAGAGGATCCACGGGTCGTCCGGAAACAGGGAGCGCCAGACGTCTCCGTGCAGGGCGAGCCTCCCGCCGACAGGGGACCCTGAAGTGGACAGCGGGGGCGGCGGCGGGCAATAGTCAGGGGGCCCTCCCACGCCCAGGGCGGCGGGCGGGCTTGGGCCAGGCCGGGACGGCTGGGCGGGCAGGACGAGCGGGGCGGGCGCGGCCAGGACCGGGCGCACGAAGGGAGGGGCGAGAACGGGAGGCCGAGGCGGAGGCTGGGGCCGTAGAGGAGGGTCTGACGAACCGCAGGGCGCGACCCAAGGCCTTGCGGGCTGGCGGAAAGCGAGACGAGGGAGCGCTGGGCCAACGGTCCTTGTTGGCTTCCTTCAGGGCCTGCCAGGAAGGGCCGAAGAGGAGGGGAGCGCCGACTGGAGCCCGGCGGAGCTGCGATCTCACATCAGGGGGAAGACCCGGGCAGGACAGGAGCACCGCATCATGCCGCATCAGATCGCAGTTGGTGGCCGCTGTCATGGCGTTGACGGAAGAGTGGTAGGCTGCTCGATTGGCCGCAACTGCCAGGGAGTGAAGGTCCGACAGCAGTGGAGAAGCGGAAGGAAGCCAGGCCGCCTCGATACGGTTGATGAAGGCTTGCGTTAGCAGCTCCAAGAAACCGGAACAAGCAAGAGCGTTGCGGACGAGGGAGGCAGTACGCTCCAAACCTCGAGGCAGGACACGCTTGAGCTGGGAAGCGCCGCCGGCGAGCACTAGGGCAGGCGGATCCACGTGAGGCAGAGGGCATGAGAAGGACTGCGAGTGGCCGGCATACCAGGCCTGCCGAAAGGCGATGTCAACTCCGGAAGGCCAGCGACGGTCGGAGAAGAAGTCAGAGACCGGCGCGGCGTCTCGCTGGAGAAGCGCAGAAAGGGCGTCTGAAAGGTCGCGGAAGGAAGGCGGCTGGGGAAGCGACTTGAATCTCTTCACCTGACGCGCAGCGTCCACAAAGGCGGCCGCTTTCCTCTTCAGTGGCGGGGAAGAAGGGCACGAATCCGCGGGCAGGCAGGCCGCTATGAGCCGGGCGGCGTCGTCCAAGGCTCGGAGAGTCTCGGCACGCGGGGTGGACAGGGTAGCTGGAGACGCCGGGTCCTCCACGAGCGAGGGGGAACGACTGCCGGACCCAAGGAAGGCCGAAACAGAGTCCTCCGGCAGCAGGCTTAAGGTCTCTCCATCGATGGCAGGAGGTGGCTGGGGAGAAGCCCGAAGCACAGGTGGCAGACCAGCGCGCACAGGTGGCGGAGGAGGAGCCGAGGGGCTAGGCTGCCGACGCCGTGGGGAAGTGGAAGGCGAAGGATGCTTAGAACGACATGAGCGCCGGTCCCGGGATCGACTACGCCGAAAACGAGGCGGAGTCCTGACGTCTCTATGACTCCTACGAGGGGAGCGCGGAGAGCGGCGCCGAGAGGACCAGGGTTGCGGCGAACGACTGCGCCGACGGGAAGCATAGGAAGAAGCTGAGCGTGACGACGAAGAATGCCGGGGGCTACGAATCCTATCGCCGCGACGGTGGCTAAGCCGACGGTCCCTAGAGCGGCGCCTGGAAGAACGGGAACGGTCTGTCCGGTCACGCGCAGGCGGACGAGGAGACGAATGTCGCGGTACCCGCTGGTCGTAGAAGTCTGCGGGCTTAGAAGGAGGGGCCGTAAGGCCGACACGTCTAGAACCAGGCTACAGGGGTCGCAGTGCTCGGGGCTCCTTCTGCCGGAGCGGGGCACGACTAGACGGAGAGGCCGAAAGGCCGACGCGTCTGCGAACAGGCGACAGTGGTCGCAGTGCTCGGGGCTCCTTCTCAAGGAGCGGGGCACGAATAGACGAAGGGGCCGAAAGGCCAACGCGTGTACTCACAGACGACAGCGGTCGCAGTGCACGGGGCTCCTTCTCAAGGAGCGGGGCACGACTGGATGGAGAGGCCAAAAGGCCGACGCGTGTACTCACAGGCGACAGTGGTCGCAGTGCTCGGGGCTCCTTCTCAAGGAGCGGGGCACCATTAGACGAAGAGGCCGAAGGGCCAACGTGTGTACTCACAGGCGACAGCGGTCGCAGTGCTCGGGGCTCCTTCTCAAGGAGCGGGGCACCATTAGACGGAGAGGCCGCAATGCCGACGCGTCTGCTAACAGGCGACAGCGGTCGCAGTGCTCGGGGCTCCTTCTCAAGGAGCGGGGCACCATTAGACGGAGAGGTAGCAATGCCGACGCGTCTGCTAACAGGCGACAGAGGTCGCAGTGCCCGGGGCTCATGGAGGGGGGCACTAAGCCGGCTAGGCGACTCGCCGGAGGAGTCAGCGGGCAAGGGCGGTGCGGACACCGTAGCAGCAATAGTCTTACCGAGAAGACGAGGTGTGCGTATCTCCACGTCCGAGGGGGGGAGCTGGACTGGGTCCCGGCGAGCTGTGACAGGTCGGTCGCGCCGGTAGAACCTCCAAAGCTCCGACCAACGAACCTCCGGCCACGAAGAGCAGACAGTGCAGGGGAGGTCCGAGGAGCAGCCAGAACATGGAAGACAGAATTTATGCCAGTCACTGGGCCACTGAAAGTCGCCACACAGGGGACAGGTGCGCACTTGATAACTTTCCATGGCGGCGCCGAAGCGCAAACCACCGTGAGCGACGAGAAGACGCAGCAAGGCCACAGGCCCGGTAGCAGCACGAGGCGCAGACGAGGGCTGGTAGAGAAGGAAGACCACGCCAGAAGCGGAAGACGAGAAGCTAGGCGAAGGCAGAGCGGAAAGGCCGGTCTGAAGCGTACAAGTCTACGAAGGGTCAGAGGCTGTGGAAACGCGTGCGAACGCTAACAGCGAAGTAGACAACTGGCTAAAGGAGACACCACCGGGCACGTGACCGGATGGGCAGGGGAGGCTACTCTCGTCCCTGTTAGGGATCCCCGAGAGCCTCCTGGGGGGACCCTTTGGGTCTTAGGCTAAAATTGGTAAGCAAGTAGACTATTTCCAGACAGTCATGTCATCGGTAATGTGTTTTGAGGAAACAAAGACAGAAGTCCTTCATCAGCCGGCACCCAAGGAAGAGCATCGCCCTCCCCACATCACCATTGGCGAGTCCGAACTGAAGTCTGTACACCAGTTTACCTACCTTGGCTGCATCATCACGTCAGACGCCAAGCTGGACAAGGAGCTGGACAACAGGCTGGCAAAAGCGAACAGTGCGGATGTGGCACAATCAACAGCTGAAAAAAGGCACCAAGATCAGCGTGTACAGAGCTGTGGTCCTCACCACCCTGCTGTACGGTTTCGAGTCCTGGGCCCTCTACCGCAGCCAACTACGACTCCTTGAACGCTTTCACCAGCGCTGCCTGCGTACCATCCTCAGCATTCACTGGAGTGACTATGTCACCAACATCAAGGTCCTTGAACAGGCGGAAACTGTGAGCATCAAGGCTTTGCTGCTGCGGACACAGCTTCGCTGGACGGGGCACATCTCCAGGATGGAGGATCATCGCCTACCCAAGATCACGGAAAGTTCTTGAGGCAACGTAATTTCCACACGTAGTTGATTTCGGCGACAGTGAAAATGTTCCCAATAATTCAGTTCATATGCAGGGTTTGCGGCAGTGTCAGTTGCACAGTTGTATGTGATTTGTCTTTAGCATTCTACTAAATCTTTAAAAAATCGGAAGTGCAATCCACTTTACTAAATCTTACAAATCGGATGGGACACATAATGTGAAAATAATAAACACTCTTAATGGTGATCAAGTGGCTATTTTGGCTAGGTGTAAATCAGATAAACACAGAACAGTGCAGGCTAAAATGTATCAGTCTCAAGACAGCTTATTTCACAGAGAGACTTCTTCTTTTTTGTGTGTACTTGGTACCGGCGGCTCTACAAGACCTTGGAGGATTGATGAAACTGTTGACATGTGTTCTGTCATGATGACACAAATTTTTTCTTGTTCATTTTTCATCCCCCATGCCCTTCGCTTGTCGATTGATGACTGCGTGCGTTTCTTCCCCTCCTTGCTCACCATGCAGTGCAAGTCCAAAACTGTATTTATGGATGAATGGCAGACAATGATGTTCCAAGAGATGTTGTTTAGGAGTGATTCGCGTGCGTACAACCTCTCTGCGGTAAAAGTGGTGTTTCATCGTCGCTGACTGGTTCATCATAGAGAAATGCAAGTTGGGTTTCGAGATCTTGCTTTTCTGTTTCTTCGTTTTCTATTTGTTTGAGCTGTTGGACGTAACCGTTGAAAGTCGGGCTGCAGTCTGCCATTTTATCTCTGGCACTGTCACTTTCAGCTAGTGACTTGCCGATAATTTTATCTAAAGAATGACATTTTCCAGCAAATCGTGATGTTTCTTTGTGATCCTAAGCAGTATGTGCAGATACGGTGGAGCAACATAGTCAAGCTCAATATCAACAATTGGTCATCGAATTGCATTGTTATGCAGTTTAGCTACTTTATTTTTTAAACGCCTGTATTTTTTGTTGTCACTCCTGATGTTAGCGACGCTTCGCTTTGGGATCTTTTCTTCAAGGAACTGGGGTGGAGTTTGAATCTGTGCTTTAGACGCTTGACAGAAAAGGCATGGATGGGTGCTCTGTGCATCCGAAATGCCATACAGTTTTAAAAGAAAATCATAGCCGCCATACAGGAAAGACCAATCTTCTTGTTTCTCCATGTCATTGTCTGCAACGTCTTGAGCTGGTCTTTGTATGACTTTAGCAGTCTGCGGAGGTTATCAGGACTGTCTTTGCAATCGACGATGAGTAGAAGACATGTGCTATTCTTTGAGTTTGGGTTTCTAATGTTTGCAATCTGTAGTGTTAGTTTGAACGATCCGCCACCATGGTCCCCGCCCAATTTCACCCACACCTCATCTTCAGGGATGGTGTTGTCATACCAGGTCAACTTTCCTGCTTTGTCGTATCCATCCAAAAGATTTGTGACCAAGTTCGGAACATTTTTAATCTTTCCATTCCAACGGTCGTCAGCTTTTCTTCTCATGTTTCTTCATTGGCGAAAACGAGATTTATTTGTTCGGTTTCTACTTCTCCAAACATGGCCGTTTTCTGCTCTTGACGTTCCTTTCTTTCACTCTTAAATTGGACTCCCACTGTTTTCAGAAACCTTTTCTGAGTTCGGTACTGAGTCCTGTTTGGGTTCGAAAGGCAGATCCTTGTAGACTGGTCAAAGATGCTTGATGACAACCTGCCGCTTTCAGGATTTTTTTCTCTGGCTTCTTTCGTTTTAATTTTAAGCTCCGAACTCTGTTGTGTGAAAGAATCATCAGCAGTTTCTCCAGAAACGTTTTGCCTCATTTTGTGAAGTATTCCTGATCATTTTATTTCTTCAAAAACGTTACCAATAGTATTACTAATAGGAAGACATACTTAACCTGTCAATTTCAGCCTCCAAAATTTTTGTGTGTTGCTACACAACCAGGGACGTAACTCTAGCAAGCAGTTACCTAATCCCCTGAGTGGCCTCCCTATCCTCTGGATAGCCTCCCTTCCCAAATTGCCAGTTCTATACTTAGCTTCCATTTTGTTCGGTTCCGTTGTTTTCAGTCTCCACGTTTCTTCTTCTCCTGCGTTCGTTTTTTCAGTTTCGACCTTCTTACGATGGCCGGATAAGGCCTCGGACATTGTCTCGCCCGGCGATTGCAAGCCTACTGGGGCAATTACGGCGTTTTGGCCATTCTTTTTGACTTCGTCTCCGACGGTCAGTTACAACAGTCGTGTACTTGGTAACGTGGCCCCGGGTCACGCGCGGTTCTCTTATGTTTCCATTCCTTGTTGCAGTCACCAGCTTAAAACTTGCTCCGCCAGTGGCCCAGCGATTTACATCTACGCTGCCTTCCTTGCTCGGGCTGCGCGTCGGATAATACCTGTGCTACTTGCGCCTTTTGGGAAGAGGACCATTGGTCCCAACTTTGGAGTTTCTATCGCTGCAAGCGCCCTGTCCCTTCCACTGCGACGCCAGTTCCACCGGCCCCTCCCCACTCGGACGCAATCGACGGTTTGTCTCGGCGCTCTCGGTCCCCGGACTCCGGTCACCCCCTCATACCGCACTGCTGATCAACGGTGACGGGACACTTGCGGCCATTTTTCCCTCCGGCCAAGGCAACGGACGCTGTCCCTTCTGCTGTGGGAGGTAAGTTCCTTTCCGATTCAATGCGCTCCTGCTCTATGGAGCGCAGGTTCATGTCTGTCCCGCGCACCCGCTCTACGGAGACGGGTCCCTCGCGGTGACTCCCCCTCTCCCTTGGGGGATGAGACACCGGCCCCCGACTGGCCCTGGTGGGGTTACCGACCAGCCAGGTGTGGCCTTGCCCACCTGCACCTTTGTGCCTCAGCGTCACCATAGGTCATCACATCACGACTCTTTACACGGCGCTGCAGGGCTTCCTGTGTCTCATTGCGCCCCGGCTCGGAGCCGGTCACTGCACGTCCATCGATCGGACGATCAGCCCTCTCGGCAACGATCTCTCCACTCTCGTCCGATGGCTTCACCCTGGTCCCCTTCCCCCTGGGACATTCATCTGCGTGGTCGCCCTTGGAATTGGACGGAACATGGCCACCCTGTTCCTCGCGCTTCTTCGGTCTCTTCCTGCCACGGTGCGCACCGCCGACCACTTCATGAGAACAGACAACACAGTCCCTCCCCTGTGAGGCGTCGGTCTTCTCCTTTTTCATCTTCTGCTTCTTCCGTGGACAGTCCGCACACTCGGAGAAGTTTGCGCAGGCACTCCTCGCCCACACTTCGGCGGAGTTCTCCTCACTCCTGTTCACAGCCGTTTCCTCTGGCCTTTCCACATAACATGGACAGTCATGCGGCTCGCGAAAGTCACTCACTCTCCGATATTCCGCATATTCTGCCTCGACGAGTGTCGGCGGCTATGGACAACGACGTCCTCAGTCTTCATCCTGCCGATTCTGCATCCACATTCGGAGTTTTTGGGCAGCTCCGGGCATTGAGACGCGGCAGTCGATCGAGGCAGCCACAGGACTCATCCTCCGTTTTCTTCCTCCGGAAGTCTGTCCACCCGCTCCTCCTATTAAGAGGAAGGCTTCGGCTTCGGTGGATGCTACCCTTCCACCTAAGCGCCTAAAATCTACCCCGCAACCACCCCGGTGGAACGCATTCTCCTTCTCTGTGCATCCTTCTATTCCAGCTACTAGTGTGGTGCCGGGATCGGGACATATTACTGCGGGCGCATCACATTCCGGGCCAGCTCAATGTTCTAGCAGATTCTCTGTCCCGTCAGGACCAGCTTCTCCATACTGAGTGGACTATGTGCCCTGACCTTTTTCGAATGATTTGTGTGTACTGGGAGAGACCCATGATCGACCTGTTTGGGACATTGTGGCAGCTGTGGGCTGGCGGGCCAAATCTACTTTCGCCCGTTTCTACTTTCGGGACCTGTCCAGACAAAGACAAAACCTGGCACTAGTGGGGGACATTGCTGCGGCACAACACTCCCTCCCAGCGCTGGATGCTCCATAGGTCACACTTAACTGAAATTGTCGGGAGTGTGCACTGGCAAGGGACCTAGCTAAGCAGTTACACAGGGGTTGAGTTTTGTGGCGGCCTTTCCTCCTCTTCGCAATTCTTCCTATTAGTAATACCATCAGTAACGTTTTTGAAGAAATAAATTTATTTTTCTTTAAAATAAATTTTTTTGAAAAATACTTACTGATGGTATTACTCAAACTTCCCTCCCACCTTCCCCGCTTGCCGCCTGTCTGCTAAGATAGAACTGGCAATAACGAACTCTCGAGAGATTGGGAAGGGAGGCTATCCGGAAAATAGGGAGGCCACTCAGGGTATTAGGTAACTGCTTGCTAGAGTTACGTCCCTGGTTGTGTAGCAACACACAACAATTTTGGAGGCTGAAATTGACAGGCTAAGTATGTCTTCCTATTAGTAATACCATCGGTAAGTATTTTTAAAAAAAATTTATTTTAAAGAAAAATACATTTTTCATCAGAGGTGAATTTGGCTACCTCTGACTTTCTGGCTGTGGAATCTTTTTCAGTACAACGGGCTGTCCTCCTGTCTTGCATTTGACGGTCATTTTGTTATCGGATTCTTGCATTTTTGCTTTAACCAGCTGGGTAAGATAGACTTCTTCGACACTGGTCAGAGGTGCCTGGATGCGATGAGGTTATCTCAGTTGTTTCTGCCGATGAAATGGTGATGTGGCGATGTCTCTGACTGTGGGCTTTGGAGGTGTTTTGAATATTATGAGTGGAGACACCTGAGGCTATTTTCTGTTGTTTTGCTGGCGTTGATGTCGACGGACCTGTCTGGTCATCCACTATAATGCTGCAATCAAACTGAGCCGCCTCAGCAGAAATTTCTGACACATTTCGTTTTGGTGCACCCACTTTTGATTTCTTTGGCTGCCCGGCCACCTTTACATTGTAACTCAAAATGATTACATGTGCTGCATTCACTTTCTGACATTGTGGGGTCAAATTTTGTCCAGATGTGTGTGGATCTTTGAATATCCTCTGCAGCGTGACTGACAGTGGTTGTTATGGTAGATGTGTGTGCACGTTTGCATGAGTTTCAAATAACACTTTCTACACATTCCTTTCGGATGTTTGTCTTCTTCATCTTTACATTTGTCAATACCATGAAAAGCAGAAAGATCGTCTACATAATCAACGCACAGTTTAAAGTGTTTAAGTCCGTCTTTCTTTTGCCTTTTTACTCGCTCTGCACAAATCCTGCACAAACTACTCAATCGTTCCATGTGGTTTGAATAGGAATGCTGTGTGTCAGACTCCATTTTAAACGTCTGCGAACTACACACATATGCTGGTCTATAAAACTTTCTATAACAAATCACAAGTAAATATATCCAGTAAAAGAAAAGCACTTACTTGTAGCACTATGTTACACTAACACATATCACTCATTGAAAATCCAAAAAGTATTTTTAAAGCACAGTAAAGCTTTAAAGCCCGCACAAATTTGGCACTCTGCCCACATAAAATAGTAAGAGTAAAGAAGGTCTACCATCAGGCGGTACCAGATGCCCATCAGAATGCGCTGTAACTAGTACACCTCGCCACCTGATAAGCTAGCTGGCACTCCCTAACTAAATGGGTGGGTTTGCAGAAGAACTGAACAGCCGTGCAGGGGCTCATGATGATCTATACCTCTTGCAGGTGGGTGGTTTTCAAATTTGCTCGGCACTGAACAAGTTAAACTCTTTGTTCATGCAACCACCGGCAGTACTGTAAACTGTATCTATAGCAGGGTTATGGAAGCAGCAACTGACCTGATCCTGATTGGTGGTGAAGTAATCTTGGCGAGCAAGTTTGAGGTGGTAGTTTCCACCCAAAACTGTGGTCCCCTGTAGTGTTGCTAGTTCCTGCACCAAGGGGGGCAACTCATCCTCCGTCAGGCGCCGAAGCTCTTGTCTACTCACTGCTAGGCTTGCTTTGGTTTCTTCCAGTCTACGACTGAAAAGAGAGCCAGAGTTAATGCTTTGGCTTCTGGTAGTGCATTTTGTTAAGGTGACTGTATTTTGTTTAAAAGTGATTCCTGGAGGAATTACCTCAACAAAATGTGCAACAACCAAAAATTCAGTTGATATTCATGCCATTTTAGTTTTTACTTCTCATAATTTGAAAGGGTGATAAGGGAGATGATAAAAAGCATCAAATTGTGTAAACTATATTCTATATTAAGGTAGGAACACAGAAAAAAAAAATCTTACTGAATATGATATGAACAAAAGACACTAAAGCATAACACTTGGTACGATAAGAAAATGAACTGACAGTCTGAACTGTCTTTTTCCTGATTTTCATAGAACATACCAATTTTTAAACCTACACACACATACTAACAGTTTCCTTACATTTTACAACAAAACATTCGCTTCACCTAATATCCATAGTTTCCTTGGGGAAGTGCCCACTGTAAAGGGACTGCTGTATTTCCTCTGCCATTTCAAGAACACTGGTTGCACATTTTTCTTCCACATAAGCGTTCATGCGATCCGACTCGCTCTTAGGAAAACTGGAACAACACAAGTGTATCACGTTCAATCAACAAACTGAGATTCACAAATTCACGAAAGCCTGTTGAGTTTAGTAATGGGAAGGCACCAAGCTTATGTCAGTATAATGAGGTGCGCGGATGTTAGCATTTTTCAGCCGAAAAGCTATTCACAGCATTCTCAACGTGCTCGCAGACCTATCAAGGAACAATCATCACTCTCACATGGCAGCTACTGTTGCAATAGGAACAAGTTTTGTAACACTGATGGCTTGCTAACACTGTAACAGCTCGCAAGCAAGCAGCTAATGAAATGCACTGTACAAGTCATGCATTGTGTGGAGACTGCTGGTCAAGATAATACAAGTCCTTTTTGGCGGGTGAAGGCAAACTCTAAAGGGTCTTCCAGCAGCAACTGTAATGGTGTGTGCCGCCCGAGCCTTGCAATCAATGCTATTATCATCATTACACTGACAATGTCTGTGAAGACTATAACACTGAGACCTAAACATATCACCCAGGGTCAATCCATCGACAGATGGTCGTAGACAAGTGAATCATAGCTGAATGAATTAGGAATTGTAATAACGACAGCACTACCCATCCCAACCCAACAAGAGGCGTAGATCCTCATGAGCCCCAGCAGGTTGCGGGGACTTATGAGGATCTATGCCTCTTGCAAATGGGCCTCTTTACTGCAGTTTGTCTTTTCCACTGTAAATGTGTCTCTGTGACTAGCTGTATCTCTTCACTGCAAATGGGTCTCTTTCCAGCAGAAATATTCCATAACCACTTGAAATACTTACACAGCTTGTAGTCGAGCCAGTTCTTGACAGTCCAGTTTGAATTCCTCCTCTGACTGACCCTTGACCAGTAGAGACGTGGGATTACTGACCTCTAAAAGCTCATAACGAGAAATTTCTCCGCCAGCGATGTCTGCAATGCCCTGTTCATATCAAAAGAACAATGTGCCAGTACTATTTCTGAAACAATTTTTTATTTAAAAAGATGAAAAAAAGAAGAAGTATAGGCCGTTTGACATCGCAGCGCACAACGTTTTTCGCAAATATCTCCACAAAGAAACTCTTTTCCGTACCACTTTAAGAACAAATATCCTTTAGTGCCAATTGAACTAATAGAGAATATTTTTTACTGAACTCTTATGATTTGTTGATTCTGCAGTACAGTTGTGAAAAAATTGGTGAAAAAACAAGAATAAGCCAATTTCATGAAATTCTATTGAATTTTTACGACTGTACAGCAAAACTGACACATTGTTCAAGTTTATTAACCGATATCATACTGAGGCTAACAGCTTCAGATCTGTACACTGCCATATGCAAGCTACATTATAGTACTTACAGATAAGGATATAGACCAATGGCTTTAGTTCAAGGGTGGTGCCAGAATAGCTTGGCGCCTAGAGGCGCCAAGCTATTCTGGCACTACCCTTGAACTATTTTAGTCAAGCTTTTTCGCACACTGGTGTATTCCGAATGATAAGGGTTAAAAGCAAATCATATTAGGTCAACGGTCACTGAATGATATTTGTTCTAAGATTGGTATAATTAAGTGGTTCTTTGTGGAGATATTTGCAGGAAACGTGCGCTCTGATGTCAAACGACCTATATAAACTAGTATCCAACATAAAATGTCTCGCTCTCAGTCTGCTGGAACAAATACCCAATAAACTTGAAGTTTAACCCATTTAGCCACAACACCCTACCGCTGGAGATGGATTGACCACGATAATGCAAGGGTAGTGCCTGATGAGCTTCATGCCTGAAGGTGCCAAGCTCATCTGGCACTACCCTTGAATTATCATGGTCGATCCATCTCCTTCAACAGGTACAGTCCTTAAGTAGCACCCTCCAAAATGTGGGATACGTGGTCTTGGGGTTAAATGGGTTATATGGAGCCATTCACACTAAACAAACAGGCGGCAGTTGTACGCCATAACAATAGTATACACACAGTGTACCGCATTTACCACTTACCAAACAGAATACCAGCTGGTGACATGCATTCAGTATTCTGGGTTTTTTTTTTCCACATGCAAGACAGGCATGTCCTAAGTAAGTCTTTCTTGCTGTCAGGATGCCAGGCAAATTGCAAACAAACAAAACAAACCAACCTCAAAGAACTGTTTCTTGGTGAAACCTGTAAGCGCTCTTGTGAACTTCTCCTCACAGTGATGGAGATTGTCCAGGGGCAGTTGTGACAGGAAGACAGTGTTTTGTCTCTCTGCATCGGCATGGGTAGATGGGCAGCTATCTTGGTAAAACGCCAGCATTCGTTTAGTGCTACCAACTAGCCCTTCCAGGCTTCTGTTGTTCTGGGACAGAAAATTTAAGATCAAATGTACATAATCCAAAGTAAATTGATAACCCTTTGGCTGTTGGAAGCCATTTTGTCATGATTTCTGCCACAATCGTCATGACAAAAAGTGTTGCCAGCAGCCAAAGGTTAACTCCTTACGCCCTGAGGACAAAATTATCAAATTTGTGTAGATCTCCTATGAGGTCTATATTACAGTTCTGGAGACATATTGACCATGATATTTCAAGGCTGGTGTCAGAATAGGCGCCAAGCTATTCTGACACCAACCTTGAAATGAATTTTTCTCTCTTACTGATGACATTACTGTAAGGAATAGTGTCTTAGCTATCCTAATTTCAGCCAAAATTGGTTGTGTACCTATATGGCAGGAGAGGCAACAAGGGGCGTCATAAGCCTAGTCCAGCATCCCGAATAGCCTCCCTTCCATCCCCATCTGGGCAACCGCTCCTTGGATTCCCGCCAGTTTGTTTTTACTTAGCTGATGAGCGGCAAGCAGGGCAGGTGGGAGGGTCATTCGA
This sequence comes from Semisulcospira habei, assembly GCA_036245525.1. Classification (NCBI taxonomy): domain Eukaryota; kingdom Metazoa; phylum Mollusca; class Gastropoda; family Semisulcospiridae; genus Semisulcospira; species Semisulcospira habei. Next base: position 157,225,015 of record BTPG01000005.1, read on the forward strand.
TTAATGTCATATTGAAAAAATACATTTTAGAGAAAAATTCATTTGTTTCCTCAAAACACATTACTGATGACATTACTGTAAGGAAGAATAACGAAGAGGAGGTGGGTGCCGCTTATAACACCCCTAACCCCCCGCTGCCAACCAGGCCCGCCCTCCTAGGAGCAACCTCCCGATAATTTTAGCTAAGAAGCCTATGGCACCGAGAGTGCCAGGAGGGAGTGTTGTGCTCCGGGAAAGTCTCCCACCAGTGCCCTGTTTCCTGCTGGCTGGAGAAGACCCGAGAGAGTCTCGCGCTGTCCGGAGAGGTCTCTCATGTAAAATCGGGCGAAGTTGACTGTGCCCCCCCAGCGCACGGCCGCCGCAATGTCTTTGACAGCTCAGTAGCGGTCGAATGCGAGGTTGCGGCCATGGCTCTGACCTCGTACGCCCTGATGTTCATCGCTTTGGCTGCCTCAGGGAGAGGTCCCGGTAGGCGGCGTGTAAACGCCATGGAGCTCGGAGATAAACCGTCTGGGCCGAGGCGTATCCCTACCTAGAAGGCGGGTGCATCCCCTGCGTATCGGCCTGGCCTGGCGCAGGTGTCCACATAAGGCTCTCCCCGGATCCTGCTGTCTGTATCCGGAGCAGGGCCCAAATCCCTCAAGGGTCAAATGGAGACCACTGGGCGATCCAAGAGGACCGGTTTAGGCTAGGAAGTCAGGTCGGGCATCAGTTGTGCAGAACCAACCATCCGAGCTGTAAGTCTGAGGGTCATGCTGAGGAGAGTGCAGTCCGCTGACTCTGGCAGCCGTGTCTAAGGTCAGTCGGGAGTAGGTCTTTTATGGCATAAAGGTTGTCCACGTCGACTGGAGCGGGTTGAAGTGGCCCAAGACAAGCCACCATAGCCCCTAGGTCCGGTCCCATTGCGGAACCGCGAGCGAAGGCAAGAGGTGTAGACCGAAGAGCGTCAGAAAGTCGGCGTGGACTTTACAGGCCCCGGGGTCGGCCGGTCTAAGTCGGTCTGCGTCAGCGATCCTGGCCAGGTAGCCCCTAACGACGCAGGCACCAAGCTGGTCGGTGATGGGCTAGAGGAAGAAGTCCACCCGCCGCGGAAGCATCCGGTCCATGTGGAAGAGGCGCTGGTCGAGAGTCTACGGAATGTAGCGAAAGCTCCCTCTGCTGCAAAGAGAATCCTCTTGCAGCGAGGGCTTGCTGCACCACGTCCCGGCATGTGACGAGAGTTCTCGGGACTAACAAATCAACGTGCGTGGGGTGGAGATCCGCAGAGGGGGGCCCACGGCGAGGTTCAGGAGGCCAGCGATCCACGAGCACCTTCTGAAACAAGTATCCACCCGGAACAGGACCGCGTTGCAACCTTCAGCTGAGTAGGAGCTTGGAACTAGCACTGTAGGAGGTTTGGTGAGGCGACGAGGCCGTCCCAAGAGAGGTAGAGAGCGTCAACCACCCAGGCTAGCGGCAGAGGAACGGGGGAGATGAAGTGAGGAAGCTGGCGATTCCAAGTCGGCGCGATCATGGGGAACTCACAGCCGCACCGATCACCCGAAGATCACTCGTGCAGAGCTGCTGGCCGCGACACGCGATGGAGTCAGCAGGTCATGCGGAAGTCCTGTGAAGACTCTTTCTCGGGTAGCGACATCTCTACTTCGCAGCAACGGAGCCCCCAGCAGAGGAGAAAGGAAGGGAGAGGAACCGTGTCCTGTCCTGCTTCTAAAGTAGGCGACTACTGTGGCGTTGTCGGAGAGGACGAGAAGCTCCTGACGTTGCCAACGTGACATCCGATGCTGGGCCCTGAGGTCCGGAGGACATCCGCCGAAGGCTGAGTAGAATCTCTGTAGCAAGTGAGCACCCCCGGTGGCCAGACTTGCGACAGCGACATCTGAGGTGAAGGCGAGAAGAAGGATCTCCCGTGGCGAAGCAGAAGGGATCCGCCCAGCGAAGAAGGTGAGGACGGAGCAACGGTCGCACCCGAACCTGAGACTTGAGGTCATCCGTTGAGGGTCGTTTGTGGAGAAGCAGGAGCAGTAGAGGCATCGTAGGGACGTAGGTCCGCTGCAGTACTCACCAGAACCTGAAGCTGAAGTCATCGTCTGGCGCAGGACGCCTGCTCTTGAAACACCAGCCGCGCTGGGTTCACGAACTGCTGAATCCGCCACTCCGGAAGTTGTCTTTCGTGAGGTCGATGCGTGATTCCAACCCGAGGCCAAGCGACACTAGGACGTGACGTCAGACTTGCGCACGTAGACCAGGAAGCCAAGCCTGTCAAGGAAATCCAGAAGTGCATCTCGATCCTTCTCCAACGAGGACCTTGACCGGTTCCGCACAAGAAGATCGTCTAGGGAAGTCGACGTGGAGCAAGAAGACGTCCGACTGGTCCTGTCCACTATGACAAACAGCTACGGTTAAAACCCCAGAGGCAGCAACTGACACCGAAAGGAGCGCGTGACACTGGTAGAGCACACCGCCGAAGGCAAACCAGAGGAAACGGCTGGAGACGGGCTGTCTGGGGACGCGCAGAATGTATTCTTCTCCAAGGAGGTCTCCGACTGGTTCCGCAACCACCAATCGTCCGCAACAGAAGATGGTCAAGGAATGTCGACGAGTCCTGGCTGACGACCCAGTCCAAAGGCTGTACTGCGGCGCGAAGGCTCAGGTGGTCTCCACACCAAAGGACGGGGCGGCGATGAACTTGTACAGAGTGGAGCATGCGTTGACTGTGGTAGCCACTACCAATGGTCGGGAGGTCGAGGCCGCAGCGCAGGGGGTATCCCGAAGCACCAGTTCACACGAAGTGGTAGCCGGCAAGGCGTTGACCCAGGAGTGGTACGCCGCATAGTAGGGGGTGACCGGCCAGCCTGGAAGCTCCTAAACCGCAGCGAGTGCAGGGAGTCTCCGATCCTCGATGTGCGGAACGAAGCCCGGTAGAGGCTCGGTCATGCGTAGTCAAGTGCCGTCTCCACAGGCCGACGCGGCAACGTCCCGGAACCATAGAAAACTGTCCTAAAGTCCTGGGGCGCCGGCAGGAACCCTGCGTCGTCCGTCGAAGCTACTAAGGGAATAAAACGGATCATTAATCTACAGCGCTAACTTACCTTCCAGCTGTAACACTCTACAATGTGTACACCCTTAAAAAACCCGAGACATGTGTACACCCAACCCCTACTAGAGGCCGTTGCGGGCCGACACTAAGGCTGCGCTCGTAGTACTCCAAGTGCCGTGCGGGCGCGCAAGCCCCGCAGACTCATCCTGTCCAGGGTAAGGCATCATCTCTGGGCTGGAAGCCGTACATCTGTGGTGTGCCGGAAGGCGTGCGTCGTAACCCGTGCAGCCCGAGACGACCTGTACCATGAGTGTCAGGCGAACGCTGCACACTGATCCCGTAGTCTTGCCCGGGGCGATGGTACTTGCACTGAGCTTGAGGCGGAACACTTCTGCTGGCCTGTGGCAGGTTTGGTCGGCCGTACTCTTGTCCCGACGGCAGACCTAGGGTGACGGGCGGCATCTAAGTCGCGGGAAACAGTCTGTGTTAGCGGCAGCCTGTCCTGCGAGCGCGGCCGCCGTCGAGGAACGGAAGCCTGCTCGTTCTTCTAACACCCAATAGTCCGTCCGCACCGTTCTGAGGATAGACGGGGTGTGCGATATCGACGTGAACCCGGCTCGTCCTTTAACTTTTATCTGACGGACGGGCGTACGCAAGTCCAGCAGTATTGTCCGGTCGTGAACCCCTTTCACTGACCCTCCGCCATGAGACAGCCTTAGTCGCCTGTCGGCGTTAACCCCCAATCAACTAATAAACAATGTTACTGACCTTTGGAGCGAGACGCTGAAGCTTCAAGTAATCTCGTAGTGATCCCGACTCGTCACTTACCATTCCCGACGAGCGGGTGCACACTAGTCCAGCAGTCTTGGCTATTCGTGGTCCCCTGAGCGGGGCGCCTCACGTCTGTGCTAGACCAGCGTCGAGGATTGGAGGGCTGTACTCCCACGTGAGCGCCACATGGTCCAGCATTCTCGTCCCGCCCAGGATACTTGTCACTCACCGCGGCCGGGACGTCATATTCTTATCCCTGCTGGAGTATCCCCCGGGTTACAGCGAACGGCGGCACCGGAGGGTAGACGGGGTGTGTCATCTCATCGCGATCTCGTATCGTCCATATTACTTCTATCCAACGAGCGGGTGTTCTCAGTACTTACGAGTTGGCGCGCACCAGCCGATGTTCTAGGAGTAGGCCCCGTCTTGCAGTGTAAGTCACACGAGCGCCACATGGTCCAGCATTCTCGTCCCGCCAAGGGTACTTGTCACTCACCGCGGCCGGGACGTCATAGTCTTATCCATGCTGGAGTATCCCCCGGGTTGCAGTGAACGACATCACCGGAGGGTTGACAGGGTGTGTCATCTCGCGCGACCCCGTCTCGTCCATATTATTTCTATCCAACGAGCGGGCGCGCGTCAGTCCAGAATACTTGTCTGGTCGAGGTCCCCTGTCCCTAACCTTGGAGCGGGGCGCCAAACATCTGGGCTGGACTCGTGTCAAGGGATTGGAGGGCCGTACTCCAGAAGCCGCCGCCGGGCTCCCAGCCCGGGTGCAGGTCGTGCGTGTGCGTGGCGGGCCAGACTCATACTGGATCCTCTCAGTACTTAACAAGTGGGCCCGCTAACCGGCCGTAGCTCTAGGGTTGGTAGCGGCTGGTCTATCCCGTGCCGTCCGAGGCTCCACAACCAGGAAAACACATCTTGGCCCGTCTGTGGCAGCTGCCGGTGCGGGTGCTCGCTCTCGGCTCCCTGGTAAACTCGTCTGCTGTCACAGCCGCGGAGGAGGGATGACCGTTAACCAGCGTCTGCTCTCGGACTGGTGTGGGCCGTCACAGTGATAGATGCTGCAAGCTGTAACCACTGCTCGTCCAGCCCGGGACGCCGCGCATCGTACGGTGAGTGTAGGCTCTGCCGGCACAGTATCAGCAGACGGCATGCTCGTCACTCGCCATAGGTAGTTCCCACAAGATTGTAGGTGCGGACTTGTAACTGCAAAACATAGTCAACAGTGACAGGCGAGCGAACGTGGCTCCCCGAAGCCACGCGACCAGCGTATGCGCGCGAAGGCAGACTTCAAACCGAATGCCAAATCACGGCCAGTGTCGATGCCCGGCGCTCTAAGCTCCCTTCCCTGAGCGCTGGTCAGCGACAATAACCAAGGTTTTACCTTACCATGTCGGGGAGGCCGAAGGCCAACCAAGGACCATAGTGACCAACCGTGCCACCGAAGCGAAGCCTCATACCACCAACGGAAGCGCCCGCACCCTGAAGGTAGCTCAAAGAAGCACCGTGAACACAGTAATCCAAGAGTCAGGTGGAACACGGGAAGTAATCCAAGTCCCCAGCATCACAAGTCCGGTGGCAGTCATTCGTAACACCAACGAAGGTAAACTCCAAGCTAGCACAGTGAAGTAGTCATCCCAGTCTAGTACAGTGAACACGGCAGAGCCCAAGCCACAAGACGACCGGTCACAGCGTGCACAGCCAACACCGAACATGGGAAGTAATCCAAGTCCCCGTCACCAGAAGTCCGGTGGAAATTCACTCGTAAACCTACGAAGATAAACATCAAGCTAGCACAGTGAAATAGTAATCCAGGCTAGTACAGAGAACACGGCAGAGTCCATGCCACAAGGCGACCGGTCACAAAGTACACCGCCACGAAGCAGAAGCAGAAGCAGTGGTACACAAACTTTCACAGCTAAGCTAAGAAACAAACTGGCGGGAATCCGAGGAGCGGTTGCCCGGATGGGGATGGAAGGAAGGCTACTCGGGATGCTGGACTAGGCTTATGACGGCCCTTGTAGCCTCTCCTGCCATATAGGTACACAACCAATTTTGGCTAAAATTAGGCTAGCTAAGACACTATTCCTTACAGTAATGTCATCGGTAATGGGTTTTGAGGAAACAAATATCATGGTCGATCCACATCCTGTTGTCTTTCAGGGCTTTATGGGTTAAGTGGTGGTCAGTGTAAAACAGAGAAGAAAGGGTAAAGACATCACTAATCTCACACAAAAGTTCTGCAAACAAGCATTCAAACAGAACTGGGTGCCAGTCTTTTTTTTTAAACCCTGCAGTCTCAGGCTTTAACCCATATCATACTGAGGTTAAAAGCTTCAAATTTGTACACTGCCATATATGCAAGCTACATTATAGTACTTAGTTACAGATAAGGATATAGACCAGTGGCTTTAGTTCAAGGGTGGTGCCAGAATAGCTTGGCACCTCTACTATTTTGGCACTACCCTTTAACTATTTTAGTCAAACTTATTTCACACACCGGTGTATTCCGAATGATAAGGGTTAAGTCCAAAATTAGATTAGCTCATGAATTATGCACTTTGGTACAGGTAGTTGTGACCATCAATGGTCATTATAATATCAAGTCGTCATACATTTCCACTTACCAATGAAGTATATTTCTTCAATACAAACCACTGCAAATAAATTTTAACTCATGCTATTGGGTTTAAAGAAGTACCCAACGGAGAAAGAAACACGCTTAGAAAAGACGGGTACAACACAATGTATTAATATTTCGGGTAAATACCCTTTGTCAAAATAGACAAACAAACAAACAGAGAGATTAGCCGCTACTTATCTTCATTGGCAGAAAGAATGTGGCAACTGAAGGAGGTGACGTAAAAGAAAGAAAAGGAAGAACAAAAGTGCGGAAAAAGTAAAAATGACGTCAACGAAAAATCGTAAGAGAGAAACTCGGAAAGAACCTGAACACGAGAGACAAGAGTGTGTGCAAGCACGTGCAGGAGCGAGCGAAAGAAAAGGCGTGTAGATGAGGCCAGAGAAAAAGAGAAAGAGAGAGAGAGAGAGAGAGAGAGAGACGGAGAGAGAGAAAGAGAAGGAAAATGAACGGGGAGTACCCTTGGGCACGAAGTAGGCGGAGTGTCTAATACACAAAGCCTGCTAAACACCAACCCGAAGGCAAACTTTATATCACCTTCAAGTTGAGGACTACCTCGGGGAAAAACGGGAGGACCCCGGGAAAAAAAACCCAGCATTTAGCACGGTACACAACAAGTAATAAGTCATGAAAACAAAGCAAATAATCAAATTCAGTAAGAGAATATTGGTATAAGTGGAGATTAGGTAGTTGTGAAACCGTCTTCAAGGGTAACTCAAAAAATAGGGGGGAGAGAGAGAGAGAGAGAGAGAGAGAGAGAGAGAGAGAGAGAGAGAGAGAGAAGGGGGCGGGGGGAAAGGAGGAAGGAGGAAGGGGAATAAGAGAAAAGGAAAAAGCGTAAAGAGAGAAAGAGGGCTAGAGAAAAGTTGTAAAGGGGGTGGGGGGGGGGGGGGGGGGGGGGGAGAGAAAGAGGGAGAGAGGTAGAAGGAAAGAGGAAAAAAAAAAAAAAAAAAAAAAAAAAAGCCAGAGCCACCAACCCCACCCAACAGGCACCCACCAGCACACAGAAAAACACACAGGCACGCAACAAGACGACCACGTACATCCCCAAGGGATGCACACGATCGCCCCGCCCCAAAACCGCGTATCAAACCGTGAGCCGGAGACCCGGCGCCCGACAGGGAAGGGCAAGGGATCCAACTAAACGTTCGGCCATCGCTGAGAAAGTCCCCAAGGGAAATGTACATATCAACCACCGCCAACCTCACCTAACTGGTTAGTGAGTAGTAAAACAGTGAGGTAAAGTAGCAGACACAAGCAAGGTAAAATAGGTTAATCTTTCATATTCATCCCGAGTGGCGCCACAGTGCCCAGTTTATTAATCAGAAATTTTTCACGGTCTTTCCTGGCCCAGACATTACTGGCTTGCATAAGCCAAAGGCCTTTAACCCGAATGTCCGAGATGGAGTGGTCGGCCTGATTGAAATGTCGTCCGATCGGTCTGTTGTATTGGTACTTGACAGACTGAAGATGTTCTTTGAAACGGTCGTTGATGGTTCTTTCCGTCTCTCCAACATAGAGTTGGCCGCATTTCACACAGGAGATGATATAAATCACGTTGGTGGTTTGACACGTGAAGTATCTGTCTATGTTGAATTTGTAACGTGGACCATTCACCACGGTGGAAGGGCAAATAAAAGGACACGTCTTGCAATTAGGAACATTGCACAGAGTGGAGCCGGAGGGTCTGGTGGTATGATGAGGCTTGAGAGTAGAGCGAACAAGCATGTCCCGCAAATTAATATCCCTCTTGAAAGCTACCAACGGAGGTTCAGAAAAGATAGCAGCAGATTCTTGACTGGATGACAAAAGACCCCAGTTAGAAAGAAGGATTTTACGCACCGGATTGGTGTGGGGATGGGTTTAATGTATAAACATAAAAGATTCACAAAAGCGCACACAAGGGACATGGTGGTTTTAAGATGTTTTTTACTGTGGATTTTGTGCTTTGGATGTTTGTTTTTTTCCAGTACTGTGGACTGTTGTGTCCAAAGTACTGCACAAAAAAAACACATTCAAACACAAAATTCACAGTGAAACAAGAACGGCAAAGCCCTTATAGCTCATGTGTATGATCAATCCACATAATAAGTGTGACCTCTGTGACCTTGACCTTTCCAACAGGGTCCCGGCGTCGGACTTTTCTCCTCTGGTAAGTGTCACCGTTAATTCAGGTGGACCGTCAGGGGTTCTTTCTCCGGGTACTCTGGTTCTTCCACCCCCCACCCACCCCACCCCCACACTTTGGTACCGGTTTCAGGCCACTTTACACATTTCAAATACAAGCGATCAAAAATCTCTGTAACTTCAGTAGCTGAACTGGCCCTTTGTCTGTCTTGTACTGTGTTTGTCTTAAATGGCGTAAATCCGTATCTGTTACGTGAGTGTGCGTGTTGGGTTTCAGTTCGCGGCGCTTTGAGTCGATTTGCCCAAAAATTGAAAAAAAGCGCCTATATAATAATGGTATTATTATTATTATTGAAATGAGCAAGTGATGAAGTGTCTAAAAATAAGTAAAGGGGGGTTGGCTTTTGTACCAGCAAAATCCGAGTTTTCTCAAAATGTATGCATTTTTCACAAATTTGTCAACCCTCCGTGACCCTTGACATTTGTGAGGGATCGACTTATTAGTATGCACAGAAAGGTGTTATCATCAGCTAACTTTATGCAAACTTTATTGAAAAGTTTGCAAAAACTTTAATTAAAAACTAAAATTCTATCAAAAACTGACATTTTGCACATACTTGCCAACCTCATGCGACTCTTTGCCTTTCCGATTGGTCATCCAAATTACTATGCATAGAAAGGCCTTATCATCAGGTATCTCTATACCATGTTTGGGTTTGAAGATGAAAATAGTATTTGAGAGAAAATGTCAAAATATGGCTATTTTTTACCCTTGTCTGGACCCCCATGACCCTTGACCTTTGCAAGTGGACCAGTAAATTAGTATGCATAGAAAGGTCTTATCATCAGCTACCATTGTGCCAAATTTGACTGAAAAGTTGGCCAAAACTTTGATAAAAACTACAATTCTATCAAAAACTGGCATTTTTCATACATTTGCCGACCTCCTGTGACCCTTGAACTTTCCAAATTAGTATGCATAGAAAGGTATACCATCAGGCATCTCTGTACCAAGTTTGGGTTTGAAGTTAAAAGTAGTACTTGAGGAGAAACAATTTGTGTCAAAATAAGGCTATTTTGACCCCTTTCTGGATCCCCTGTGACCTTGACCTTTGAGAGAGACCACTGACATTGGTATGTTTAGAAAGGTAGAAAGGTTTTACCACAAAGTATCCTTGGCCCAAGTTTGAAGTCTGAGGCTTGAATAGTCTCTGAGAAAATGCCAATGTTAAAGTTTACCACGGACGACAGACGCCGGATGGCCCATTACGTTGACTCACTTTTGCTATCACACGTGAGCCAAAAATCTTATTCTACAAGTACAACAGTTCCTTTATTGAAAAAAGAAAAGAACGAAAACTGACATAAGACAGATGAGCATCCTACAGTACCTCAGCATTTGTGTGTCTGCACTCATTGAGCATGTCCTTGTATCGGTGCTTAGCCTCCATCTCAATATCTCCCAGCTTGGACAGTCGGTGTGTCAGACCCGTGTGATGAAGACTGGAAAAAAAAATTGTGTTGTAACTGTCTTTTCTAAGCATGCTTCTTTCTTCGTTAGTTTTCTCAACAAGCAGCATTTCCCACTCAGGTTCGTCACTCTAATGTCCCGAGGAACGGGAGTTTTAACCTTTACAACCCTATTGCAGAGTTCCCATATATTTGGAAGATGTTCAGGACTACATACCAATTTCCAGAGAAAATAAACCATGATTAGTTCAAGAGTGGTGGTGCCAGATTAGCCTGGCACCCGGAAAGATTTCCTCAGGCTATTTTGAGTAAGTCTTAAGTTTTAACTCATTCGCGGCCAGCCGCATCCGAATGCGCGGCTCATGGCCGCGCATCCAGATGCAGCTGGCCACGAACGAGTTAACCCACCCACCCCTGACCCTTAACAACAGGATGTTGATCGCCCATGATAGTTCAAGCGTGGCACAGAATAGCTTGGCACCTGTAGGCACCAAAGCTATTCTGGCACCACCCCTAAACTATCATGGGCGATCTTTCTGCTGAACTGTAAATGTAATGTATTCTCTAGAGACCAACTCGCTAATTTGGGGATGGCGACCTAGGGGTTTACTGATGTTCAAGATAAGCTTAAGCTGTTCTTTAACCCTTATCATTAGAAATACATCAGTGTGTGAAATAAGTTTGACTAAAATAGTTCAAGGGTAGTGCCAGAATAATTTGGCGCCTCTAGGCTTGGCGCCACCACCCTTGAACTAAAGCCATTGTTCAATATCCTTCTTTGTAATTACTATCATGTAGCTTGCATATGGCAGTGTACAGATTTGAAGCTTTTGATATGGGTTAAATTGACAGCATTATTTGCTGATCAAGATCAAATCAAACTGGGTATTATATCATAGATGTGAAGTGCTTCACAAGTACCTGAGCTTGTTGCGTGCCTGTATCAGCCTCTGTTTGTGTTTCTTGTGCCTCTCTAAGTCCTCTTTCAGTCGATCAATGTCCTCCCTAAACAGACGAGAGAGGGAAATACCTAGATCAGTATTGGTTGTGTATCATGTACATATCAGGGCATATCATATATCTGCATAACCACCCATGTGCACCAGCCAGTGCAGTACAGTTGGCTGCATGCACAGTGGGGGTTAAGACCTTAACCCTTTGGGTGTCCATAGCACTTTTCATCAAGGCCATTCCTACAAGAATCACCTCGACAAAAAGAGAGTGGACAGCCAAAAGGATACAATCATGTGCCAGAATTCTAGTCTGATGACAAAGAAAACTGAGCTCTATGGGTGTATTTCGAGATGGTTGAAAATTGTTATTCTGACGCTCAAGAAATTGGAATTTATTTTCATAAAGCAATAGTGGTGTGACTATCCTTTTAGCCCCAAGGTCCCATTTCTCCAATTTTGGAGGTGTTGCCTAACGACTATGTACCGCTTTTTACCAGTAGCAGGAGATGGCTTGACCATGATATTTCAAGGGTAGTGCCAGATTAGCTTGGCCAAGCTAATCTGGCACTATACACAAACCAAGGGGAATTACTCAGCGCTGGACAGACAAACAGTTATATCCCTTGCCCCTGCCTATCAGGCACCCAATCATCAGCCCACAGAAAAATACGCAGGTATAGAACCAGACGATCATCTACATCCCTTAAAAGGATGCATCAGGTCTAGCCTATAACCCATGTCTTTTTCTGGAACTTAGGAAGTAGGCAGGAGAAACACACATACACAAACATGAAGGTGCACTACTGTGGTCGGGTAAATACACCAATTCCCCACAGTAGATAATAATAAATAATAAAGGTAATTTGTATAGCGCCTAATCACCAAGGTGCTCTAGGCGCTTTACAATCACAGTAATGAGACACAAAGTAAAATACAAAAACAAGCACATACAACAACAAAAATACATTGACTTACAAGGAGCAGAAAACTCTGACACACACACACACACATGATGAGCCGGCAGTCAAAATGGTCTTTACGTATATGCAACAGAGAAAAGGTGAGTTTTAAGCTTGGATTTGAAAATGGAAAGAGATGATGAGTGATGCACATCAGCTGGGAGAGCGTTCCATGTAATGGGACCAAAATACGAAAATGCACGATGACTTTGAGAGACCTTATTACGTCTAGGGATATGGAAAACACGAGTGTCTGAAGCAGACCGTAGTGAGCGGGACGGCATATACAGCTGGAAAAGATCAGATAAGTAAGGAGGGGCAGAACCAGAGAAGATGTTGAAACAAATAACACAGACATTATACTGAATTCTGTATGAAACTGGCAGCCAGTGCAAATCAGCTAGCAGAGGCATGTGTTCACGTTTCGGTACACAAAAAATCAGACGTACAGCACAGTTCATGACTCTCTGGATTTGGTCAATAAGATTTTGCGGAACACCGGACAAAAGAGAATTGCAATAGTCTATTCGGGACAGCACAAGGGAGGTAACAAGTGTTTTGGTAACTTCAACAGTCAGCAGATGTCGAACAGTGCTGATCCTTCTGAGTTCAATGAAGGCAAGCTGGCAAACTTTCTTCACTTGTTCCTTCATTGTCAGCCTGTTGTCAAAAATTTACGGGCCGAGCTAGAAAAGGAGATAACGCTCTCGCCCACCATCATTGACTCAGGAAGATCAGCACTGCACGTAGAGAAGCACGTCATTCTGAGGGACTCAGTTTTGTCACTGTTCAGCTGGAGCTTGTTCTGTGTGGTCCACTTCTGAACATCACAAATACAAGCCTCCATAGACTGCACCATCCGATCAACATGTTCGCGAAGGGAGTGTTTGTACAATTCTGTATCATCTGCATATAAATGATAAGAAACAAAGTGATACACAAGACAATACACAACAATGTAATGATACAAGTTTTGCCTCGAGTTATAGAATGCTAGCGCTGGTAGAATTGTACACAAACCATGGGGAATTACTCAGCGCTGGACAGACAAACAGTTATATCCCTTGCCCCTGCCTATCAGGCACCCAACCGCCAGCCCACAGAAAAATATGCAGGTATAGAACCAGACGATCATCTACATCCCTTAAAAGGATGCATCAGATCTAGCCTATAACCCATGTCTTTTTCTGGAACTTAGGAAGTAGGCAGGAGAAACACACATACACAAACATGAAGGTGCACTACTAAACCTGGCACTACCCTTGAATTATCATGGTCGTCATCTCCTGCTAAGGGATCGAGGGTTAAAAGGGTTAATAAAATCTTACTGTAACTGACTGAAAAGTCATACATAATACTGACATCAGCACCACCTTATTCTCTTATTATAACAAGGATGCAACTAGGCATCACACATCAGTCATAGACCGATTGCAAGGTTAAAATGTCCGATTAAAGTACCTGCCAGGAGGTCCAATGTCCTATTAAAATTGCTTTGAAGCCGTCAGTGTCCGATTACTTTTCCGCTGCCTTAGACCATATTTTACTTTGTACAGGGTCTACATGGTACACGGTCCTCCCTCCCGGTGAAGGTAAAAAATAAGTCTGTGTCGCATGCCGTGTGTATGTGTACACTGTATCACAATTGCATGATTGGCCCGTTACGATCAACTATTATTGCCGCCCCCCCCCCCCCCCCAGCCCCCCGCCCTCCGTTTAGCGCCACGTGTCATGTGCGCATTGTTATTATCAGTCAACAATATTTGTTATTAATTTTCTGACAATGCCGCCAAAGACAAATTCAAACCTCAAGCAACACAGCAAACGCCGTCGCTTTTTTTTTCAAAGTTCAAATGATTTTCATGTGGCAGCTACCTCTACTTCAACCGACAATATCGCCGATGTTACCAGCAGTGCCAAAGATCTGTCAGCGGATAGAGAAAGCAGGATGTCTGGAAACAATGTTGATTTTGTTTAAACTGATGTGAAAAGTATTAGAATTTTTCAGATTAATTAGATGATTACTAAATGGTCACTGCTGGTGAATGGTCACGTTTTGGTTAATATAAAAGCAGTACAAAATGTTTCCTTCATCTTCTGTGTTTTCTAACTCTAAACAGAGAAGCTTGGATATTTTGTGATGTATAAAAAAAATCACACAAAGAGACTGAACACTATGTTGTGAATACACAAAATGGTGTAAATTTCATGCATTTTACAGACGGCATAATTGACACAACCTGAATTTTGTTTAAATATATGTTACATTGCAATGACCTATTGAAATTGCTGTAACTTGTGTAAGGCAAACACACGTTGACTAACCCAGGAGATCTGACCTATCTGTGAATTTATAGTTGCATCCTTGGTATTTGTTTTCTCAAAACTCTTATTGATGGCATAACTAATAGGAAGGTATGCTTAGCTTACCAATTTCAGCCCCAAAAAACGTTGTGTATACATCACAACCAGAGAGGCGACTTTAGGGAGCCGTTACCAGGAAACCCTGGGTTGCCTCCCCTGCCTCCCTATACGGTCACGTGCCTTGGCTCACTGTGACCGATTGATTTCAGCCTCGTGGTTCTCCGACTGTGTATGGTGGGATTACTGTGTATTGGTGTTGTGCATTGGATTACCCGGTTCTTACCCTTGGATTCTTTCCCTCGGGATTACTTTACCTCACGGTTTACCTCACAGCTTCGTTGGTGATGGCAAGGTAAGGCCTCAGCGACTGCTTCTCAGTCGGCGTTCTCCCAGGCAGGGGCACTCTGAGTGAGTTTCGTCCCGGACTGGTAGCGGGAATTACTTTGACAAAACATGAACCTATGCGGGACCTTTTGCCAGCGTTAGCGACCTTTCGCGCTTGTTTGTTTCACGGCTCTCCACGCCTGGTGTGGTTCGGTTGGGGGGTTCTTTGTACGAGACGAAAACAAAGAATACAGAAGAAGGGGGCCATACCAAAATGTAAGGATAGCCATGATAGCGCAGCGGTATGATACTTCTACAGCACGCAGGTAACCCAGGTTCGAACCCTGTAGACGTCGAGATTTTTAATTGGGGGACAATAGACACATGGTTGTTTGGGCGACCTCACGCCCTCACCGGCGCATATGTTGGCTCTCTGTTGCAGTGCTGAGGTGATGGCCTGCCACCGCTGCGGGGATTTTCAGTGGCCCATGGACATCCACGATGTCTGCGGGCTGTGCTTCAGGGCGGACATGCACGACCATCGCCCCATGGACTGAGGAGCGTTGGTCCCAGCTGGGGGTGTTCTATACAAGGGAGCAACCGCCCTGGGCCTGGCCCTCCCCCCCCCACCTGCGCTGTCTGAAGGTCTCCTCCAGCACGATGCCCCCAACATCGTGGAAGTTGCCGCGCCGTTTCAGGCAGAGCCGCCTCGGCCAGAAGCACCTTCAGGACCAGTGCCCCCCCCGCTCCGATGCGTCCGTGCGGGGCCCGCAGCGTCCTCCGTCTCCGGCTACCCCACTGTCTGGACAGGCCCAATGGAGCCTTGCCCCCCCCCCCCCCCCCCCCCACCGATACGTCCGAGCGGGGCTGCGACCTCGGTCGCACCGGCATGCCGTCAAACAGACAAGCTCCCCGGAACCTTGACCCCCCACTCCAATATGTCCGAGCAGGGCCTGCAGGATCTGCCTCGATCGACCATGCCCTCTCGTTCATTGCCCCCCCCCCCCCCCCCCTCCGTTTTGTCCGAGCGGCCCGCAGTACAGGCCTCGAACAACTCAGCCCTCTCGTCCACTGCCCCTCCGCTCTGATTTGTCCGAGCATGGCCCGCATTACAGGCCTCAGACGTCTTAGCCCTCCCGTCCACTGCCTACCCTCCCGCTCCGTCCGAGCGCGACCCGCAGTACAGGCGTTGAATGACTCAGACCTCTCCTACGCTGCCCCCCCCCTGCTCCGATTTGTCAGAGCGTGGCCCCGCAGTACAGGCCTCGACCGGCTACGCCTCACGTGCCCTGCCCCACCTGCTCCGATGAGTCCGAGCATGGCCCACAGTACAGGTCAAACGACTCAGCCCCCTTGTAAGCTGCCCTGCTCCCACCCCCCCCCCCACCCCCCCCAACCCCCCCCTCCCCACCCCACCCCCCCCCACCGCTCCGATTCGCCCGAGGACCCGTGACAGAACCGGTCTCCCCACTATGCAACGGAGGACTCCCGGCGCCCAGCCAGGCCGGCGGTTACTTCGCCCCACCGCTTCAATTTGGCCAAGCGAGACTCACGGCAGCCACAGTCACGCTACAGGCGTTGCCCAGCAGACCTGGCCTGCGGGATCAGGACGTTGGTCGCTCGGATGGTACCCGGTACAGGTCCCGCTCTTCCCCCCTGTCGCACAGTGCCCGTCCGTCGCGCCCCTCTGCTGCGGATCGCTCTCGCTCCCCGTCGAGCCCTCTGGGGGCGCGCCGGCCTTCACACTCTGCGGCTTACCAAGACCGACGTCACCCACGTGGCCACGGGCATCAGGACCGCCTTCTTCTGGATCGGCACGCCGCTCCCCTTGAGAGCCAACCTCCGCGGATGCGGTCCTCAGCTTGCACCCGGAGGATTCCGCTTCGGCCCTGTTTGCGGAGGACCTTTCCTCACCCCGCCCCCCCCATGGGCTCCTGCCCTCCCTCCCCCCCCCCCCCCCTTAGAGGGGAAGGCCGCACCGATGGTGGACGCACCCCGGCAGTCCAAGCGCTTTAAGTCCCTCCTGCAGCCACCGACATTCAAGATCTTGCGGAGGCATTTTCCGCCCACCTCCTGGAGGACAGCTTCGGTGGCCAGAGCTTCTTTTCCGACGCCAGATGGCTGGCCGGGTTGAACATCAGCTTCCGCCAACAGTGGTATGAGGGTCACTCCCAGGCGTTCTCCTGTCCCCTGCTGGCTCTAGTCTAGGTGGCGCTGCTGCAGATGGGGGCCCCCGTGGCTGGCGTTCACCACGCGGTTTGGAGAACACGACGAAGCCGGTCCGAAACTCCTTGGCGGGTGCAAGCTTCCTAGAGTTGGCGACGCAGTCGGTGGTAACGCTGCCTCGAGGACACCGGAGACCTCCCCATCTCGGCTCCTCTCCATGGCATACACCCCGTGCTGGTAGCGGCGAACAGAGCGGCGTTTCACTCTCGGTTAGCGCCATGGCGGCTGCCGCCAACTGCAATCTGATGCGGCGGGACGCCATGCTGGGACTCTGCTCCTCACTCCTGGCGTCAGTAAAGGCTCAGCTTCAACAGGCACCTTTCGGGGGATCTCTGCTGTTTGGACCGAACTGGCAGGCTGTCAAAGGGTCTTCTGGGATCTCTGGTCAGCCACGACTGTCGCCTCCGGTACCCGCTTTCAGTCCTGCGGTCCTTTAGGACCCCATCCACTCGTCTACCCAGAGGCCACGGTTCATCCCGCCCCCCTGCCTGGCCCAGAGGCGCCCGGCGGCCTGGTCCACTGACTTGTCTCCCATCCCCCCGCCGATTCCAGTAGGGTCTCCAGTCGGCGGGAGGCTAGCAAGCCACAGCAGCGCGTGGCGCCGGCTGTTCCAGGATGACCCCTGGATTCTCTCGACCATCTTGGAGGGCCTGAAGATCCCTTCCAGTCTCCCCTCTGTTGCGACACCCCCCCTCCCCCTGTGGGTGAGGGTACCGGGGCATCGGGGCAAGGCGGATGCGCTTCATAACAATAGTAGTTGCTCTGCTTCGGCAGGAGGGCACAGAAGGCATCTCACGTATCGACTCCCCGGCCAGCTACAGCCGTCTCTTCCTCGTGCCCAGAGGTGCCTACCCCTCTTAGACCATTTTGTGTAATGGGCTGCTTAAAAATGTGTATTTTGTGTAATCATTTCAGCGCAACACGCAACAAAAACAATTCACCACAGCAAACAAATTAAAAATAAAGACATTTATCCACACTATTACTGTATTAGCTATTTTATTCACACAATATCAGGTATCGCTGTAGCAAGCTTGGGTTTGAAGTTGTGAATAGTATTTGCGAAAAAAACAAACTTTTTTTGGGTAAAAATATGGTAATTTGGGACATATTTTTTGAGCTCTTGTGACCCTTGCCTTTTCCGAGGAATCAACAAAATTAGTGTGCATATAAAGGTCTTTTCATCAGGCATCTTTGTACCAAGTTTGGGTTAGAAGTTGTGAATTAGTATTTGAGGAAAAGGAAATTATGTCCCCAAATAGCTATTTTTGATATATTTTCTGATCCCCTGTGACCTTGACCTTTGTGAGAAACTGTCACTAAAATGGACATGTTTAGAAAGGTCTTGCCACAAAGTATCCTTGGGCCAAGTTTGAAGACTGTAGCTTCAATAGTCTCCGAGAAAATGCCAACGTTAAAGTTTACCACGCACGACGGCGGACAGACGACCGCTGGCTCAGAACATAGACTCACGTTTGCTTCGCACGTGAGCCACAAATGTCTTTTGTGCATGACAGATCGCTGTTAGTAAAAAGGGCATCAGTTACTGCGACACGTTAGTGTCCATGCATTTCCAGTGTGCCGATACACTGTAAGGCTCCTTCATACCTGGTCACCAGATGTCAATGTTTACACCTTCCACTGTACGGTAGATCCACAGTCTAGGCAACATGTAATAAGAGGCATTGAACGATGTTGTGTCTCATACACAATAGGATGGAAGTACGAGTGTTCTAAAGAAGATGCACGTACTACACGTGTGACCAATGTGTGTCAGTCGGTGTCCACAGTCACCTGCATGTGCACCAAGGTGTAGCATCAGAGGAACGGAATATCAATTAGAACCTCCAAATTCAGCTTCAGAATCAAGCTGTACATCATTGCCGTTGTCAGTGCCTCAACCGTCGATCGCTCCAGCTGACACTGCCAACACGTGGTTATGCTGCCACGCGGTAGGTGGACACACGAGTCCCAATATATCAAAGCTATCTGCTTTTGAAACCATGTCTCCAGATACAAAATTTTATCACTCCGAATATCTACACATTCACTCGCCATTTCGACCGTAATACGCATGCTAACGCCGCAAAGCTGACCGTGTACCACGTACAAAAGTACGCACGCACTGTCAGGTCCCTGTAGTATAAAACATCGTGCATCAGTGCCGGGTGAAGGGCGAGGTCACCACTGACACGCGCGGCGAGGCTCGCGTATCACCGGGTGCGCGATATAAAACACCCGACGCCGCTCTAGCGGTTTTCCGGGAAGACCGCCAACCAGTACAGCGGTTTGCCGGGCCGAAAGGGTTAACAAAAAAGTGCTTTTTGGGGATGTACTACTCCTTGGTCTTGTGCCCAGCGGACTCCAAATGTCTTTGAATATCATACTTTTGTACGCACCACTGTGAGCAACAACAAAGTCCTTTCTGCACACGTTGCATGCATTTGTAGCAGTGGAGCCCCCTGCTATCGCTAGTTACTACCCGCGAGTCAAGAGTTCAGTGTTTCAGTGCACGCTTGGCGCGCTGTGTGCGAGTACTTTTGCTGCCTTGGCTAGTCAGTGTGGAGCGGACTACACGCGCAAAGCTTAGTGACTTAGTGACAGTCTCTGGTTCCAGAGGCTGGGAGCCTAACGGCCGATCTTCAGTCCACAATTAGCCAGCCCCCCCCCCCCCCCACGTAAATTGCGTATTTTAGAGGGACTGGTCGTATTCCCGTAATTTGAGCCGAAAATGCGTAAAATTACGAGCTAGCGCGTAAGGTAGGCACCTCTGCGTGCCCAAGCCCAGCAGCAAGTGGCATCCGGTCATCGACCTCTCAGCGCTAAACAGGTACTATCGGCCCCACGCTTCCGGATGGAGATGGCCACAGCTCTGAGGGCGGCGGTGCGACCCCACGACTTCGCCGTGAGCCTCGACCTCGCGGACGCATACCCCCACGATCCCGTGCAGCCGGATGCGCTTCACAACAAAGTAGTTGCTCTGCTTTGGCACGAGGGAATGGAAGTCGTCTCACGTATCGACTCCCCGACCTGCTACAGCCGCCGTGAGCCTCAACCTTGCGGACGAATATCGCCACGTTCCCGTGCAGCCAGATGCACTTCACAAGGGAGTTGCTCTGCTTCGGCAGGAGGGCACGGAAGTTGTCTCACGTATCGACTCCCCAGCCTGCTACAGCCGTCTCTTCCTCGTGCCCAAGCCTAGCAGCAAGTGGCATCTGGTCATCGACCTCTCAGCGTTAAACAGGTACTTTCGGCACCATACTTCCGGATGGAGACGGCCACAGCTCTGAGGGTGGCGGTGCGACCCCACGACTTCGCCGTGAGCCTCGACCTCGCAGACACATACCCTTACGTTCCCATCAGCTGGTGTCCCGTCGATGCCTTCACTTCGCCTTCCGCAGAGTAGTGTACCAGTTTCGGGCTCTGCCTCAGCCCGTGGGTGTTCACCGGGATTTCAACGGAATCGTCTACAGGTTCCGACAGATGGTCTCGCGCCCAACTTCCAACTATCTGGACGTTCTGCTCCTCGGGAACCAGATGCTGACAGCCTCTGAGGAGGACAGGGACGCTATGCTGACCCTGCTCCACCAGCTCGGATTCCTGGTCAACGGAGGCAAGTCCGATCTCTGACCCTCGCACAGGTTGTTCACCTAGGCATGGAGTTCCTGACCGACCTCTACCGGGTGCAGTTCCCCGAAGATCGGATTCATCAGATGGCAGGGTTGGTGCTCCAAGGGTCTCGCACAGAATCTCTCCTGGTCAGGGTCTCCTAAGCGCAGCAGCGGACCTCCTACCCCTCGGCTGGCTCTGCTCTCGCCCGATCCAGCTGCATCTGCTCCTCCTCTGGAGCCTGTCCTCCGGAGATCTGGCGGGCCTGGTAACTATATCGCCTTGGGTCAAGTCTCATCTCCAGCAGTGGACGGACAGCGCTGATTAGCGTTGTGGGTTCCACTCTTCTCCCCACCACCCCAGCTTTCCATCTGCACTGGCGTGAGCCTCTCCGGCTGGGGAGCACTGCTGCTGCCGGAGTTCGTCGCAACATCGGGCAGCTGGCCACGGGACCAGGCAGACAGGCACATCAACTGGCTGGAGCTGTAGGCCATTGGTGGGCGCTCAACGCCTGGGAAGATCGCCTCAATCAGGAGACCCTGGTTCTCTCCGGCAACTCGTCAGTCGTGACCTACATACAGAACCAGCGTGGGATGCGTGCTCCCTCCCTCTGCATCCTCGTGTATCAAGCCCTCCTGTGGTGCAGGAAGCGGGGCATCACGCTTTGGGTGCGGCACATCCCGGGCCATCTGAACGTCCTCGCAGACTCCCTGTCGCATCGCGGCCAGCTTCTCCGCGGAGTGGTCCTTGCGCCCAGATATCTTCTACCTACTCTGTGCGCGCAAGGAAGCGCCCATGATTGACCTCTTTGCCACGAGGTGGAGCAGGCAGTCCCCCGCTCTTCGTCTCCCCCATTCCTGATCCATGAGCCTGGGCCTTAGACGCACTCTCCAGCCCTGAGGACTGGCAGCTAGTGTCCGCGTTCCCTCCCGCCATCCTGGTACCAAAGGTGCCCCAGAAGCTCATGGGCGGTGACACGGTCCTGTCCCTCGTGGCATCGTTCAGCGGGACCGAGAGTGGGACCAGAGGCCTCTGAGCTTCGCTATGGGCTCTCCACTGAGGCTTCCCACGCCTCATACGATGCTCAAGCATCCCCAACAGCAGCGGTTCACCCGTGCCCAGTCTGGCAGCTACTGCACGCTGGGAGATTGTCCGGCAGTCCCTCGCCGCAAAAGGCTTCTCGGGTGCAGCGGTGGAAGTGATCGCAGCGGCTCACAGGGCCTCTCCCCGTAACGGCCACGAGGGAAAGTGGCGGGTCCTCCAGTCCTGGTGCACAGCCGGGCAGCTCTCCCCCGCGGACCTAACTACCCCACAGCTGGCCAAGCCCTTTCAGTGGCTCTTCTCCCAGCAGAACCTTGCCCCCATCACCATCAGAGGTTACCTGGCGATGATGGCAGACACGTATCACCACCTGGGCCTACCAGACCCGGGGACCTGCAAGGACCGCATGGATCGGATGGTGCGCTTGGATCTTCAGCGGCTGGTTCCCGCTCGTGGATCCCTCGCTGGGACTTGTCCGGGGTGCTAAACGGGCTCAACTTGGAGCGGTTCAAGCCTCTACCCTCAGCGCAGCTCGGAGACCTGACCAGGAAGGCCTGCTTCCTTCGCGCCTTCGCCACGACAGCCGGGGTGAGCGAGACCCACGCCTTCACAGGGTGACCCTCCTGTCTCCAGTTCAGGGCCGATGGTTCGGTACAGCTCCGCACTGATCCGACGTTTCTGGCCAAGAACAAGCCTCAGCGGCCGCACCTCGGTGTTGACCGTCCGCCAGCTCCAGGCGAAGTACCAGTCCCGGGTGTCACACCGCAGGACCCCATCCGGGCGTTGGAGTTTACCTGCGCAGAACTAAGCCACTCAGACAAGGGCGCTCACGCCTTTCCTACCCTGGGCGGACGTAACATCCCGACACAAACGAGCGCATCCGGGAGCCCTGCCCCACCTTCGGTGAGGGAATGGCCGGTCCGCCCACGACGGGACGTGCTCCCTAGGCAAGTCCAGGCAATAGGAGCTCGGTCCCCACGCCCAGAAAGAGAGGAGCGGGCGAGGACGATGCGCACCCGGGCGCATGAGATCAGAGGAGTGGCTGCAGGCACCGCCTGGACCGCAACTGCGCAGAAGAGATGTTGGGGTGGCCTTGGCTTGGCGGGGCGATCCACCTTCGCCCGCCTCTGCTTCCGAGACCTATCCGGCCAGTGGGGGACATATCGGCAGCGCGACACTCCCTCCCGGCGCCACAGGTGCTATAGGTCACGCCTAGCTGAAATTGTCGGAAGTGGGTGCGTGGGGGGGGGGGGGAGGCCTCGATAGTTAACGCACGGTGCGGTGCGTTTTTTCCTGGCAAAATGAACACGTGGGAGATGCATAGGGGGCGGAACCCTAATCCTATTTGCAATTCTTCCTATTAGTAATGCCATTGGTAAGAGTTTTGAGAAAACAAATGTATTTTTCTCTAAAATGTATTTTTTCGAAAAATACATACCGATGGCATTACTCAGAGGTCCCGCCCTTCTGCCCCGCTTGCCGCTGTTGAGCTAAGGCAAAGACTGGCGGGTACTGCCAGGCACGTGACCAAATAGGGAGGCAGGGGAGGCAACCCAGGGCTTCTTTGTAATGGCTCCCTAGAGTCGCCCCCCTGGTCGTGATGCATACATAACGTTTTTTGGGGCTGAAATTGGTAAACTAAAGTGTACCTTCCTATTAGTAATGCCATCGGTAAGTATTTTTTGAAAAATACATTTTACTTAGAGAAAAATACAATTTTTTATACATCCCCTCTCCACACACAGAGAGATCCCAACTATAAACTGACACAAATGGTAATGGCTGTTTAAATTTACAATGTTTTTGAACTTTTCCCCGAATATGATCACCCATGTAAGTCTTACCTAAGTGTCTCTGTTGAAATGTCATCATGAGTAGAAGATAAGCAAGCAAGAGCTTCTTCCAGTTGAGAACCTTCCAAGATTCCCTCCCCTTTTCTCTCCAGCTGATGAAATCTGCCGAAATAAACCACCAAATTAATCGTACATTGCAAGTTAATATTAACAACTAACATATGTTACTATATATAACATGTTACTTCAATACTTTTTCTGTTATCGTTGAGAAGCTTCTCAACGATAACAGAAAACGTATTGAAGCACAATAATGAAGGCACTTAGAGCACTGTTACTAGTGTTAGGTTACAAATTTTACAATTACTAAATAGTAAATATTAAAACTTGATACAAGTTCCCACTTAAACAGACTCGTAGTTCAAATAACTGTATGAAATCTTGTATTTAAAAATTATAATTACACGATTTGACTTACAAAACAAAAACTGATTATTTTATATTCTCTCAGATCAAAACAATAACAGTGTGTCCTC
Source organism: Semisulcospira habei (assembly GCA_036245525.1). Lineage (NCBI taxonomy): Eukaryota > Metazoa > Mollusca > Gastropoda > Semisulcospiridae > Semisulcospira > Semisulcospira habei. Next base: position 157,248,872 of record BTPG01000005.1, read on the forward strand.
ATTCACAAAAAGATTCAGGATTTACTGATTGCTTTAAAAACTGTTAACCCATAAAGCCCTGAAAGACTATGACAGGATGTACTTACTTACTTACGCCTGTCACCCCTACCCGGGTATAGGCCGTCGACGAGAGACCTCCAGCAACTCCTGTCCTGTGCTTCTCCTTCGATTCTACTCCATGTGGTTCCCAGTCTCTTGATGTCTGCTTGGAGGTCTCGACACCAGGAGTTTCTCGGCCTACCTCTTTTCCTCTTTCCCTGGGGGTTCCATGACAATGCCTGCCTAGTGATACTGGAAGCTGGCTTTCTCAGACTGTGACCGATCCATCCCCATCTTCTTCGCCCAATTTCATTCTCTGCTGTTATCTGCTCTGTTCTCTCCCAGAGTCTGACGTTGCTGATCTTCTCTGGCCAGTGGATTTTCAAAATTCTTCTAAGGCAACTGTTCATGAAGGTCTGTACTCTGTTGACTGTGGTTTTTGTCAATCTCCAAGTCTCTGCTCCATATTGGAGAACTGCTTTTACATCGAGTTGAAAATCCGGACTTTGGTGTGTTGTGACAGCTCTCTGGAAATCCACACTTTTTTCAACTGGAGAAAGGCTGCTCTGGCTTTACCGATTCGTGCTCTGACATCTGCATCCGTGCCGCCTTTTTTGTCTATGATGCTCCCGAGATAGGTGAAGGACTCCACCTCCTCCAACGGGGTGCCAGCAAGCAAGACTGGTTCTTCCCTGGTTGCGTTCAGCCTCATTGTCTTTGTTTTCTGTTTGTGAATGGTGAGGCCCACTTGGGACGAGATGTCAGCAAGCCTCGTGGTCTTGACCTGCATTTGTTGATGAGTGTGGGACAGTAATGCCAAGTCGTCTGCAAAATCGAGGTCGTCAAGCTGTGTCCACTGTATTCCACTTTGTCTGTGCTCTGTGGTCATCTTCATGACCTAGTCTATGGCCAGTAGGAAGAGGAACGGAGACAGCAGACACCCCTGCCTGACACCAGTTCTGACCTGGAGCTCTCTGGTGAACTGCCCTTCATGGATCACGCGGCATGTCATGCCATTGTAGCTGCTCTTGATCAGGCGGACGAGCTTTGTGGGTACACCGTAGTGTCGTAGGAGTTTCCACAGAGTCTCTCGGTCCACGCTGTCAAATGCTTTCTCATAATCCACAAAGTTGATGTACAGCGGGGAGCTCCACTCCAGAGACTGTTCCACGATGATGCGGAGAGTGGCGATCTGGTCTGTACATGATCGGTTCTTCCTGAATCCTGCTTGCTGGTCTCTCAGCTGGGGGTCAACGGAGCTCTTCATTCTCTCCAGGATGATCCTGTTGAAGACCTTTCCTGGTACTGACAGCAAGGTGATTCCTCTGTAGTTGGAACACTTGCTGAGGTCGCCTTTCTTGGGAAGCTTGATTAGGTACCCCTCCTTCCAGTCAGCCGGCATCACCTCCTCTTCCCAGATCTTTCCAAACAGTGGGTACAGCATCTCCACTGTTGTCTCTAGGTCTGCTTTCAGAGACTCCGCTGGGATGCCATCTGGCCCTGCTGCTTTGCCGTTCTTCAAAAATGCCACTGCTCTTCTGATCTCTTCCAGGCTGGGTCTGTCACAGCTGATGGGTAGGTCGGTCTCTGCCGGCTGGATGTCTGGGGGGGTCGGGTGGGCTAGGTCTGTTCAGTAACTCTTCAAAATACTCGGCCCATCTGTCGAGTTGGTCTGCTCTGTCTGCAATAGGCTTGCCTTCTTTGTCTTTTACTGGTCTTTCTGTATGGCCATACTTGCCTGACAATCTTTTGGTAATGTCGTAGAGCTGTTTCATGTTGCCGCTGCCTGCTGCCTTTTCTGCCTCTGCTGCCAGGCTGTCTGTGTAGGCCCTCTTGTCTGCCCTGATACTCCTCTTCACCTCGCGGTTGGCTTCCGAGTATTCCCCTGTGCCCTTACTTTGGCTGCTCTCGTGCGACTGTTGTTGACAACTGCTTTCTTCTGCTTCCTCACTTCTATCTTCTTCAAGGTCTGTGCCGACAGCCAGTCCTTGTGATGGTGTTTCCTAAACCCTACAGTGTCTTTGCAGGTTGAGTTCAGCGCCTCTCTAACTGCCTTCCACTGCTGCTCTGTGGTGACCGCCTCCTCTTCATTTACTAGCTACTGTACCGCTTGAAAACGGTTGGACAGCACCAGTTTGAACTCTTCTCTAACTCCAGTTTCTCTCAGGAGGCCTACATTATAGCGCTGTCTTCTTGTTGTCTCTGTGCGGCTTTTCTTTAGCTTGAGCTTCATTCTTAAGGTAAGCAGATGGTGGTCGGAGGCGACATCTGCTCCCCTCCTCACTCGAACATCTTGAAGGGATCTTCTTAATTTCTTGCTAATGCAGATATGGTCTATTTGATTTTTTGTAGTATGGTCAGGTGAGACCCAAGTTGCTTTGTGTATTCTTCTGTGTGGGAAGATGCTGCCTCCAATGACAAGTCGGTTTAGAGCACAAAAGTCTACAAACCTCTCCCCGTTCTCACTCATCTCCGAGCCTAGTCCCTGTCTCCCCATCACCTCTTCGTATCCGGTGTTGTCCTCCCCTATTTTGGCATTAAAATCGCCCATGACGATGGTGATGTCTCGCTCCGCACATTTGTCCAAGGCACTCTGGAGTCGGTCGTAGAACTCTTGTTTCTCTTCCTCGTCACTGTCATTAGTGGGCACATAACACTGGATGACGTTCAGCTTGAGCTTTTTCTTGGTTCTAAAGGCTGCTGTGATAATTCTTGACCCAAGAGGTTCCCAGCCCATCAGCGCTCTCTGTGCCACTGGTGACAGCATGAATGCTACACCTTCTGTATGGGGGGCATTCTCCTCTTCATGACCTGAATACAAAATCATCTCCCCACTTAACAGCCTTTTCTGGCCAGACTGCGTCCATCTGGCTTCACTGATACCTAGCAGGGAAAGGTTGTACTTTTGCATTTCCGCTGCTATCTGGGCGGCCTTGCCGCTCTGGTACATGGTCTTGACGTTCCATGTGCCCATGGTTGTATCCCTGGATAGAGAGAGGCGGCTCGGTCCTGTGGCTTCCGAAGACTTCCGGCTTTCACCACAGGATGTCATAAGTCTTCTGGTAGAAGAACCTTCCTCCTCCAGGAAAGGAATTACTGTTAGTCTTTTCGTCGGCGTTTTTGTAGCTATTTCCTTTTTTGCAGGGTGGGGAAGCTACCCCCACGCCCAACCCCCTTACTAGGAGGACCAGGGGTTTTCTGTCGGGGTCTCCTTCCCTTAGACCATGTTGGTTCACGGCACCTTATTTCATTCGGTGCACCCCTCTCACGAGGGACACCCTATCCACCACCCAGGGGACGCGCCTCAACGCCATATGGTCCCAGCGCAAGGATGACAGGATGTGGATCGACCATATTTCAAGGTTGGTGTCAGAATAGCTTGGTGCCTCTAGGCACCAAGCTAATCTCACACCAACCTTGAAATATCATGGTCGATCTGTCTCCAGAACTGTGATATAGACCTCGGAGAATATCTACAAAAATTTGATAATTTTGTCCTCAGGGTGTAAGGAGTTAACAGCACAATACTGATGAAGTGATATTGTATGCATGAGAGAGCCTCATGAGAATTGCTCTCTCTGGCTCCAAAACAAACTAACAACGAATCATTTTTCTTTAAGCTGGCATTCCATTAACAGAAAATTCTCAGAATTTGACAGACATTTTTTGACAGGGAGGGAAAAATGGAAGGCAATCCTATCCATCACTGGGACAGACAAATCTTGAGGGAAAAAAAAGAAGCATCCAGTCATGGATGTTTACACTGCTGCAATTTTGGGAAACCTCGTGCTGGGACCATATGGCGTTGAAGCGCGTCCCCTGGGTGGTGGATAGGGGATCCCTTGCGAGAGGGGTGCACCGAATGAAATAAGGTGCCATGAACCAACATGGTCTAAGGGAAGGAGACCCCGACAGAAAACCCCTGGTCCTCCTAGCAAGGGGGTTGGGTGTGGGGGTAGCTTGCCCACCCTGCAAATAAAGAAATAGCTACAGAAACGCCAATGAATAGACAAACTGCAATTCCTTTCCTGGATGGACAGGAGTCGCTGGAGGTCTCTCGTCGACGGCCTATACCCTGGGACAGGCGTAAGTTTAGTAAGCAATTTTTGGAAAATTACCCGATGACACGCACCTCACTCCACCACACCCCCTTGTAGCCTTTGTGCACACATGCAGCTTTGCGATCAGTACTGATGTACCTATCTCAGCTGTGGGTGTATTAAGAGTACGATAGACTGTAGAGCACCTGGGACGCGTTCGCAGTTTGCCATGCTGTCCGTCCCGATGATGGACATTTTAAAATCCTAGCACAAAGCCTGCTTGATGTCAAGCCCATCTTATAAATAACGATGCCCCAACAAAAACCCATTTGTAACTTTTTGTTTACATATGGACATGCATACAAAATATATTTATAGAAAAATGGACCTGGAATGGGACCCTTTGTACAAGCCTTGGCCTAGCCGTAAAAGAAATCCCCAAGTAAGTATCTCTGATGACATACGCTTCTTTTTCTTCCAAACTGAGCACATTCTGATGTCCAACAGTGCTGCAGAACCAGCTGAGGAAGGGCAGTACCGCCTCGTCTTCAAACATCCAGTCCAAAGCTCGCGGACTTAGGCTGTCGGCCTTTGGGTAGCCGATCTGCTTTAACGTCTCGATGAACTGCTGACCACTCATTTTCAGTCCAATCAATCAATCCAAGTCACAACTCATCTAAACCCTGTCTCATACTTGTCAACCGGCCAATTCAACCATATCAGGTTGAACAATGTGACAGTATTTGCACGTTATTTAGTCCATCTTCAAGATCCTTGTAGTAAATGGATGTTCCTTGTATAGTATTGATCGTAAAACAAACTAAACGCTCCAAAGCTTAGGACTGGTTTCAGACAATACCTGAGAACCTGTATATGCACACTAAAATATGTACATGCAATGATCTAGCTGTGATGTTAGTAACTGTTACCAACAGAAGCTACTCAACACATTTCTGCTTCGAGCTTGCCCGCTTTGATCTAGTAAAAACAAAATCTATGGTGATTGGCTGGGTTGCGGGTCAACTCGCCCATATATTATCTCGCCCATATATTATCTCGCCCATGTGCCGTCTCGCCCAAAATACACGTCAAGTCGCCAATGTAAAAGGTCAAGTCGCCCAAGACAAGAGTTAACTCGCCCAAGATAGTTTGCTTGCTTGTTCCTAGACTGTGCGTGTGTTTTGCGTGGTATGTGTGTGTATGTGTGTGTGTGTGTGTGTGTGTGTGTGTGTGTGTGTGTGTGTGTGTGTGTGTGTGTGTGTGTGTGTGTGTGTGTGTGTGTGATTCGGGAGGAGGGAGGGGAGGACATTTTAGGCTACTTAGCTTACATGTTGTGTGCTTCCCTCATTCCTCATTCCACCCTCCCACTGATCAACTAGATTGACATGTGCCCTCGGCAGCCCTCTGCAGAATAATGCAATGCAACCCAAACACATAACAACACCGACCATGCAGTCTATCGTCCAGCCGTTTCTACTCATAGCTGATATGATTTACCTGAACCTCTGACCAAGACTGGCCAGCTTCAACTGTTCTATCAATCAAGGATGCTGTTTCAGATAAGCATATTTGTTTTGACATACCATTAATGCAGCAACGTCATGCATATGACCTGACACAGAATTGAATGACGAAAAATGAAGATAGATGTGACAACTGATAGACTAACAATGTGTATGCTGATTCAGTGTGTTTGTCCACTGCAATGCAAAAGTAGTTATTAACGGTCTAGTGATTTGTTTTTTTTTAAAGAAGACACCCATTTCAGTGTCTGGATTTCGCCTTTCCATCAAAAATCAGTGCTACCGGTCCGTTAGGATGAACCTTGTTACATATACTATACTGAGAGAGAGAGAGAGAGAGAGAGAGAGAGAGAGAGAGAGAGAGAGAGAGAGAGAGAGAGAGAGAGAGAGAGAGAGAGAGAGAGAGAGAGAGAGAGTGAGTGAGTGAGAGAGAGAGAGAGAGAGAGAGAGAGAGAGAGAGACAGACAGACAGACAGACAGACAGACAGACAGACAGAGAGAGAGAGAGACAGACAGACAGACAGACAGACAGAGTGAGTGAGTGAGTGTGTGTGTGTGTGTGTGTGTGTGTGTGTGTGTGTGTGTGTGTGTGTGTGTGTGAGAGAGAGAGAGAGAGAGAGAGAGAGAGAGAGGCAGACAGACAGACACAGACAGACAGCAGACAGCAGATAGACAGAGCATTATCATCTTCCTTTTTACCTCCATATATCAGCAATACATGTTGGTTACTGTCAGTCCCAAAATAATAAAGTGTACAAATGCTTGAAAAATAAAAACTGCATCATCTTTTAATGTGCTATGTACTCAAAAGATATTACACTGACATGTTACAGTAGTGTTTTCAGCCTGGCCAACCGCACATGTACAAAGTTTGCTACTGAAATGCTCCAGGTTCATTCATGCTGTAGCACTCGCACACATATCAGTCACACATAAACAAATTTAATTGGAACAAAGAACGAGCTACACTTGTAAAAAAGCAATAATTACACACATAGACACACACACACACACACACACACACACACACACACACACACACACACACACACACACACACACACACACACACGTGAAACTAAACTAGAACTACTTGGGGGTGTTGACGTCATTGGCGAGTTTACTGGGCGAGATAGCTTATGGGCGAGTTGACCGGCACCCTTCCATTGGAAATTGAGTCTCCAGGCCACGGACCACAGTGCTGTTTCCGACCTGTCCAGTCTCTTAGCCTTAGTCAGTCCCAGTCATCCCCTAATTTTTCAATTCCCTAAAAAACACTACCGCCCACCAGCTGCACATTTGCCATGCACAAAATAAAAATAAAAAACAGCACATGACCCGTCTCATTTCTTGGCTATGAAACTGGTTCCTTACCAACCCCACACCCAAGCACAGCTGAAATCAGCGTGCCCCTCAAATCACTACGTCAAAGGCAACTCAACACAGGCCCACAAATGTCCACTGGATAAGCTCAGGATGGTATGAATCAAAGCACCAAACATGTCTCCTCTCAGCTAACCACAAATTTCCAGCAAATTCCAACATTCAGCCCAACTGCAAATTTTCAAACAAGGCAAACATTATTTTTAAAAACACGGGGTCTTGCACTGCCTCAACTTCCCAATTTAAATGTATAACGTGACCTCCAGACTTGGCTACCCACACTCGCACGTTGACACGCTCAAATACACACACAAACACACACTCCTATTTAAACAAGCAAGCAAATGCTCATGGGCGACTTGACTTCATGGTTGGGCGAGTTAACCCCTTTCTCTGGCGACTTGACCGCTTACTTTGGCGACTTGATCGATTATTTTGGCAATCCAGACCAAAAAGGTGACTGCCAAGCGTGTAATATGCAAAGAAGTACCCAACGGAGAAAGAAACACGCTTAGAAAAGACGGGTACAACACAATTTATTAATATTTCGGGTAAATACCCTTTGTCAAAATAGACAAACAAACAAACATAGAGATTAGCCGCTACTTATCTTCAATGGCAGAAGGAATTTGCCACATTCCTTCTGCCATTGAAGATAAGTAGCGGCTAATCTCTATGTTTGTTTGTTTGTCTATTTTGACAAAGGGTATTTACCCGAAATATTAATAAATTGTGTTGTACCCGTCTTTTCTAAGCGTGTTTCTTTCTCCGTTGGGTACTTATTCCTTCTGCCATTGAAGATAAGTAGCGGCTAATCTCTATGTTTGTTTGTTTGTCTATTTTGACAAAGGGTATTTACCCGAAATATTAATAAATTGTGTTGTACCCGTCTTTTCTAAGCGTGTTTCTTTCTCCGTTGGGTACTTCTTTGATTATTTTGGCGACTTGACTGCTTACTTTGGCAAGTCGACGCGTACTTTGGGCGAGATAGAAAATGGACGAGTTGGCATATCGGCGAGTTGAACGGTAACCGAAATTTTAGCCAATCACATGCAATATTACACGTAAACGGGACTTCCGTTCAATTAATGGCGGAGAACTCAAACTTCCAACGCAAACAATGTCTGCGAAGGTACTGCAATGCGTACACTTTTAATATATCTGGTTGAATGTTGGTTTGTTTTTCGGATTAAGGAAGAATCCGCGTTTCAACCTATAGCAAAAATGATACTCTTGCGTGCATGTGTCGGTGTCCTACTAGTACATTAGTACTACCCATGCTACTTACTAGTTTTGTGTGTTGAAAGCAAGTACTGAAGTTCATCATCATATTAATGTGGTAATCCCAAGGCTGAGAAATATTTCCCAGTGCGCTTAAGTGAAATTGACCATTTCCAAAGTTTAATTTTCTGTTGCAGAAATCTCCACGGAGGATAGTTAAAAATCCTTTCAAGAATAAAAACATCGGACGGTGAGTGGTAATTTTGTATCATGCATAACTTTTGAGACAGAATATGAGGAACTTTGAAAAAAAGTTACAGAAATCATCATCGTTTTGGGCCGAAAGTCGCAATTTTTAGGGGCTTGATCACAATTACAGAACTAGCAACTCATTGGCCCTGCAGACTTAGTTTATACGCAGTGCACAATAAAAATGATTCCCTCAGATTTATGCCGTTTAAATTACTAAAGTAGCTAACTAATTGCAAAAACAGAGGTTACGTCATGTGTGACATTTAAAGCTGAGACTCAGTCTTTTTGTTCCGTCCTGCACGTGTTTTTAAAATGCCCAGCTAGGGCCCTGAGCTCACAAACTGAGTTTGCGGAGTTTGAACTCCGTCAGCCAGGGGCCTTTATGAGGCGTGCGGCAGCTGGAGACTCCAGTTTAGTGCACACCGTGGAGACAGCATGAGATACACAGAAGTCTGGCAGCTTTACCTAGGCGTACACAGGAACGTATCCTTAGCAGACGATACTGACAAATAACCAGCCAGAACATTTGAGAGCCACACTGCCTGCATCAGTATTCCATAACAAATGGTCTGCCATGTCATTTCTATTTTCAGTAGGTAACTACAATTATACAACTTTGTTATTCAATAGTAGATAATTATTAGATGTAAGCGCTGCAAATATTGACAATTTCACAGCAAAAGTTTGTCTGCTTGAATTGCTGATTCAGTGATTGTCCATAGTGAAGTGCTCTCTTTGCCCACTGCCCACTGCGCTTTCTCATCGCTTGCACTAGAGAGCGGTTTAGATTTTGTTTTGGGGAATCAGCAACCTCAGTATTCTGACCTACAGTACTGAAATGTGTGTATCATGCTGATGGGCAGATATTCTTTAAAGCGAGGCGATACAGATGCTTTGACTTCCAGTTTCTTCTGTTAGACTCCCACATTTTTTGTTAGTTGTAAAGGGTCATAGTGACCTTTAGTTAAAATTTCTGTGGGGAACACTGTCAATGTCATTACATAAATTGTCACTTTCACTAGTTTCAGTTTCATTAAATATTCTGCTCTGCACCAAAAGAGAAGTGGGCTTTCTGAGTTGCTTTTGCCCTCAGGCCCACAATTATTTCCAGTTCTTAATGTCTTTTCACTCTTATTGTCTTAATTTCACTTCCAGGAGAACCGGGAAAGATGTGAAAGCTGGAAAGGTGATACGCAAGATAGCTGGAGGCTTTGAGAATTTTGATGACTACTGGTCTGAGTCAGGTAAGTAATTGTAGGGAGAAATAGATCATACAAATGATACTAGTATGCTATAATTACTATTCAGGGATGCATGAGACTCGGGTCATAGTCAGATTGCACATACTTACGCCTGTCACCCCTACCCGGGTATAGGCCGTCGACAAGAGACCTCCAGCGACTCCTGTGCTTCTCCTTCGATTTTACTCCAGGTGGTTCCCAGTCTCTTGATGTCTGCTTGGAGGTCTCGACGCCAGGAGTTTCTCGGCCTGCCGCTTTTCCTCTTTCCCTGGGGGTTCCATGACAATGCCTGCCTAGTGATACTGGAAGCTGGCTTTCTCAGACTGACCAATCCATCCTCATCTTCTTCGCCCAATTTCATTCTCTGCTGTTATCTGCTCTGTTCTCTCCCACAGTCTGACATTGCTGGTCTTCTCTGGCCAGTGGATACCTAGCAGGGAAAGGTTGTACTTTTGCATTTCTGCTGCTATCTGGGTGGCCTTGCCGCTCTGGTACATGGTCTTGACGTTCCATGTGCCCATGGTTGTGTCCCTGGATAGAGAGAGGTGGCTTGGTCCTGTGGCTTCCGAAGACTTCTGACTTTCACCACAGGACATCATAAATCTTCTGGTAGAAGAACCTTCCTCCTCCAGGAAAGGAATTACTGTTTGTCTTTTCGTCGGCGTTTTTGTAGCTATTTCCTTTTTTCAGGGTGGGGAAGCTACCCCCATGCCCAACCCCCTTACTACGAGGACCAGGGGTTTTCTGTCGGGGTCACCTTCCCTTAGACCATGTTGGTTCACGGCACCTTATTTCATTCGGTGCACCCCTCTCGCGAGGGACCCCCTATGCACCACCCAGGGGACGTGCCTCAACGCCATATGGTCCCAGCGCGAGGGTCAGATTGCACATGCAGTAGCTAAAATGACAAATGAATACATGCCAGGAGGTCAGATGTCTGTTGCCTTGGGTATTGTATTTTACACTTACATTACTAATAGAAAATACACAATCTGCGTACCCCTCGAAGCAGTCTTAGTCTGTTGCTGGCAATGATAGCTTGTTAAATGCTTTATGTGTGTCACTATGGCTGATTGACCTGTCATGATCATTTATTATTGCTCACTTCCTCTGTTTTGCGGACCACACATCTTTTTCTGTGTATCTATGAGATTACCTGAATAAAGAATGTTATGCCTCTTTCACTGATCAAAATGTATTGTAATTTCTGCACTGCAGACAAATGTCTTAATACTTATTCATAAAATAATAATAATTACGGTATTTATAATACTTACTTACTTACTTACGCCTGTCACCCCTACCCGGGTATAGGCCGTCGACGAGAGACCTCCAGCAACTCCTGTCCTGTGCTTCTCCTTCGATTCTACTCCAGGTGGTTCCCAGTCTCTTGATGTCTGCTTGGAGGTCTCGACGCCAGGAGTTTCTCGGCCTACCTCTTTTCCTCTTTCCCTGGGGGTTCCATGACAATGCCTGCCTAGTGATACTGGAAGCTGGCTTTCTCAGACTGTGACCGATCCATCCCCATCTTCTTCGCCCAATTTCATTCTCTGCTGTTATCTGCTCTGTTCTCTCCCAGAGTCTGACGTTGCTGATCTTCTCTGGCCAGTGGATTTTCAAAATTCTTCTAAGGCAACTGTTCATGAAGGTCTGTACTCTGTTGACTGTGGTTTTTGTCAATCTCCATGTCTCTGCTCCATATAGGAGAACTGCTTTTACATTGAAGTTGAAAATCCGGACTTTGGTGTGTTGTGACAGCTGTCTGGAACTCCACACTTTTTTCAACTGGAGAAAGGCTGCTCTGGCTTTACCGATTCGTGCTCTGACATCTGCATCAGTGCCGCCTTTTTTGTCTATGATTTATAATACGCTTATCTTATAATAATTATAACTCTAAGCGCACACTCACAATTCACGCACGCATGCGCACGCTTAGACAACGGCTCGCGTACCACAAAAAAGTTAAATGCATTACGACAGTCGACTTGGGGTTGTATATGTGGTGATATAGTGCTAGAACTGTTGAAAGAGGTGAGTTTTGAGGGCGGACTGGAAGGAGGAGAGAGAGTGTTTCTGACGGAGAGAGAGTGGGAGAGTGTTCCAGGCGGATGGACCGTATACAGAGAAGGAGCGGGGGCCGAAAGTGCTGAGTTTGGTGTGGGGGATGTGGAGGTGGAGAGGGTCAGAGGTGGAGCGGAGGGAGTGGGGAGGAGTGTAGGGGTGAAGTAAGTTGGAGAGATAGGCAGGAGCGCAGTTGTTCAGGGATTTGTAGCAGAGAGACAGAATCTTGTATTGGATGCGTTGGGGGGGATGGGAACCCAGTGAAGGAGTTTGAGCAGGGAAGTGATGTGGTTGGATTTTTTCTTTCTGAGGACAAGGCGGGCAGCATTGTTCTGGACACGCTGGAGGGTGAAAGTGGTGGAGTGAGGGAGGCCGGAAAGGAGAGAGTTGCAGTAGTCGATGCGAGATAGGATGAGAGAGACAGCAAGTTTGGTGGCAGCTTCGGTAGTGAGGTATTTTCTGATCTGACTGATGCGGCGGAGGTGGAAATAGCATGCATGTGCCGTGGCAGAGACAAAGCTGGTCATGGAAAGAGAGGAATCAGGGATAACGCCGAGGTTTATGGCCGAGTCAGAGAGGGACATGGGGGTGCTGTCGAGTTGAAGGTGGAGAGAGGAAGGGAGCTGGGAAAGTTTCTGGCGAGTGCCTACCAGCATGTCTTCCGTTTTGTCATTGTTCAGTTTAAGCTTGTTTGCTGTCATCCAGTTTTTCACATCTAGCAGTCAGCCGTGCGAGTCAGTAGTGACTGAGTGTTGTCGAGTTTGTCTTTGTCTAGTAGTTGTGAGTCGTCAGCGTAGAGGTGGTGGTTTATGTGGTGAGACTGGATGATGTTGGACAGGGGAGAGGTGTAGAGCGTGAAAAGGACCGGGCCCAGGACGGACCCCTGTGGAACTCCGCAGGAGAGCGTGACTGGGTTGGAGGAGACACTGTCGATGGTGATGGACTGCTGTCTGTCTCATAGGTAGGAGAGAAACCAGGAGTGAGCAGAGTCAGTGATTCCAAAGGAGTGGTGAAGGCGGTGGAGGAGGATAGAGTGGTCTGTAGTGTCGAAGGCGGCAGAGAGGTCGAGTAGCGTAAGAAGGGAGATGTTGCCCGAGTCGGTGGAGAGAAGCAGGTCGTTTAGGATATGTAGAAGGGCTGTTTCAGTGCTTTGATGTTTGCGATAGGTGGACTGGAAGGGACTGAGGAGGTTGTTGTCGGTGAGGTGGAGGTTGAGCTGGTTGAGAACAACCATCTCAAGAAGCTTGGACAGGAAAGAGAGATTGGAGACATATTTGCAGAGATTTCTAGTTGCATCCGTGCCTATAAGCAGCAATGCTCCCAAAGAGGACACGCTTATGGTTTACATTTTGTTTACATCATGTACACACTGTGTAGTCTGTTGTGTTATATATGCATGGCGTGGTGGAAGACATGATTGAAAAGAAATACAAATGAAGAGCAGAAGTGGAGTGGTGGCATTGATGTGATGTATAAATACCTTAAATTGGGGCCCTCCTAAGTTCCAAGAGACATAAGCAGGGGCTTTATGTGTACCTGTGGCGACCTGATTGGTTCCAGATGTTCCTTAAAGCGATTCTTCCCAGGTTTAATCATCTCAACACAGTCGGAAAACTGTCTGCAACAGATACTGCTGACAGTATTATGTATGGGTCCTTTGTGTACTAACTTAGAGCTTTATGATGTAAATTATACAATGCCAAATGTCGAAATTCATCGTTTGCTGGGTGTGTTGTTTTTGTACCCGAGAGTGCAAATTATCATCTGCATCGGCCTCGTTTTGAATTTGTGCATATTAACTAGCCTACGTCACAAGGCAGAACCCGATCAATCGATACTGCAGACGACAGAGGCGGTCATCGTTGTCAAGTGGGTACACACGCGTCAGTGTAGACATGTACTGATGTTCTCCAGCATCCCTTTGACATAATTTTCCACGAGAATGTAAAATAAATTTTCCACTTATTCGCTATGCTGTCAAAATCAATGCGGGTTCGCTTGACCTGCTACCCTGAGTAACGGGCAATCGTGCTGTGGGCGTGGCTTCAAGTTCTTCGACTTGGGTCAGTCTCCGCGCCAAGCCGGCGACTGAGCCAGCGTCACGAAACAGAACAGTGGTATTTCACCCACTTATACCCATTTCTGCATTGCAGTTTCACATCACACACATCGAAGTCTACGTAACTGAAAGCATCTCTGGAAACGACAAATGCACTATCGCAGCAGAAACACTACCTCTGTGAATCGAGTGAATGAGAGCCTGCACAGACAAAAATGTGTCACGACCATCGATGTCGGCAGCCGGTGCCGCAATTTTGACACACAGGCCGTAGTTGTCTGATCCTTGCAGCATAAAATCTGATGAACTAGCTCGTAACTTCATGATAAAACAGGTTTAAAATCTTACAAAATCAGTAAGAGATAAATTCTACTGAAGATCATGAATTCTCAGTCTCTAGCGCTCGTGAAACTATAGGAAGATCGACAAAGATCGTAACCGGATTACTTACTGTTTCACATAGCAAGAAAGCGACAAATTCCGGATGGAGCAAGAAAGCGACAAATTCCGGATGGACGGTCAAGCCAAGCTCTATATTCCCTTGTCCGATGTCAGTTCTACTTAGGGGTCTCTCTTTCTCTTTCTTCTCTTCAATTACGAGTCTGTCGTCGGCCGGCGCGAGTCGACTGATACTTTCTTTTTTTTCTTCGCTGGTTCATCCGACATCTTGTCTCTGATTGGTTATAATTATGCAGATGACCTAAGGTCGTATAAAATAGTTATGACGTCAGCTACCTGATCGTCTATCGGAAGCAATCTTTTGACTGGGTCCAGCCACACGATTACGGTGGCCTCTTTTGCTTTGAACGGACGAAAGAAAGCATTTGGTGGGACAATACGGTGGTCACTGTCTAAGTGGGTATGTATACTAAAGCCCAGTAAAAGCTTTTTGCGAACTGAAGCATTAAAAAAGGTCGGTCGTGCCCCTTTAAGATAGAGATTTCATGCCGAATGTAAAACTATCAGTAAGTTTGCCTCTAGAACTGAAGTGAAATGCTGTGAAATTGTTGCTCTATTTGGCTTTTGGTAGTGCTTTTTGTCACAATAATTACTATTGGAATCATTGTGACAAAAACAGTACCTGCAGCCAGAGGTCTCACACCTTGTTTACATTTCACACAGATGCTGATGTGACGAGAGATGGAACGTTTGTCAAACCAGGCACACCAGCTGTAACTGCTGCACCCACACAGGCAAGCATCAATGAAAAACAGAAAACGGCGTCAAAACCACAGCAAGCTGCACATGGCTCCACTAGCACTTCAGTTACACAGCCTGCAGTGTTGGCACAATTACAGGTTTGTACTACCATCTCCACACAAACTAGAATATTGAATGTCTGATGGACTGTTTAACCTGTTTTTGTTTCCTCAAAAATATTACTATTACTTTTATTAGGAATGCCTCTTAGCTAGCACAATTTCAGCCAAAATTTGGTTGTGTACCTATATGGCAGGGGAGGCAACCTAGGGGCGCCGTAACCTAGTCAGTACCCCAGGTAGCCTCCTGTCCATCTCCATCCAGTCACGCGCCTAGCGGATTCTCGCCAGTCTGTTCTCTTACCTACTCTACCAGGGCTTCCGTTTTCACAACAGTTTAAAGGCTCTGTAGACCCCCAGGTATAAATTTTAGAGGGTACACAGACCCCCATCTGAGCATGATAGAGGATCCGCAGATCATCTGTATGTTCCTTAAAATAAATTAACTCATTTCGCTCTCTCCTCTAAATGTGTTGTGTGTGTCCTTTCCATAATACTGATTCTTTAACTGGTGAGCTATCGCGCAAAATCCTGTCTCCCTCGCTCTCTCTCTCACACACAGAAAAACATATATCTATTTATTTGTTTGTATGATCGTTTGATAATGTATTGTAAAGGAGAATATTGCGTTTTCTGAATGCGGCAGATTGACAACCAATGTGTGACTTGTCTAAACTCTCTCTCTCTCTCTGTGTCACTGTGTGTGTGTGTGAACTGATGTACATAAAACTAAAAGTTAATTTCAACCCATTTAACCGCTCAGAAAGACGTGTTTCTCTATTTTTTGCCTAATAACTTATCCTTAAATAAGCTCTACGCGCTTTACAAATAAAGAGTGGGAGTGGAGGGGGTCAAAAAACCAAAGAAACAACAGATTCTACAATACCAGTGATTAGGTTGAGTTTTGCAGTCAATAAGTCATATGACCGGAGGAACATAAAATCAATAGGTCATTTTGAAAATCCATAAGTCAAAAAAAAATATATATTTTTTCGGCATTTTCGATGTCAAACTTGTCAACACATCTTGGTAACTTGGCCCGCATACTCTCTCTGTTTACGTTTTCGCGGTGCTTGCCTGCCATTTGGTTACAGTCAGTCATGGCTGTTTTCAGTTGCACTCAATTTGAGAAACATGAGCATGAATGGAACCAGTCAGAGGCGTAGATTTTCATGAACCCGCGGGCAGAGGCGACTCATGAGGATCTGTGCCTCTTGCAGATGTGGATTATAATCGTTACTTAGTCCGCATCTACTTCCTCAGTTTGAGTAACACTATCAGATAAAATCTCGAGCAATATGCATAGATTCTCATAACGACCCTTAGGTCGTGAGGACTTTTGAAAGTCTATTCCTCTTGCAGACTTTAGAAACTCAATCTTGCACTGGTTACATTCATCACTCAGCCAACTATAGGTGTTATACTTGGTGTATAAAATACCAAACGCAAGTATATTTGGCAATTTCGGATTTTTATTTAGTTTTTGCTATTTTGCAGTCTAATGTAATCATGTTTGCGTTTCAACGACTTCAATTACATATTATATGCTTTTTTCAGTAAACATGTGTGCAAGCACTGAATTACTGTGCTACAGTGAAGAGCATAATGGTTCTCAGCAACAAGAGCCAGTTTTCTGGCAGTACTGATTCAAGCTTTAGTATCCAAGACACCAACCACAACACATTTTTGTCAAATTGTCATAGACAGACACCCCCACCCTCCGCCCTCTCCTAGAAAACAACAAAGCAAGAACAGATTGTGGTTGTCATAGTCCATAAGCTAGCAGAGTTTACCGTGCACCCCCCCCCCCCCCCCCCCACCCCAGTGCTCAATAAGATGGGTTTCAAAGTGTACCTTAGTATGTCCTGAGATGTTTAAGCCATGTTCCCTGAACACACCAGATATATAGCCGATGGCGCAAGGGTACCCCATTCCTGCTGCCGACCTCTTGACCGCTCACTCATTGGCAGCCAGAACAATATAAGATTTAGATGGCCATTAAGTAATTGAACGTTGCAAAAAAGAAGGCAAAAAATGGAGGTGGAAGTGATGATCTCGTGGTGGACATGTGGCCAACTAAGTATTTTGATAACATTGTTTAGGCTGTTAGGAACCATGAAACTTATTATGCATATTCATATTTACACATTTCTAGATAAAATTAATGGAAAAGAAAAGGGGATACCTTACTAGACCCGCCTTATGCTAGGTAAATATCACCTAAAAGACCAGCCACTTAAAAATAGTTACAATTAAATTGAAGGGTCACGTTGAAATTAATGAAATGATCACAAATTGATATGCTCATTATGCATAATTTGTTATGAAAACTGGCACCAAAAATATTTAAACAGAGGAGTATGACATAAGCAATTGTTATGGTCATTTTGCGTTCTTTTGTGTACTGGTAAAATGGGGGTAGGGCAGCAGATTTAGCCACTGTGGCCCCTAAATGCATCACAGCATCATAAAATCAGGTTGGGAGTAACTGTGCTACTCTATCCTAACCAATAAAACCTAAGAAAGACCTATCAGTTGTATAAAGAATTTTTGAGGGCATCAGAAACGACTATGTTCCCCAATTCAGCAATTTTAAATGGGAAAAGGCTATCATTCACCATGAATTTACTGTAAAGGATGCCGACTTTCCTTATTTTCTTGCACTTTACGCTCACATTAATGAAACTTAATAGGTAAGGAGAGGTCAAAATGAAATGGAATAAATTTAGTAATTTTTTCTAATTAATTTTGTTTATTTTTACAACTTTGGGGTAGGAATACAAAATCAACCACTGTGGCACTCACAGTGATAATAGAATCACCTAGTTAAGTTTATAATAATTGTGACATCCTGTTTTAATGATGTAAGCCTGAAAATAGACTGCCAGTGCTAAAAAAAAATGTCTGAAGGCATCTGATACATTATTTTTGTCTTTTTTTGCGGAAATGGCCGTTTACTGGGTGCACACATACCTTCACTGTGAGCCAGAGATTCAATATTTTTTCATTCTGTTTTTTTTTGCAGAGGATGCAGAAGGTGTGCCTTAACATAATAGTGTCTGATTTGGGCTTTCAAATGAACTCTGATTTATTTAGAGGAAAATGTTTCGGCTCAACCTCATTTTAGCAACCGCAAAGAGCGTGAATGGGGGTACCCTTGCGCCATTGGCTATATCTCTGGTGTGTTCCTATAGATTTTCGGGGGAACATGGCTTAAACATCTCAGGATGACATACTAAGGTACACTTTGAAACCCATCTTATTGAGTACTGGGGAGGGGGGGGGGGTGCACGGTAGATCCTGCTAGCTTATGGACTATCAGTGTACAACTAATTGCATGATGTGGACTTCAACTACAAGACGCGAACAAAGCAAGATTGAGTTACTGATTGTGTAACCATGAAATAAGAACGAAGGTTATATGTGTGAGCACGAGAGACCACGGTACATCAATTGCAACATCTTACATTACAACATTTGGACATGTAAAAATATGCATATCTGTGCAAAAATTACGAACCGGCAGCACTGACAACAGTTAAGCCATTTCCTTTGCTTCTAGACGTCTATTATGAATACGTGAACTGCTGAACTGCGTGAAAAACAAAACCTGGCTACAGACATCTAGACCCAGTCCGCTGCCGCACCCTCATACCGACTCCGAGGATCAAAATCAGCGTCAATGAGACCAACAAAGGAGACTTTAGACTAGAGTTAATGGAGGCGTTGGGACTGATGAAGATGTTTGCCTCTTACAGGCGGAAGGCGTTTTGCATCATATTGGACCGTGTACCTAGTCAGGGCCAATGCTTGCAGTATTGTTTACATTTGCTCAAGACAGGGGGCAAGTCACCCATCACTGTTGGCAGCTGGCCTCCCTCCTTCCTAATCTAGGATGCACTCTGTTCATCGAGGACTGCGGGTCTCAGTGATTGTTTAAAAAATGAATAAGTCATATGACCGGCTCACTGACAGAGCAATGCGTCATTTCAAATTTGTATGCGTCAATGACCGATGACCGATGAGCATCCTATTCGCTGCAATACACACTCGCGCGCGCACATACACACACACAGGTACATAATGACAAAGAACTGAGCTACATTGGGGTATTGAACAGGTGGGTCTTTAGGGCAGATTTAAAGGCAGTGAATGAGGAAGTATGTCTGATGTCTATAGGTAGGGAGTTCCAGACAACAGGTCAAACGTGCGCAAAACAACGGTCACCTCTGGTTTTGTATATGAAGAGCGGGACTCTGAGAAGGCGCGTGCGACTACTTGAACTGAGGGAGCGGGAGGGAGTGTATAGTTGAAGAAGATCAGCGAGATAGGCAGGGGTAGAGTAGTTAATAGGTTTGTATGAGACTCGTTTGACTGGCAGCCAATGAAGTTGTCTCAGAATAGGAGTGATGGCGGGCTGAAGCTGTGAGGCACGGACGATGAGACGTGCAGCACAATTCTGAATTCGCTGCAATTTCTGAATGAGAAACTGAGGGAGGCCAGCTAAGAGGGCATTGCGGGACAAGACCAAAGATGGATCGACCACGATTTAAAAAAAAAAACGACAAACTTATTTCTGTTAAAATTTCTGGACTTGCTTTTTGAGTTTGCCTCAGTGCACATTTGCGCATGCCATTCGTGTGCCGTCGTGCTTTAGCCATGAAAATACACGCAGCGCAGCCACGAACTCTGAAAACTGCATCACAGCGGCAGTGCCACACACGGCCCAGTTGTATCATATCTTGTACTGTCGCTTGTCGATAGAGATGGTGGTGTCAAAGTGCAACTTTCTTCTTAGCGATTATCAAGATCAGAAGTTGCTGGATTGAAGAATCCGAAGTATTCCAGCTTCCTTTGCTTTTTGTCCGCCATTTACAACTTCGTTCAAGATCGAAAGTGAAACGCACGATACCGTATGACATCACAGCAAGTAACGCGTTCAAAATGTAGCGCGCACTTTGTAATAACATGCTGACACCACACATAAACTAACAGTTTGCCCTCCCAGTTACACTCGCACGGATCCTGGAGTCGGGTCGATTCTGAACGCAGCCGCGACTGAGTGAGCGGTAAACGAACCAAATCATCACTGAAAATGGAACGACTGTCACCGACCTCTGTTATGGTACGCACGGTGGCGCAAGGACAATGCGTCTCAGACACAGATGCACTGAATTTTAGTGCGTCTGACTACCCTTTAGTTACATTTTCAGTACGTGATTTTGAGTTTTAATGCGTCATAGACGCACTAAAGAAGTAAAACGGAAGCCCTGTCTACTGCGTCTTGGCTGTGTACGGTGTGACCGGTCTTGTGCCTGGGACTTGCTTAGCCTTGGATTATGTGTTCACTGGGCTAGCCTGGAGTTTCCCTTCGTTGGTTGTATGTGTGGGAGCTTCCGCAAGGACCCTTGTGGTGTTGTGCCCTTGGATTTTTACCATGTTCACTGTGCTCGCCTTGGATTCCGGGGTTCACTGTGCTAGCTTGGAGCTTACCTTCGCTGGTGTTACGTGGGGGGGGGGTGGCTTCTGCTGGACCTTCGTGGTGGTCCCTCTACCGTCGGTGGTGCGGGGCTTCGCCTCTGCGACACGGTTGGTCCCCTTCGCCCTTGGGTCAGGCGCTGGCCTCTCCACCATGGCAAGGTAAAACCTCGGTTGGGTTGTTGCCCGCGACGGCGCTTAGGGAAGGGAGAGAGGAGCGACGGCACTGGCCGTGGGATTGGCACTGTATAAGATATTCGCCTTCGCGCGCATACGCTTGTTTGCTGGGCCTCAGAGAGCCACGCTTGCTCGCCTTTCATTGTTGACTATGTTTTGCAGTTTCCAAGTCCGGGGACTTCCAATGGCAGAGTGAAGAGCATGTCGTGTGCCTACCCTGTTCCGGCTGTGCCTCCACTCACCCGTGCTTTGTCTGCGCCCCCTGGCTGGAAGAACAGTGGTCTCAGCTTTGAGGATTCTATCGCCGTGAACAGCTGACACCAGTCCGAGAGCAGGCACCTGCTACCGCCCCTACTACCTCTGCGGATGGGTCAAGTCGTATCCGCCCGGTTGTGGAGACTCGGACTAGACATCAGCCAGATTGTGCGCCAGCTCGTTCCGTACTGAGAGTATCCAGTATGAGTCTGGCCCGTAGCGTGCATGCACGACCCGCCTACCGGCCCGAGCTAGCTCGGGTCCAGACGCAGCTTCTGGAGTATGGCCCTCCAAACTCTGGGAACAAGTCCAGCACAGACATACGGTGTCCCACCTTTGGTCAGTGACAAGTACCCTCGGCCGGACGAGACGGCTGGATCAGTGTGCGCCCGCTCTCCAAAGAAATAAAGAACAATGAGCCTGGCCACAGAATTGGTTACCAATCCTAGAACATCGGCCGGATTGTGCACCAGCTTGCTAAGTACTGAGAGTATCCAGTATGAGTCTGGCCCACAGCGTGCATGCACGACCGGCCCGAGCTAGCTCGAGTCCAGATGCAGCTTCTGGAGTACAGCCCTCCAAACCCTCGGGACAAGTCCAGCACAGACGTATGGCGTCCCACCCCATTGTCAGTGTCAAGTGCTCTCGGCCAGACAAGAAAGCTGGACCAGTGTGCGCCTACTCGTCAGATAAAGGAAGAGTAAGTGAGCCTGACCCACAGCGAGCTTGCTCGCCCCGCCTACCCTCCCGATCGGACAGGATACATGGTGATAGAAGTTCCGAGCGGACACCCGTGCCTCATCCTCGTTCGCGCTCACGGGACAGGCCTCCACGCCCGCGGACTGCTTCCCGCGGCCGGGATGCCCGCCGACACGCTAGGCCTTTATTCAGGACTGACGCTGCCCCCGTTGTTTGTGCAACCACGGCACATCACTCGAAGCCGGCACCTGTGCCTCGCTCGCCGCGGTGCGCCTCGCCCCGCCGGCCTAGACGTTCATCCTCTCCGTCTCGACACCAGCCCCGGCACTTCTGCACCATGCAGCCAAGTTCTCCCCGACGCAGCTGCTCTTCGTGTGACCACCGGTCTCCGTGTCGCAGTCTCTGCGCAGAGAACTTCGCGGGTCTCCGCCTCGGTTCACTCCTCGCGGCACCGCTCACAGGTGAGGTCCCCCCCCCCCCGCCCCACCCAGTGTGACTGCCACAACACGGGACGCCGCAAGTGGGACCTCCGCTCACCAACGTAGGGAAGAGTTGCCTCCCTGCCTCTCACCCGCACGCCCTGGTGATCATGTTGCTCTCAGCTTGGCCCCGGAAGATTCTGTTTTGGCACTGCTCCGTGATGATAGCTTCCAGGCACTCACGCTCCCTGGATGACTCGGTGTCACAGGCGGCTCCGCTGGGCCACAGGATGGAGACTCTATGGTCCCTGGACGAGGCGGCGCGTCTCATCGCGTGCCTTCCCCCGGAGGACTGTCCACCTTCGCCCCCGCTCAAGAGGAAAGCGTCGGCCTTCGTGGATGCCGCTCAGCGGACCAAGCAATTCAAGTCTCTTCCCTAGCCTCCTCGATTCCGGGACCTGCGCGACGTGTTCTCCGCCCTTCTGCTGCAGGGCTCTTTGGGCGACTCGGGATTCTTCTCCGACTCCAGGTGGCCTGCGGACGTGAACATCATCTTCCGCCAGGATGGTAAGTCGGTCACTCGCAAGCCTTCGCCTGCCCCCTCCCGGTGGTGGATACTCTGTTGCAGTCTCTGGCAGGTAGCTCTCGACTGCGTCATCTCCCCCGTGGCGTGGACAGGACGTCTACCCTCATACGCAATGCCCTCGCCTCGGTGGGACTTCCAGACCTGGTCACGCAAGCTTGGTTCCACGCATCAAGGATGCTTGGCACCCTTCGCTTTCACCGCTTTTGGGGGACATCCTGGCTCTGGCGGGCTCCGCCATCCACACAGCGTACAACACCTCCGTCAACGTCATGGGCGCTGCCGCTAATTGTGACCTGGTGCGTCAGGATGCTTTTCTGTGCTCCTGCAACCTGCCGACTGATTGAAGAAGCAGCTCCGGCAGGAAGATTGCGCCTCTTCAGCCCGACTTGACAGGCAGTGAAGGACACGAACAAGGACCTCTGGCCCAGCTGCTCTGCTCCCGCCCGCTCCCAGGCAGCCTGTCACTGCCCCGCCCTCCCGCATGGAGACCACCCGAGCTCTATGGGCTGCAGTTCAGCCTATGGACTTTGCTGTCAGCTTAGACTTGTCGGATGCGTAGCTGCAAGTCCTCATGCATCCCGCCTCCAGACGTTTCCTGCGCTTCGCCTTCGGCGGCGTGGTCTTACAGTTTCGTGCGCTACCCTTCGGCCTCAACCTCAGCCCCTGGGTGTTCACCCACATCATGGACGCCATCGTCGCCAGGGCCAGACGGACGTCTTCGAGCCCCACGTCGAACTACCTGGACGATCTCCTCTTGTGGAACCAGTCGGAGGCCTCCTGGGAGAAGGACCGAGATGCACTACTAGATCTGCTCGACCGGCTCGGCTTCCTGGGCAACGTGGGCAAGTCCGACCTCGCGCCGTTCCGCCGCTTCGTTCACCTGGGTATGGAATTCACACCGATCTCAACGAGGTGAGGCTTCCGGAGCAACGGATACAGAAGTTGGCGAACCTAGCGCGACAGGTGTCTCAAGAGGAAGCGGTCTCCGCCAGAGTGTGGCTTCAGCTCCTGGAGGAGCGCGGCAGCGGACCTCCTTCCCCTCGGCCGTCTTTACTACTGCCCGCTTCAGCTGCATCTGCTTCTCCACTGGTGACCCTCGGCTGGCGATACCGAGTCTCAGGTCCGGTGCTTCCGTTGCTCCTTCCCCATCTTCTACACTGGGCGGATCCCTGCTGGCTCACGACGGGAGTTCCCCTCTACTCGCCCCCACCCCAGCTGTCTTTGCGTCGACGCAAGTCTCTCCGGCTGGGGAGCGCACCTGCTGCCGATGTTCTCCACAGCCTCCGGCATCTGCTCCCCAGACCTCGCGCCCCAGCACATCAACTGGTTAGAGCTGAAAGCGGTCTGGCAAGCCCGCATCGCATGAGTCTCATCTGCGGCACCAGGAGCTCCTCGTCCTCTCAGGCAACCCCACGGTAGTCACCTACATCCGGAAGCAGGGCGGGACGCACTCCCCCTCCCTCTGCATCCTCCTCTACCAGGTGCTCCGGTGGTGCGAAGATTGCGACATCTTTCTCCGAGCGAGAAGCATCCCGGGCCATCTTAATTTCCTGGCCGACTCTCCCTCGCGTCGTGGCCAGCTTCTCCACACCGAGTGGGCGCTCCGTCCAGACATCTTTCGGATGATCTGCGCAGCGTGGGAGACCTCCATGATCGGTCTCTTCGTGACGAGGTGGAATTGCCAGCTAACCCTCTTCGTCTTCCCCATTCCAGACCCGCTAGCCTAGGCAGTCGATGCTCTCTCCATTTCGTGGGATGGCCTCGTCGCGTTCGCTTACCCGCCTACGGTGCTCGTCCCCAAGGTCCTGCTCAAGCTCAAGGGTTGCAACCCGATCCTGTCCTAGTGGCTCCGTTTGGCTGGACCAAGTCGTGGACCACCGACCTTCTGAGCCTCGCCACGTCGGGCCCCCCTCCCCCCGCGCCCAGCTCAACTCGGACCGCTTCGAACTGCTCCCCTTTGCGCGGTTGGCCGACATGACCCGAAAGACTTGCTTTCTACAGGCCCTTGCCACTGCCTCCAGGGTCAGCAAACTGCACGCTCTCTCCACACTCCCCTCCTGCTTGCAGTTCTGAACAGATGACTCCGTGCACCTACTGACTGATCCTGCCTTCCTGGCCAAGACCCGGTCTCCATTGGCTACCCCACAGGTGATCACCTTTCGGCCATTAAGGGAGCCAAGCCTGGCTCGAGAGAAAAGACAGCAGGACCCGGTGAGAGCCGTACGAGTGTACCTACGCCGGACCAAACCGCTACGCAGGGGACGCTCCTGCCTCTTTGTTTCCTCAAAACACATTACTGATGACATGACTGTCAGGAAATAGTCTACTTGCTTACCAATTTTAGCCTAAGACCCAAAGGGTCCCTCCAGGAGGCTCTCGGGGATCCCTAACAGGGACGAGAGTAGCCTCCCCTGCCCATCCGGTCACGTGCCCGGTGGTGTCTCCTTTAGTCTACTTCGCTGTTAGCGTACGCACGCGTTTACCTGAGCCTCTGACCCGTCGTAGACTGTGTACGGTTCGACCGTCCTTACCGGCCTGTCTTCGCCTTGCCTCTCGTCTCTGCTTCTGGCGTCGCCTCCTTCTCTGCTAGCCCTCGTCTGTGCCTCGTGCTGTTAGCTGGGCCTGGGGCCTTCTTCTGCTTCTCGGCTTCCGTCGCTCGCGGTGGTTTGTGCTTCGGCGCGCCGCCATCGAAAGGTAACGTCTCGGCTGCCGCCTACGTCTCGCCCGGCTGGGCCGGACGTCGGTCTCGTCTCGAACTTTTTTGGTTCTCTCCCGCGTTTCGTCGTGAGCTTCACTCGTTTCCCTGGTTCAGAAGTTATGTAGGCGGGTTAGTTCCCGCCACCGGTCGCCTTTTATCTTTGGGTTTGTGTTGCAGTTATCAAGTGCACACCTGTCCCCTTTGCGGCGACTTTCAGTGGCCTAGTGACCGGCATAAAGTCTGTCTTCCGTGTTCTGGCTGCTCCTCGGACCTCGCCTGCGCTGTCTGCTCTTCGTGGCCGGAGGTTCGTTGGTCGGAGCTTTGGAGGTTCTACCGGCGCGAGCGACCTGTCACAGCACGCCGGGACCCAGTCAAGCTCCCCTCCTCGGAAGTGGAGAAACGCACGCCTCGTCTGCCTGGTAAGACTATTCCTGCTACGGTGTCCGCACCGCCCTTGCCCGCTGACTCCTCCGGCGAGTCGCCAAACCGGTTTTGTGCCCCCCTCCTTGAGCCCCGGGCAGTGCGACTGTTGTCGCCTGTTAGTAGACGCGTGGGCCTTGTGGCCCCCCCTAAGCCCGCTGACTCCTCCGGCGAGTCGCCAAGCCGGCTCCGTGCCCCCCTCCTTGAGCCCCGGGCACCGCGACCTTCGTCGCTTGTCGAAACACGCGTCGGCCTTTCGGCCCCTCCGTCTAGTTGTGCCCCCTCCTTGAGCCCCGGGCACCGCGACCTTTGTCGCCTGTTACTAGACGTGTTGGCCTTATGGCCCCCTCTCCTAAGCCCACTGACTCCTCCGGCGAGTCGCCTAGCCGGCTACGTGCCCCCCTCCATGAGCCCCGGGCACCGCGACCGTCGTTGCCTTCTACCCTTCACCGTGGCCTTTCAGCCCCAGCTGCTAGTCCGCAACGTGCCCCCCTCCTTGAGCCCCGGGCACCGCGACAGTTGTCACCTTTTCCTCCTCCTCGGGACAGAAGAGACCGTCCCCGTTCTTCCAGACGCCACGATGTCGACCGTCGGCTTAGCCCTCGTCGCGTGGATAGGAGACGTAGCCCCCGGCATTCGTCGTCCTCTCGCTCGACTTCCTCTTATGCCTCCCGTCGGCGCAGCCGTTCTCCGCAGCGCTGGTCCTCTCGGCGCCCCTCACCGCACTCCTCTCGTAGGAGTCGTAGAGACGACAGGACTCCGCCTCGTTCTCGGCACAGTAGTTCCCATCGGGATCGACGCTCTCATCGTTCCCGACGCCCTTCGCCTCTTACTTCCCCGCGGCGGCGTCAGCGTAGCCCCTCGGCTCCTCCTCCGCCGCCTACGCGCGTCAGTTTACCTCCTGTGCTTCGGTCTTCTCCGCCGCCATTGCCTGCCATCGATGGAGAGACCTTAAGCCTGCTGCCGGAGGACTCCGTGTCGGCCTTGCTTGAGTCCGGCAGCCGTTCGCCCTCTCAGGTGGATGATCCAGCGTCTCCATTTACCCTGTCCACTACTCATGGCGAGACTCTCCGAGCCTTGAACGACGACGCCCGTCTCATCGCGGCTTGCCTTCCTGCGGATTCCTGCCCACCTTCCCCACCGCTGAAGAGGAAAGCGGCCGCCTTTGTGGACGCTCCTCGTCAGGTTAAGAAATTCAAGTCGCTTCCCCAGCCGCCTGCCTTCCGCGACCTAACGGATGCCCTGTCTGCGCACCTCCAGCGAGATTCTGCTTCCGACTCGGACTTCTTCTCCGACCGCCGCTGGCCTTCCGGTGTCGACATCGCCTTTCGGCAGTCCTGGTACGCCGGCCACTCGCAATCCTTCTCGTGCTCGCTGCCTCCGGTGGATCCGCCTGCGCTGGTGCTCGCCGGCGGCTCTTCCCAGCTCAACCGTGCCCTGCCTCGCGGCCTGGAACGTACCGCCTCTCTCGTCCGAAACGCCCTCACTTGTTCGGGATTTTTGGAGCTCCTCACACAAGCCTTCATTAACCATATCGAGGCAGCCTGGCTTTTCTCCGCTCCTCCCCTGCTGTCGGATCTTCACACCTTGGCAGTTGAAGCCAACCGAGCGGCCTACCATTCGTCCGTCAACGCCATGGCGGCGGCCGCCAACTGTGACCTGATGCGGCGTGATGTGGTACTCCAGTCCTGCCCGGGTCTTCCCCGTGATGTGAGATCCCAGCTCCGCCGGGCCCCGGTCGGCGCTCCGCTCCTCTTCGGCCCTTCCTGGCAGTCCCTGAAGGAAGCTAACAAGGACCGTTGGCCCAGCGCCCCCTCGTCTCGCTTTCCGCCAACCCGCAGGCCTCGGGTCGCGCCCTGCGGTTCGTCATACCCTCCGCGACGGCCCCTGCTTCCGCCTCGGCCTCCCGTCCTCTCTCCTCTTCCCGTGCGCCCGGTCCTGGTCGCGCCCATCCTGCCCGTTCTGCCCATCCTGCCGTCCCGGCCTGGCCCAAGCCCGCCCGCTGCCCTGGGCGTGGGAGGGCCCCCTGACTTCTGCTCGCCTCCGCCCCCGCCGACCGCTTTCGGGTTCGCCTGTCGGCGAAAGGCTCGCCCTGCACGGAGACGTCTGGCGTTCCCTGTTTCCGGACGACCCGTGGATCCTCTCCATTGTCTCAGACGGTCTTCTCATCTCCTTTCGTTCCCCGCCCCCGCTTCGGCGCTCCCCCCTGTGGACCGAGGTTCCGTCAGATCCGCCCAAGGCCGATGCCCTTCGCGGAGAAGTCACTGCTCTTCTCCAGAAAGCCGCTACGGAGGTCGTCACCTTCCACGACTCCCCCGCCTTCTACAGCCGACTCTTCGTAGTCCCCAAGCCTGGAGGCAAGTGGAGGCCGATCATCGATCTCTCCGCCCTGAATCGGTTCATTGCCGCCCCGTCCTTCCGGATGGAGACAGCCAGGTCCCTTCGCGCTGCCGTCCAGCCCATGGACTTCGCCGTCAGCCTGGACCTGTCCTATGCCTACCTGCACGTCCCAATCCATCCAGCCTCCCGCCGGTAGCTCCGCTTTGCCATCGACGGGACTGTTTTCCAGTTTCGGGCCCTCCCCTTCGGTCTCAACCTCAGTCCGTGGGTGTTTACGCGGATCATAAACGCCGTGGTAGCCAGAGCCCGTCATTCTTCTTCCAGCCTGATCTCCAACTACTTGGACGACCTTCTTCTGCGGAACCAGTCGGTGGCCTCTCTTCTCCTGGACAGGGATGCGCTTCTACTCCTGTTATCTCGCCTCGGCTTCCTGGTCAACGCTGGTAAGTCCGACCTCACTCCCTCTCGCCACTTCGTGCACCTGGGGATGGAGTTTGTGACCGACCGCAACCTAGTGCGTCTTCCTGAGCCTCGGATCCAGAAACTCGCCGATCTCGCCCGTTTGGTAGCTCAGGAAGCGGCTGTCCCCGCCAGGGTGTGGCTCCAGCTCCTCGGCCTGATGAGTGCTGCGGCAGATCTCCTTCCCCTCGGTCGTCTGTACTCTCGTCCTCTTCAATTGCATCTTCTCCTCCACTGGAGACCGTCCTCCGGCGATCTCTCCACCCTGGTGCCGATACCTCCTATGCTGCGGCCCCATCTGCTTCGCTGGACGGACGTTTTTTGGCTCGGCTCCAGGATTCCCCTGACCTCACCACTGCCCCGTCTCTCTCTCTGCGTCGATGCCAGCCTCGCCGGGTGGGGCGCTCACCTTATCCCGAGTTTTTGCTATGCGGCCGGCCGCTGGAACGAGGACCTGGCTTCGCGGCACATCAACTGGCTGGAGCTGAATGCGGTTTGGCAGGCCCTCCGCGCTTGGGAACCCGATCTTCGGACGCAGGACCTCCTTGTCCTCTCCAACAACTCCACGGTCGTCGCTTACATACAGAAGCAGGGAGGGACCCGCTCGCCCGACCTCTGCATCCTTCTCTACCGACTCCTTCGCTGGTGTGAGGACCGCGGCATCTCCCTACGAGCCCGTCACATTCCGGGTCACCTGAACGTTCTGGCAGACTCCCTCTCTCGGCGGGGCCAGCTTCTTCACACAGAATGGACCCTGCGCCGGGACATCTTTCGCCTGATCTGCGAGCGTTGGGAGACTCCCCTTGTCGACCTCTTCGCCACCAGGTGGAACCACCAGCTTCCCCTCTTCGTCTCCCCGATTCCCGACCCGCTGGCCTGGGCGGTCGATGTGCTCTCGATCTCTTGGGACGGACTAGTTGCCTACGCCTACCCTCCGACGGTCCTGGTCCCCAAAGTCCTGCTCAAGCTCCGGGGGTGCAACGCAGTCCTTTTCCTGGTGGCCCCGTTCTCCTGGGACAGATCATGGACCACCGACCTGCTCAGTCTCGCCACGGATCCGCCCCTTCCTCTTCCCACCCCTCGCACGATGCTCAAGCAGCCCCGCCAGCCGCTCTTCCACCCCTGCCCCGAGCGACTTCTCCTACACGCCTGGCGATTGTGCGGCACGCCCTCTCCGCTAGAGGCTTCTCGAGTGCGGCAGTGAGCGCTATCGCTTCAGCCCGCAGACCTTCCACCAGACGTGTCTACGAGGGAAAGTGGCGAGTGCTTCGTGCCTGGTGCTCTGACCGTCGTCTCTCCCACGTCGACCTGACGACCCCTCAGCTCGCGGACTTCTTCCTCTGGCTCTTCCAAGACCAAGGTTTGGCTCCCATCACGATCCATGGCTATCTCTCCATGATTGCCGACACCTACCGTCACCTCGGCCGTCCCGACCCTGGCGCCTGCAAGGACTTGGCTGACCTTATGGCGCATTTCGGCTTGCAGCGGCCGGTTTCCCGCTCCCTCGTTCCACGCTGGGACCTCCCTGGGTCCTCACCTGGCTGAATTCGGACCGTTTCGAACCGCTCCATCTGGCCAGCTTCGCGGACGTGACTCGGAAGACCTGCTTCCTGGTGGCCCTCGCCACAGCAGCCCGCGTCAGCGAGCTTCACGCGCTCTCGTCTCGCCCTTCCTGCCTGCAGTTCCAAGTGGATGGCTCCGTTCAGCTTCTCCCGGATCCTTCCTTTCTCGCTAAGACTAGATCTCCCTTGACGGCGCCTCAGGTCATTGCTATTCGGCCGCTTAAAGGGCCCGACCTTCCTCGGGAGACTCGGCAGCAAGATCCGGTGCGTGCACTCCTTATCTACCTGCGTCGCTCCAAGTCCGTACGGAGGGGACGGACTCGTCTCTTTTTGCCTCTGACCGCCGGCAGAACTGACATCTCTGCCCAAACGATCTCCTCCTGGCTCCGCTGGGTAATGCGGTCCGCCTATCGCGACCTCTCCCCACAGGGAGCCGAGGCCCTCAGGATACGCGCCCATGAAGTTCGCGCTATGGCCGCAAGTCTCGCCTTTGACCGCAACTGCGCGGTTAAGGACATCGTGGCGGCAGTGGGGTGGCGGGCCAAAACCACCTTTGCCCGCTTCTACCTCCGCGACCTGACAGTCCAGCGCGACAACCTCTCACTGGTGGGCGACATCTCTGCGGCACAGCACTCCTTGCAGGCGCCCCCGGCGCCTTAGGTATGCACTTCGCTAAAATTGTCGGGAGTGTGTGATCAGGAGTGACGGGCCGTCCTCGTCCCTAATGAGGTTTCTGAAAGGGATTGTGCGGCACCCTCCTTCTTTTTGGCATTCTTCCTGACAGTCATGTCATCGGTAATGTGTTTTGAGGAAACAAATTAATTTTTCTCTAAAATGTATTTTTTCGAAAAATACTTACCGATGACATGACTCGGAGGTCCCTCCCTCCTCCCCGCTTGCCGCTGGTAACTCCGTAGACAACTGGCTAAAGGAGACACCACCGGGCACGTGACTGGATGGGCAGGGGAGGCTACTCTCGTCCCTGTTAGGGATCCCCGATAGCCTCCTGGAGGGACCCTTTGGGTCTTAGGCTAAAATTGGTAAGCAAGTAGACTATTTCCTGACAGTCATGTCATCGGTAAGTATTTTTCGAAAAAATACATTTTAGAGAAAAATTAATTTTTCCCTCTGTCCCAAGGTAGAACTGACATCTCGGCCCAGTTGATATCCTCCTGGCTCCGATGCGTTATACGCTCTGCCTACCAGTACTTCGCACCTGACGCTGCAAGCGGATGAACATCGGGACGCTAGAGATTAGAGCCATGGCCACAAGCATCGCCTTCGACAGCAGCTGGGCCGTCAAAGACATTGTGGCAGCCATGAACTGACAAACAGAGTCGACCTTCGCCCGTTTCTACCTGAGGGACCTCTCCTGCCAGCGGGAGAACAAACGCTGGTGGGAGACATCGCCGTGGCGCAACACTCCCTCCTGGCACCCCAGGAGCTGAAATTGTCGGGAGGTTGCCCCGGAAAGGGCGGGTCTCGTTGGCGGTATTCAGGGGTTAGAAGCGTTATACGCGGCACCCACCTCCTATTCGCTATTCTTCCTAATAGTAATGTCATCGGTAATGTTTTTGAGGAAACAAATGAATTTTTCTCTAAAATGTATTTTTTCGAAAATACTTACCAATGACATTACTCGAAGGACCCTCCCACCTGCCCCGCTTGCCGCTAGTCAGCTAAGCGAACAGACTGGCGGGAATCCGCCAGGCGTGTGACCGGATGGGGATGGACATGAGGCTACTCGGGGTACTGACTAGTTTACGGTGCTCCTATGTTGCCTCCCCTGCCATATAGGTACACAACCAAATTTTGCCTGAAATTGTGCTGGCTAAGAGGCATTCCTAATAGTAATGTCATCGATAAGTATTTTTGAAAAAATACATTTTAGAGAAAATTCATTTTTCCAGAGGTGCTAGTTTATAAGTTCATGGTTCTTGTTGATCTTGTATAGTCCATTTGAGCAGTGCTTGCTCCGTGTTTCGTCCAATTAACTTTTGAACAAGACATATAAAAAAGTGATGAACAAATTTGGTCCTAATTTATTATGAAATTGGTTGGCTTTGAACCCGACAGTTTAGCCACTATCCTCAGAAGATCATGGAGGTTTTTTGACCTACTTAAAAGTTGAAATATATATGGCCCTGGCTCAGATTTACTGTCAAGAAGTTGTGACACTTCAAATCCAAAATTAAATTCCATATTTAAAGGTACAGACATATGACACATCAAATTCAAAACAAGATGCCACATCCTATGGTATTTTTGTGTTGATAGCTAGGACCTTTATTTCTGTTATTTCACTGCACAGTTAGTACTGTGTACATAAACATTTACACCATCACAAAAGTTTACTAAAAATATTTCCACAGCAATAATGCCAAGAAGCTCATACAAAAAGCACCTTGGCAAGATTGTTCAATAATCCTATCAGCTAGAGTGAAAGCAAAATTTTCGGACCCCAAAGAAGCTGAACATTCTTAGGAAGAAGAAAGTGTACATAACTTGACAACAGTTTTAAATTTTCAAAAGAAACTTGACAACATTTTTTAATTTTCAAAAGAAAATGATCTCTCTAATACTCAAAGCTCTAATACTCTATTAAAAAAAAAAAAAATAAAAAAATGACCTGAGCAGAACACATCAGTGGTTGTGATGCTTATTTGTTTCCTCAAAAACATTACCGATGGCATTACTTGTACACTTAGCTTACTGATTTCAGCCCAAAAATCTGTTGCGCATCCTACGCAACCAGGGAAGCAACTCTAGGTGGTCGTTACCACAGACCCTGAGTAGTCTCCCTTCCCTTAATGTGAGCAGTGCGAACCGGCCAGTCTTACGCTTAGCTTCCTGTTGCATGGACGTACCTTTCAGCCTTCTTCACTGAAGACTCTATAACTCCCAGAGCTGGGACCATTTCTCTTCTGGCCACGAAGCGCACGTACGGCATGTCAGGCCAGAGGCGCAGCTGGAACAGGGGAGACAGACCGAGTGCCCATCCGTCGGCCACTGGAAACCCCCACAAGCACGGCAGGTACGAAAAGGCTCACTGCACATAAAAACAGACAAGAGGTTAATGGCGGCCACAGGTGGCCGTAAGAGGGCCACGTGCCAAGTACTCACAACCGTTTCCCAGCGAACGAACATATATATGCATGTCTTGTTCCCATCCGTTTTTTCTCTTTTATTTTGTGCAACCGCAAAAACTCGAAGGATAAGGCTCCTGGCCACTGTGACCGAGTCACGCCAGCCACCAGAAGCAGTACCCGAGGCCTTACCTCGCCATATCCAAATGGGGAGGGAGGAAGAGGGAACAGCGGAAGAAACCGAGTCACAAAAACACCAAGCCTGAGTCCAGTGAAGAAGGCTGAAAGTTACGTCCATCCAACAGGAAGCTAAGCATAAGACTGGCCGGTTCGCGCTGCTCACGTGAGGAGGGGAAGGGAGACTACTCAGAGTCTGTGGTAATTACCACCTAGAGTTGCTTCCCTGGTTGCGTAGGATGCGCAACAGATTCTTGGGCTGAAATCGATAAGCTAACCATACCTTCCTACTAGTAATGCCATCGGTAAGTATTTTTCGAAAAATACATTTTAGAGAAAAACCACAAAACAGGCACACATCCTAATAGTAATACACTGGTTAGAAGTGCTGAATGAGGTCATGAAGTACATAACTTCACATTGTCACATTGCAAGAAACATGCTTAAAAAGGCATCAAAATAAAGAAAAACAAAACAAAATCATACCAGCACAGCACCTCTGTTATTGATTTCAGAGGGGGGGGGAGGGGGGGGGGGAATTGAATATGTGGGAAAATGGTGGACAACTGGCTCAGTACATAATTTCACAACAAATTGGCTAGTTGTTGGCAGTTTTCCATGGCTAAACAACGTTTTTATAGCCACGAACTGCATCAGTATGTATGACCTTGTGTGGAACTCATTATGACTAATTCAGTACTATAAAGACATGATGTTTTTTCAATACTGTATTAGTTATAGCATTATATTCAGTGTTGTGAGTTTCACACACACAAAAAAAATTCATATCATGATAATGTGTATATAAACTCACAACACTGAATACAATGCTTGTAATAAATTTATGTACATCTCCCATTTAATAATTATTTCTGCAAAATGCCTCAAAATGACCTCTCTGTCGGGTATTATGCTATATAGATTCTGAAATCCTAGAAATGTGGTATGGCCACATCCATGATAATCTTGGGCAAATTTCAACTAAATGATAAAATGCTTTGAGGATGGGAAGATTGGATGTTGTGATGTTACTTACAACCTCGGTTGAAACCAAAATTGGCAGGGATGCAAAAAATAGGCAGGGGTGCAGTTTGTGCTTGACGAAATTCAACTATTTTGTGTGCAATATCAATTGCTTTCATTCTAACGCTTAATGATCGAGAAGATTAAAATTATTCTTAAGTGTATTGTGTATATAATCTTCTCAACAAAGACATTTCGGGTACCTCGATAAAACCTTTTTTTATGTTGATATTCAACTGTGAAAGCATCAGAAACTTAGAAGTTAGACTAATGCCTTCGAAATACATTGCTGCGTCAGAAACTTTCGTCAGAATCAACAAAATGAAGAAGCTTACGTAGTTCTCTCAACAAAACAGTGAAAGAAATGCTTTTTTTCAGTAAATAACTTATACAAGACAATTTGAAACAAAAACTTACCTGGATTTTCTCCTCCAACTGCAGACATTTTTTCCGTGGGGCTTCTCTGGTATACAACTTTCGCAGGAATGAGTGTAAAAATGTAAGAGGAAGTCGTCTAGTTCCGAATTCCTCCGCTTAAAAACAATAGTGCATAACATTCTGATTGCAACAGAAAGCAGGCGGCACCGCTTTTTTCCCCCTCTAAATGGTGAAGATTTTGGGTTTTTATACATTCTGATAGCTAACTAGCCTGCATCAGGTTGGGGGTCATTTGTTATTGTGAATATAGACAGACGATTTTTGTTCATATCACTGGTGTATTGCGACATCGAGTGACCTACTCATCCAGTCAGAAAAATCAATCGTATCACGCGTTTTAAGTGACACAATTTCAGAACTGAAGTGTTGGTTTTTTTTTAGACTACAGACTCCTGCTGTGCTGCTACTATCAAAAGCAATGCAGTAGATACAAACTTTTCATTGCTGTTGACCGATAAATCAGCTTAATGATAACTGTGTCACAAAATCAGTTGTCGCAGGTGGTGCTGAAAACGCAAAAGAAAAGAAAATTCATCAATTTATAACAGTTTTTGGGGACTAGAAAAAAAATCTCTGCAAAACTTCCATCTTTCATCTGAAAGAAGCCGTCATTACTTTTAAACTTTGACAAGTCTAAAGTACGCTAATCTCATCTGAAAGTTGGCGCATGCAGAAAACGGGCCCTCGACGGTAATCTTAGCCAAGGCCATATACCATATTCAGGCCTCGGTGTCCACTGACCTGCATCACTGACACTGAAACTATATCGCTGAAACTATGACAAGCTGTGCACAGGTTAAATGCATTGCAAGACCAAGCTATTGACATTGAGTATGGAGAGAGTGAAGTTTACAGGAGTAAATATGTGTCAGTGTTTCTGAGTGGGGTTCAGTCAGGGTATATATTTTTAGCAGGTTTAAATAAGTCGTGTTCAAAATTTCTCGAGGGCAGTGGTTAAACCATTGTCTGAACTAAAGTAAAGTTAAAATGAATTAGTTTCAAGGTTGTTGATCATCTTTTCTTTTTATTGGTGTATTGAAATCATTTGTGTTCAAAAGTTACTTGTAAAAAATATGAGGTAAACTTTGTTCAAATGGACCATACAGTTTACAGGAGAGAGTCCTGACTGCCCTGTACTTTTTAAAAGTTTACAAGCTCTGAAAGTCAAGTTGATGGCATGATGCCTTCTTAACTCATTCTACCTCAGACACAGCACCAGAAGATAAGGATCGACCATGATAGTTCAAGGGTGATGCCAGAATAGCTTGGCGCCTATGGACGCCAAGCTATTCTGGCATCACCCTTGAACTATCATGGTCGATCTGTGTCCTGCACTGCAATGCAGTCTTCAAAGGACAACGACAACATTTAAAGATTTCAGTGTTGGGGTAGAATGAGTTAAGATAAACATGACAATTGACATTTCCACTAAAAAAGTAAAAGGCAGCAGAGTCTTTGTCACAAGTTCACATTTGTTGTTTGTCTGAGGGAGATTACTATTTGACAAATGAGGCTGTGTTTTTTATAGGCTGGAAATGTGGTCCCAGTTAAAGGTGCCCTTAACCCTTTCCGTTACAAGAACATCGGCAGGCGAACAGGCAAGGACATCAAAGCAGGCAAGAATATTGGAGTCCTACAGGGTGGTTTTGAAAATTTTGATGACTACTGGTCAGAATCAGGTAGGCTGCACTTCTAGCTTGTTCTTTATGAAAACATTTGTTGTTACACTGCAAGCTTCATGCACTAGCCATGAGCCACCAGACTAATCAGATGACGTCCAGCTAATATGGTGGTTTTGTCTCTCACGACTTGCTATTTAGAGCAGTGTCGGTCATTTGTAAACACACTGACTGTGAGTTTGTTGTAGGCCTGTTTAGACCCCTTCATCTAAGCTTCACATTACTCTCTACTCTGTAACTGTATTCTGTTTCCGATTTCACCATTAACCCTTTTAGCCCCATGGGTGCATTTCCCAAATTCTGGAAGTGTTACTTAACGACTATATACCAGTTGCAGGAGGTGGATTGACCATGATAATTCAAGGGTAGTGCCAGATTAGCTTGGCGCCTGAAGGCGCCAAGCTAATCTGGCACTAACCTTGAATTATCATGGTCAATCAATCTCCTGCTGTAGGGACTCAAGGCTAAATGGGCTAACACAATAGGGTTGGTAGGATGACTGTGAGAGTGAAGGGCAAATAACTTGACACAAGTGATGTCTCGTGCAGTGTTTGCTAGTTTTACATGAGTGATTCGCCTCGAATCTTGTATCATGTTCTCAGTATCTTGGGATTTTTCTTGCCTTCTCAGCAAAAAAGGTTTAGGGTCCACATGATAAAGCAGGGTTCTGTGGGCAAGTGAAAACAGAGTACAGTACTTTGTTGTTTGGCCTAAAGCCAATCCCCTCTGGCAATGCAAATGGAAAAATGAAGGTCAGCAGTCAGTAATTCTTAACCTATTAAGCCATGATACACCACTCAAAGATATGGATCAACCACAATAGTTCAATGGTGGTGCCGATGGTGCCGAACAGCTCGGCACCTGCAGGCATTGAGCTGTTCTGACGCCACTCTTGAACTGTCATGGCCGATCTATTTTCTGAACTGGTTTGCACTATAGTCTGCATAGGACTACTGATTTGGGAATTTCCAGCTTAGGGCTTATTGGGTTAACCCTTTTGGCCCCACGGGTGCATTTCCCAAATTTTGAAAGTGTTACTCAACGGCTATGTACCAGTTGCAGGAGGTGGATTGACAATAATTCAAGGGTATTGCCAGTTAGACTTGGCACCTTCAAGAGCCAAGCTAATCTTGCACTACCCTTGAATTTTCATGGTCAGCCAATCTCCTGCTGTAGGGTGTTGGGGCTAAATGGGTTAAACTAAAGCAATCTGTTTGCAGTACCAGAGGGGAGTATCTGTGCAGATGTCGATCCTTAACCCCCTTGTCTCTCTCTTGGCTTGACTTCGCGAACGAAGATTCTATAGGGCTTGCCCACGTCGTCTGCAGGCATTTTCGTGGCTGCGGAGGCCAATCCGGGACAGGCAGGTTCGACCGCAGTGGCTGCAGGGGAAGGTCTGGTCAGGATTCTGAGTTACGACAACTCCGTTTTTTCTTCTGAGCCGCTTGTCCTAATGGTTAGCTCTGCGAGAGTCCTCAAAGGAGACGGCTGCCTTGTGAATGATGGAGCGCCACGTGTCACGGTCCGCAGCAAGCGAGGACCACTGGCGGTGGTCGATTTGGCAGGCACTAAGTGACTTCTTGAGACCGTCTTTGTATCTCTTCTTTGGTGCCCCTCTGTCTCGGTGTCCAGTGGCGAGCTCGCCGAACAGAGTGATCTTGGGTAGGCGATGATCCTCCATCCTGGAGACGTGCCCCGCCCAGCGAAGCTGTGTCCGCAGCAGCAAAGCCTCGATGCTCACAGTTTCCGCCTGTTCAAGGACCTCGACGTTGGTGACATAGTCACTCCAGTGAATGCTGAGGATGGTACGCAGGCAGCGCTGGTGGAAGCGTTCGAGGAGTCGTAGTTGGCTGCGGTAGAGGGCCCAGGACTCGGAACCGTACAGCAGGGTGGTGAAGACGACAGCTCTGTACACGCTGATCTTGGTGCCTTTTTTCAGCTGTTGATTGTGCCACACCCGCTTGAATAGTCGCCCGAAAGCACTGTTCGCTTTTGCCAGCCTGTTGTCCAGCTCCTTGTCCAGCTTGGCGTCTGACGTGATGATGCAGCCAAGGTAGGTAAACTGGTGTACAGACTTCAGTTCGGACTCGCTGATGGTGATGTGGGGAGGGCGATACTCTTCCTTGGGTGCCGGCTGATGAAGGACCTTTGTCTTTTTCAGACTGACCTCAAGTCCAAAGAGCTGGGCGGCATCTGCGAAGCAGGACGTAATGCGCTGCAAGGCTCTCTCTGTGTGTGCAACGAGGGCAGCGTCATCAGCAAAGAGCAGCTCACGAATCAGTTGGTCTAGGGTTTTCGTGTGGGCCTGCAGTCGTCTGAATTTTAACAGGCTGCCATCGAGACGATACGTGATGTACACTGCGTCGTCATCGTCGAGGTCCACTGTGGCCTGCTTCAACATCATGCTGAAGAAGATGGTGAAGAGGGTCGGTTCCAGCACGCAGCCTTGCTTCATGCCGTTGCGAATGGGGAATGGTTCTGAGAGGTCACTGTTTAGTCTGACCTGGCCTTGCTGGTCCTCGTGGAGCTGGACGATCATGTTGAGGAACTTTGGGGGACAGCCTAGTCGCTCCAGGATCTGCCACATACCTTGCCTGCTCACAGTGTCAAACGCTTTCGTTAGGTCGACAAACGTTACGTACAGCCCTTTGTTCTGCTCGCGGCACTTCTCCTGAAGCTGTCTCAGCACAAAGACCATGTCGGTGGTACTCCTGTTGGCTCTGAAGCCACACTGGCCCTCTGGGAGGTGGTCTTCAGCGATGGCAGGTACCAGCCGATTCAGGAGCAACCTTGCGAGAATTTTCCCGGCAATGGACAGCAGGGTAATTCCACGATAATTAGAGCAGGCAGACTTCTCTCCTTTGTTCTTGTACAGGGTGATGATGACTGCATCACGGAGGTCCTTTGGTAGTGTTCCTTTTTCCCAGCAGCAGAGAAAGAGGTCGTGGAGCTTGTTGTGCAGTGCTGGGCCACCATGTTTCCAGATCTCTGGCGGGATTCCGTCAATGCCTGCTGCTTTGCCACTCTTGAGCTGGTGGATGGCTGTGAGGGTCTCTTCGGCGGTGGGTGGTTCGTCCAATTCAACCTTTAGTGGAAGGTGTGGGATTTGGAGGATGACTGTTTCTTGAACAGTGCGCTCAGCGCCGAAGAGGTCCTGAAAGTATTCCGACCAGCGGTTCAAGATGGAGGTATTATCTGTGAGGAGTGCCTGTCCATCAGCGCTTCGCAGGGGACTTTGTACCAGGTGCCTAGGGCCATACACTGCTTTCAGTGCTTCATAGAAGCCCCTGTAGTCACCGTTGTCAGCGCAGAGCTGGGTCCTCTGTGCGAGTCTGGACCACCACTCGTTCTGGAGTTCTCTAAGCTTGAGCTGGAGACTGCTGCAGATGAGGCGGAGGGCAGACTTCTTCACAGGGCAGGAAGGCTGGGCTAGGTGGGCCTGGTGGGCGGCTCTTTTTTTTGCTAGAAGTTCCTGGATCTCTACGTCGTTTTCGTCAAACCAGTCTTTGTTCCTCTTTCTAGCAAAGCCCAAGACTTCCATAGAAGATTTTACAATAGCAGTTTTCAGTTGTTCCCAGAGTGTTTCAGGGGAGGAGTCTGCTGGATCAACTGTGTCTTTGAGCATGCGCTGTAAATCGGCCTGAAGGGCAGCTTTCTTGTCGTCACGCTGAAGGCTGGCAACATCAAGCTTTTTCTTGGGGGGGGGCCACCTTTCTTGGGTTTCAGCTTGAGGCGGAGCCTGAGTTTGCAGCGAACAAAGCGGTGGTCAGTGTGGCACTCTGCGCTGGGCATCACTGGTGAGGAGGACGTCACTGCGATCCCTCTGACGCACTAGGACATAGTCGATAAGGTGCCAGTGCTTGGAGCGAGGATGCATCCAGGTGGTCTTTCGACTGTCTTTTTGCTGGAAAGTAGTGTTGGTGATGACAAGTTGCTGCTCTGCACAGAGCTCCAACAGTAGGCGACCATTGTCATTGCAGTTCCCAACGCCATGCTTGCCGAGGACTCCTTTCCAGGCTTCAGAGTCTTGGCCCACTCTGGCGTTGAAGTCGCCAAGGATGATGACTTTGTCGTCTGCAGGGGTGCTCTGCAGGAGGCTGCGCAGGTCAGAGTAGAACTTGTCTTTTTCTGCAGGCTCTGCCAGGAGGGTTGGGGAGTACACACTGAGAAGGGTGACGTATTGCTGGTGTCTCAGTGGGAGGCGCATGGACATGATGCGGTCGGAGTGACCCGTTGGTAGGTTTTCCAGCTTAGTCGCAATGGGGGTCTTCACCATGAAGCCCACGCCTGAGAGCCGTCTTTCTGATGCAGGCCTGCCTGACCAGTAGAGGGTATAGCCAGCGCCAAGTTCTTGGAGGCTGCCTTCCTCCAGGAGGCGTACTTCGCTGAGCGCGGCGATGTCGATGTTTAACCTCCGCAATTCATGGGCAATGAGGGCGGAGCGACGTTCAGGGCGTCCCCTGTCTGCTGTGGAGACCCCCTTGTACACACCGGGGTACATACTGTTAATATTACCAGTACTATAACCAGTCACTGCATGCACAAGGGGGTAAATCTTTTTGTTTTTGTTTTTGAGTGTCCAAGTAATACATTGTACAGTCAACCTGACAAGGCAACCACCTTTCAAAACGGACCACCCATTTTTGGTCCCATGGTCTTTTCCTGTTATTTAGCCCCTTGGAAGGAGACCACCTGTGTAAGGCACCTACTTTTTGATAGTCCCTTGGGTGGTTGCCTTGCACAGTTGTGACTAGTATATTTTCATATTGTATCAGCACAATAGCCCATGGCTTTTACTTTCATATTAACCACTTTGTTTTATGATTTCAGATGCAGACAGCATGGCATCCTTTTCAAACTCTACAATTTCTAGAAGGGTGAGAAAGTTTAATAAGAAATGTGCGTTCTATGAAGTGAGATCAATAAGCAGGGATGCAGCTAGACATTTCCGCAGATGGGTCAAATGTCCTGGTTCACCAGTATGAATAGGACGTGTCTGCTGTATAGAAATTTTATTCTGATAAGCAAAAGAAAAGCCACATAATTCAAGTCCTCGGAAACACTTCATTGAATGATGTCTTTTGCTCGTCAGTTTAGTTGGTGGTCATAGCATTACTTACTTACTTACTTACGCCTGTCACCCCTACCCGGGTATAGGCCGTCGACGAGAGACCTCCAGCAACTCCTGTCCTGTGCTTCTCCTTTGATTCTACTCCAGGTGGTTCCCAGTCTCTTGATGTCTGCTTGGATGGTCATAGCATAACATTCTTTTATTCATGTGATGTCATGGACCCAGAATAAACAAGACGCAAGTGTTAATACTGTTATGCACAAAACAACGGGATGGGCAAAGAATGGCTGATAACAGGGCCAGCAATAGTTTACAATACATGTACACATAACAGATATGTTTTGCAAATGGTCACTGCCTGCAATGCAACAGAAAAGTGACTGGATAGAGGCAGCTAATAGGAAATGGGACATTTTAGCCCTGCTGTCAGACTATGACCCATGTCCGACCCCTAGTTGCATCCCTGAATAGGCTGAAATCTTATCTCATCCCATAAATCTGCATATGCGTTGGTGTCTGTCTGTCATGGACAAAGAAATTTATCTGTTCGACTTGTAGCATCTAATACTAGTGTTAAGATTAATTGGCACGGAAGGAGGCATCAAATTTACAGGCACTATCCTAAGCTGTCGGCCAAAGGTAAATCATATAACGGTTCCTGTGACAACCTTTTCTCTAAACAAAAATTCTTTTTTAGTCCAGCCTCATTGGCCTCAGAATATATCAGTGTGTACAAATTGTATTTGAACAAGTATGTGCTGAAGGTCCCCAGTAGCAAAACGTCTTCAGGCCCACAACAGCCGCAGTGGGTCCGCGCACAGCTGTGCGCGGGCCCACTGCAGCTGTTGTGGGCCTGAGTACCTTTGCTTACTGGGGTATATGGTAGGGGGTCCTTTATAGCTCTGCGTGCAAAAGCAGTCATGCTTCACGGGCTTCATTTACCCTCCTCATGAATGTAGCCACCAGTAATGTAAACAGTATGGTGACAAGGGAATTAATGTTATTTGTTCTTCTGTGTTATTTTCATTTCAGTCATCCTTAGTAAGGCCGACACCAAGTGGGAGCATTGCTTTGGAATCCACCACCAAACCTCCCCGACCTGACAAGGAAAGAAACACAAGGGATCCAGGCAACACCAGAGAAAATTATGAGACTCAAAAAATTGTGTCTGAAGAAGGAAGGTCAGACAAGCAAGAAGCCACATCAAGGATCACCAAGGAAAACTTGGAGAGGCAAAAAATTGTCACTGAAGATGATGTGTCAGATAGCACAGGAGGCACACGATGTTTGAGCAGCGCGAAGGAAAGCTGGGGAACACCAGACATTTTGACCGAGGAGGAATCTACAGAAGGCCAACAAACTGAAAGTGAAGTTGAGTCACAGGGAGGAGTCGAGGCTGACTGTGAACAAGATGACAGGGAAACAGTTTACAGCCAAGATACGGAAAGCCAAGAAGCAGAAGCAGCTGACAGCCAAGGAACAGAAACAGATGACAACCATGAGATACCAACAGGCAGCGGTCATGGAGAAGAATCTGCTGATAGCCAAGGGGAAGAAACTGCTGAGAGTCAAGAAAATGAGTGTGTGGAAGAAACAAAAAATGAAGATGGGGCTGACAGTGAAGAAAAGGATGACGGAGGCTCAGTCAAAACCATGCAAGATTCAGGAGTAGAGAAAGTTGCGATGGAAGAAGAGTCCTCAGATGATGAACAGACTGAAATTAATGCTGAGAGCGGAGAGGAGGACACAAAAGTTGTGACAGAAGAGTCCTCAGACAATTGGCAAACTGAGGATACTGCTGAGAGCGAAGAGGAAACGCCAAAAGCTGTGACAGAAGAAGAGTCCTCAGACAATCGGCAAACTGAAGATACTGCTGAGAGCGAAGAGGAAACACCAAAAGCTGTGACAGAAGAAGAGTCTACAGACAGCCAAGGAACTGTAGTGGAGGCTGACAGCAAAGAAACGGATGAAAGGGACAGAGCAGACAGTCAGGATGAGGAGGTTGAAACAGAAGGTGTACAAGAAAATGAACCGAATAATCAGCACAAGAGGTATACTGCTAGATCCTTAGAAAAATCAGAGAAAGTCCAGGGAGATGAAAATAACTGTCAAAAACCTGTTTCGTCAGTCATTGAAGAGGTCGGTGAAGACGCTTCCACCTTTGTACAGGCTCCAAGGCAAAACGGGTCAGGACAAGCCAAGCAGAAGTTGTCATCAGTAGACCAACCAGTCCCTGGAAATAGCCCACTTTCACTTTCACAGGCTGCTCTGTCACAGGTAAATGTACCAGTAGTGCTGCTAGAAATTCTTCTCTTTTTTGTCATCTAAACTTAAGATTGTTTCCTCAAAATACATTACCGATGACATTACTCACTGTTAGGGAGTGTCTTAGCTAGCACAATTTTAGCCAAATTTGGTTGTGTACCTGTAAGGCAGGGGAGGCAACAAGGGGCGCCCTAACCTAGGCCATATCCCGAGTAGCCTCCCTTCCATCCCCATCCGGGCAGTCACTCACCGAATTCCCGCCAGTCTGTTTTTTAGCTAGCCTTGGACGGTTGTGTACCGACTCTTCTGCCGTGTGTACGGTGTGACCGGTTGCTTCACGTTGGGTTGTTTCCGTGTGCTCTGTGCTAGCCTAAGTTGCACTGTTCACTGGGCTAGCTGAGAATTAATGTGTTAGGAGCCTGTGAGGATTCCATGTACTTGTGGTGCTGGCGACTTGGACTAGCTTCTGTGTTCATAGTGCTACTTCGGGTGCTGAGGGCTTCACCTCTATGCCTCTACGGCACGAGGGTACCTTGACTGGGCCGGTCTGCGCCCCGACATAGCAAGGTAAAACCGCGGTTGCTGCCCTCGACCGGCGCTCTGGCAGGGAGTTAGAGCGCCGG
The DNA here is from genome assembly GCA_036245525.1 of Semisulcospira habei. Classification (NCBI taxonomy): domain Eukaryota; kingdom Metazoa; phylum Mollusca; class Gastropoda; family Semisulcospiridae; genus Semisulcospira; species Semisulcospira habei. The sequence continues at coordinate 157,293,405 of BTPG01000005.1, forward strand.
GCATCGGCACACCTGTGCATTTCGCTTGGGTTCGTTTCGCCATTACCTCGTGTACACGGTGGCGTGGCCTCCGAGAGCCACGCTCGACCTCCTCTCATTGTGCACTATAGTTTGCAAGTACGCTCATGCACGCATTGTGGTAACTTGCAATGGCAGAGTGACCAACATGCCGTATGCTTGCCCCATTTCGGCTGCGCCTCCACTAAACCTTGTGCTACCTGCACCCCCTGGCAGGAGGAACAATGCTCACAACTATGGGGCTTTTATCGCCGCGAAAGACCAACGCCAGCCCGAGAGCAAGCACCGGCCTATGCTCCCCCTACCGATACGGTGGATGCGGTGAGACGTTTGCCCCTGGAGGTGGACACTCAGATGACACGGGTTACGGCGGACGGTTCCAAGGCTAGAGTTTCGGACAGATGGCGTGCCAGCTCCCGATCGGATGTGAGTAACTGTTTAGAGACTGGCCCACAACGTGCTGACTTGACCCGCCCCCCCCCCCCCTCCCCCCACACCCAAGCTGGATCGGGGATCAGCGCGGCTACTGGATTGCGACTCTCCAGACCTGATATGACCAGCGCGTTATACCTGCTCCTAGCCCTAGGGCCGTTAAGTACTCTGGGCCTGGCGAGACTGTGAAAGGGGGGTTACGCTCGGCAGGCGCTGTCGGGTCTAGCCCCCAGGCAGACAGGAGTCCTACACGGACTGGATTGCGACTCTTTAGACCTTCGGGTTATGACCTACACGTAATACCGGCTCCTAGCCCCATGGCCGTTAAGTACTCTGGGCCTGGCGAGACTGTGAAAGGGGGGTTACGCTCGGCAGGCGCTGTCGGGTCTAGCCCTACACGGACACATGTGAACCGGCGCCGTTCGAGCTCAAGGGACAGGAATTCACACTCCTTGATGGCTCCCCGCGTCAGAGACGACCGCCGTCGCTCTTTGCCGCCCGATGGGAGGAGAAAAAGAAGCAGGCCTGCCACTGTTTACCTTCCCCTGACGCATCGCTCGAAGCGTGGATCGTCTCCTCGCTCACCGCGACACTCCTCGCACCGCCGGACTGACTGTTCGTTTTCCCCGTCTCGGCGCCAGGACTGGCACTTCTCTTCCAGGCCTTCACGTTCCCCCCGGCACAGCCGCTCACCGGATGGTCACCGATCCTCGCATCACAGTACTGTTTCGTCATGTAGGACATTGCGGGACTCTGCTCACTCTTCACGGCATCGCTCAGAGGTGAGAAGGTCTCCCCCCAGCGTGACGGCGACACGACGGGATGCTTCTGGTGAGATCCCCACCCACCGACGTAGCACGGAGTTGCCCGCCCACCGCTCTCCCATGCGCCCGAAAGATGTTGATACTCTCAGCCTGGCCCCAGGAGGATTCAGTTTCGGTGCTTCTCGGTGATGACGAGTCAGCGACCTCCAGGAACGCACCCTGTCTGGAGGACTCAACGTTGCAGCTGCCTTCTGCGGGTTATAGATACGAGACACTCCGAGCCCTGGATGAGGCGGCGCATCTGCTGCAGGGCGCTTTAGGCGACGGGGGATTCTTCACTGACTCCAAGTGGCCTGAGGACTTGGACATCGCTTTCAGCCAGAAGCAGGGTGGGACACGATCCTCTTAACTCTGCATCCTCCTCTACCAGGTGCTCCGGTGGTGTGAAGATTGAGGCATCTCTCTCCGAGCAAGACACATCCCGGGCCATCTGAATGTCCTAGCCGACTAGCTATCGCGACGCGGCCAGCTTCTCCACACCGAGTGGGCACTCTGGCCGGACATCTTTCGAATGATCGGCACAGAATGGGAGACCCACATGATCGACCTCTTCGCAATGAGGTGGAATCGACAGCTCCCCCTCTTTGTCTCCCCCGTTCCGGACCCGTAGCCTGGGCAGTCGATGCTCTCTCCATTCCCTGGGACGGCCTCGTCGCGTATGCTTACCCTCCTGCGCTGCTCATTCCCAAGGTCCTGCTCAAGCTTAAGGGTTGCAACGCGATCCTGTTCCTGGTGGCTCCATTCTGCTGGACCAAGTCGTGGACTACCGAACTACTGAACCTCGCCATCGGCCCCCCACTGCGGCTCCCCACCCCTCGCACAATGCTCAAGCAACCACGGCAGGCGCTGTATCATCCGTGCCCCGAGCGTCTCCTCCTCCACGCCTGGAGGTTGTCCGGCAAGCCCTCACCTCTAGAGGCTTCTCAAGTGCAGCGGTGGAAGCTATCGCTACAGCCCACAGACCCTCGACCAGACGAGTTTACGAGGGAAAGTGGCGAGTCCTGTGCGACTGGTGTGACGACATACACCTCTCCCCCACGGATCTGACGGTCCAACAACTGGCAGAGTTCTTCCTCTGGCTCTTCACCGACCAGCTTTTGGCGCCGATCACCATTAGGTGCTACCTGGCTATGATCGCTGACACCTACCGCCATTTGGGCCGGCTGGATTCTGGTGCCTGCAAAGACCTCGCCATCCTCATGGCCCACTTCAGTCTACAACATCCTGCCCTTCGCTCGCTGATTCCCAGATGGGACCTACCCTTGGTGCTCACGTGGCTCAACTCGGACCGCTTCGAACCACTCCGTTTGGCGCGGTTGGCCGACGTGACGCGGAAGACCTGCTTCCTACTGGCCCTTGCCTCGGCTTCCAGGGTCGGCGAGCTACATGCTCTTTCAGCACGCCCCTCCTACTTACAGTTCCGGATGGATGGCTCTGTGCACCTACTGACCGACCCGGCTTTCCTAGCCAAGACCCTGTCTCCCTTGGCCGCCCCACGGGTGATTTCCATTCGACCCTTGAGGGATTCTAACTCTGCCCGAGAGACCAGACAGCAGGACCCAGTGAGGGCCTTATGTGTGTACCTGCAGCGGACCAAGCCACTACGCAGGGGACGCACATGCCTACTTCTCCCTCTGTCCCCAGGTACAACTGACATCTCGGCCCAGACGATATCCTCCTGGCTCCGGTGGCTGATACCAGGACATCTCCCCTGATGCAGCCAAATGAATGAACATCAGGGCGCACGAGGTTCCTAACCATGGCCACAAGCCTCGCATTCGAACGCAACTGCGCCATCAAAGACATTGTGGCGGCCGTGGGCTGGCGAACTGAGTCGACCTTCGCCCGGTTCTACCTGAGGGACTTCTCCAGCCAGCGCGAGAACCTGTCACTGGTGGGAGATATCGCAGCGGCGCAACACTCCCTCCCGGCACCCCTGGTGCTGTAGGTAAATCTTAGCTAAAATTGTCGGGATGTTGTTCCAGGGAGGGAGGGTCTTGTTGACGGTATTGAGGGGTTAATGATGTCCTACGCGGCACCCACCTCCTATTTGCTATTCTCCCTAACAGTAATGTCATCGGTAATGTATTTTGAGGAAACAAATGAATTTTTTCGAAAAATACTTACCGATGACATTACTCGAAGGACCCTCCCACCTGCCCTGCTTGCCGCTAGTCAGCTAAGTAAACAGACTGGTGGAAATCCGGTGAGCGATTGCCCGGATGGGGATGGAAGGGAGGCTACTCAGGATACGGCCTAGGTTAGGGCGCCCCTTGTTGCCTCCCCTGCCTTACAGGTACACAACCAAATTGGGCTAAAATTGTGCTAGCTAAAACACTCCCTAACAGTAATGTCATCGGTAAGTATTTTTCGAAAAAAATACGTTTTAGAGAAATATTCATATTTGTTTATATTCAAGTGTAGCAATAGTTTATCATTAACCCTTTGGCTGTTGGTGTTTTTGTCATGATTCCTGCAGGAAACATTGCAACAAAAACCACTGCTGACAGCCAAAGGGTTAATACACGAATACATCAGAAAGGGCAATGCAAGCAATCAAGCTTGTACTGGGCTTGCTTTAGCTATCTGAGAATACCAATGGAGCCAGTTTTTGCCAGCAGGTGATGTAGATCCTCATACAGTAGTCACAGCAAGCTGCAGGGACTCGAGGGAATCTAACACTATTGCAGGCTGGTCAAGGAATATTACTTGCTTTTTTACATACATGTATATAGATCTACACACTCATTATATTTGTTCACACATGTAATGAACATTTATGGAACTTTCACAATCACACACACTCACTCTCACTCACAAGATACTATCATCATGACTCCGCTCTACATATTTTCTTCCTGTACCAGATGACTACAGCAACAAGCCCTGGCCTTTTGACCCAGAAATCATCAGTGTATGTTTCTATCGCGGGGGATGTGACAGGGTCCATCACTTGTCAGGAGAATGACAGACTCGCTCCACAACCACACTTGTTCGGTACCAGGAAAAGGTTGGTTACTTGCGATGGCCCAGATAGAGAATAAAACTGTCAGGGCTCTGGTTATAACTAGGCTTGCAGCCACTGGTGCTTTTTCATCATATCCAGAATAACTTTGAGTACTTATGGAAGCCCGGTTCTCAATCTGCAACTTCATAAATTTGTTAGTTTTTGATAAAATTAATTTTGTGTGTGTGTGTTTAGTTTGTTTGTGGAGGAGTGAACCTTTTTCTCAAATGTGGTACTAGAAACTAGCTGTAAGAAAAACAGGCTGTCATTGTTCACAAAACTTGACTTGTTTCCATGCTCATGTTTTTACAGGCTGTCGTACAGTTATGCTGCTGATAGTCCTGAGAATGCAAGGAAGGAGAATAAAGCAAAGTAAGTACTTCTGATGAAAGTCTTTTTGCTATCCTTTGTAGCTTAATGTGGATTCATCTGCTGCAGCCTGTACAGTGTCCAGTGAACGATTACTAGGGTTGTCATCAACTATCAGCCTGAGGATCTTTGTAAATGTCAGGAAGTTATTTGTCTTGTTTTTGTTTTTGTTTAAATCTCATAGGTAAATAGGAGTTTACCTTTATTTATGACACTGTGAAAGCCACTAATCTGAAAGGGGCACAACCCCCATGGACTCAAGCAGCTAAGGAAGCTTATGATTTTATACCTCATTCCGGTCTCAAGTATGGCCATGTTCCTCAAGCAGTGTTATCTGCTGCTGAGGTCAGTCTATGTTATCAATCAGTCAATAATACTGCTACTGATATGTTTCCATGGATGCTGACAGCGAAAGGATTAACTCCTCACTGCCGAGAAAAATTTGACAACACAACTGCAAGAGGTATAGATCCTCATGAGCCCCCGCAATCGCTGGGGGCTCATGAGGCTCTATATCTCTTGCTGACAATACTTTTTAATCTATGTTCCATTGACAGCTAGGGACCCTTGACATTGAACTCGTCAATTTCAAAAACAAAATCTGCATCCACTGGCATTGAAGGGGTTACCATTAATCACTGTTATTATTCTTTAATGTCTGCAGGTCCAGGCTTCCCAAGGAACCCATGATCCCAGAGAAGCACCAAGAAGCTGAGAAGACACTACCCCAGCCTACGCATCACTCCCTGCTGCCGTCACAGTCACAGTCAAACATGTCAGAGATTGGCATGTTTCTTTCTCTCACAAGTAAACCCACAAATCAGGACCGGACGCAAGCCACCGTCACGCACAGCACATTTTCCGATGACGATGAAGAAGAATTTGAAATTCTTGACAACAGTAGGGTTTACAACAACGAGGTAAACAAAGAGACAAAGCCTAGAGCAAAAAATGCAGACACATTAAGGAAAAGAGTGTCTTCAGAATCTGCATTGGAAAAACAGGTCTCCTCAAAGTCCACACCTGAAGGTGTACAAAACCGTACTAGTGATGAGCAAAAGATAAAGACAAGACATACCACGGCCAAAAGGGCTGCAAGTGAACCTCCAACAGACACAAACAAATCATCTGATTCAGAAATTGAGAGGGGAATGAAGAAAACTTCTGCTTCAGAAAGGCGGTCTCAATTAAAGTCAAAGGCTGGAAAATCGTCCAAGAAAGAAACAAAGATGAGTAAAATCAGTGAGTCTTCTTCAGTCGAGGTGGAAACAGTTTTGGAAGAAGGTTTACCTGAGATTGAATCGTTGCAAGAAAAAGCAGTGACAGATTTTAAAACCGGTAAGAAGAAACTGTTGAAAAGCAGAGCAAGCCAAGGTGCAGGCAAAAATAAGGGTGTCAAGAAAGGATCTGAAAATGAGGCAGACCTTGATCAACAGAAACAAAGTGTGCAAGCAAGCCCAGGTGCAGGCAAAAGTAAGGGTGTCAAGAAAGGATCTGAAAATGAGGCAGACCTTGATCAACAGAAACAAAGTGTGCAAGCAAGCCCAGGTGCAGGCAAAAGTAAGGGTGTCAAGAAAGGATCTGAAAATGAGGCAGACCTTGATCAACAGAAACAAAGTGTGCAAGCAAGCCCAGGTGCAGGCAAAAGTAAGGGTGTCAAGAAAGGATCTAAAAACGAACGAGACCTTGATCAACAAAAACAAACTGTGCAAGGAAAAGTGTCCACAGATCTGAAAACCAACAGCAAGAAACAGAGAAAAGTTAAAACAAATCAAGACATGGACGAGCACGAAGGGTGTGAGAAAGAGTCGGAAAGTGAGATGGATGCTGAAAAAAAAAACAACATTGAAAAACAGACTGACACTGATGGTGACATGCAAACTACCAAGAAGACACAGAAGTTGACCACAGTGACTCAAGATAAAAGAAAAAGTATCAACCATAATAAAGATTCAGAGCGAGCAACGGAGCCTGAAAAAGGGACAGATACTTCAAGAACCAGTACAAAAGAGAACACTCGCCCCCAAAGTGGTAAGGCAAACAATGTCAGAGGCAGTCGGTTAGTGAAAAAGGCACAGAGCAGAAAAAGGCATGACACGAATGAAGCAGCTAAACTCTCACAACTTTTGACTGTTCAGAAAACTCGAACACAACGAAAACGTGGCAAAAGAGCAAGGAGTGAAGTCAGAGAGTATATTTCAGCAGTGCCTGCAGTTCAACACCAAGAGGTAGAGGACATTGTTTTTTCTGAAGAACAAGTTGACAAGATGAGCCCACTTGAGAAAGAAGTCAGTAGGACCCACCCTGAGACTGAAGCTGACAAAGTAAACGAAAAAGACACTCAGACTGGCAAAATGAAACGCAACAAAACTATCAGCAGACAAAATGCTGAAGAAAAGGCAAAATCTCGAGAAACAAAATCAGAGGTTGGAGTAGTTGTATCTACGTTAGTAAACAGAAAACAAAAACTGACAGTAAGTGACAAGCAGAAAGTGAAAGGTGCACACTCAGTTGATGAAAGACAATTGGCTCAAGCAGTCGGACTATTGGAAAATGATACAGGCAAACAGACACTAAAGAAAGAGGAGAGAAAAAGTGTAAGCCAAGTCGGTGATGAAGAACCAGCTGCAGTTATTCCATTAGAGAGTGATACAGGCAAACAAACTTCAAAGAAACGGAAAAGAAAGTCCACCCGCCTAGTCGGTGACAAAGAACCAGCAGAGCTGGAGGCTAATGCTGGTGTTGTGAGTAAAAAGTCAAAGTGGACAAAACTCGGTGTGTCATTGGAAAGAAAGGAAAAGGAAGCAGCTGACGCACCTCTACCTTCTCCGTCTAATAAACAGGAGGCTCAGGGGAACACATCTTCTCTTGAAGGTAATGCACAATAGTGTACTGGTTTGTTACTTTGGACCTCAGCACTCAAAGCCAAAAGGTCCAAAATTACAGACCAGCATACAATTTCAGATTTTTTTTTTTTTGTGGTGCTCACGTGTGATAGCAAAAGTGAGTCTAGTGGGCCATCCATTGTGTGTTTGTCATCTGGGGTGAACTTTAACGTTGGCATTTTCTCAGAGACTGTTCAAGCCACTGTCTCCAGTCTTGGCCCAAGGATACTTTGTGACAAGACCTTTCTATACATGTATACATGTACCAATTTCAGTCACCTCAAAGGTCAAGGTCAAATAGGCAAAACATTTTTTAAATTTAGTTTTGTTTCCTCAAAACACATTACCGATGACATGACTGTCAGGAAATAGTCTACTTGCTTACCAATTTTAGCCTAAGACCCATAGGGTCCCCCCAGGAGGCTCTCGGGGATCCCTAACAGGGACGAGAGTAGCCTCCCCTGCCCATCCGGTCACGTGCCCGGTGGTGTCTCCTTTAGCCAGTTGTCTACTTCGCTGTTAGCGTTCGGACGCTTTACCTGAGCCTCTGACCCTTGGAAAGACTGTGTACGGTTCGACCGTCCCTTACCGGCCTGCCTTCGCCTAGCCTCGTCCACTGCTTCTGGCGTGGCCTCCGTCTTCTCTGTTAGCCCTCGTCTGTGCCTCGTGCACTTGGCTGGCCCTGGAACCTTCTAGGCTTCCGTCGCGCGGTGGTTGTGCTTCGTCACCCTGCCATTCCACCATGGACAGGTAAAGTCTCGGCCGTTTCCTACGTCTCGCCTGGCTGGGCCGGACGTCGGGCTTCGCTCGAGCTACTGTTGTTTTCTCTCCGCATTTCACGGTGAGTTTCGAGTGTTTCTTGATTTCGAAGCTTTAAATGGCGGGGTTCGTTACCCGCCGCCGGTCGCCTTTCATGTTTGGGTATGGGTTGCAGTTACCAAGTGCGCCTCTCCCCAGTACGGCGACTTCCAGTGACCTACTGTCCGGTACTTTGTGCTTCGTCACTCGGCCGTTCCGCCATGGAAAGGTAAAGTCTCGGCCGCTTCCTACGTCTCGCCTGGCTGGGCCGGACGTCGGGCTTCGCTCAAGCTACTGTTGTTTTCTCTTTGCATTTCACTGTCAGTTTCGCGTGTTTCTTAAATTTCGAAGCTTTAAATGGCGGGGTTGTTACCCGCCGCCGGTCGCCTTTCATGTTTGGGTTTGGGTTGCAGTTACCAAGTGCGCCTCTCCCCAGTACGGCGACTTCCAGTGACCTAGTGTCCGGTGCTTTGTGCTTCGTCACTCTGCCGTTCCGCCATGAAAAGGTAAAGTCTCGGCTGCTTCCTACGTCTCGCCCTGTGGGGCCGGACGTCGTGCTTGGCTCGGACTTCTGTTTGTTTTCTCTCCGCATTTCATGGTGAGTTTCGCTTGTTACTTACTTCGGAGCTTTAACTGGCGGCGTTAGTTGCCCGCCGCCCGTCACCTTTCATGTATGGGTATGTGTTGCAGTACCAAGTGCGCATCTGCCCAGGATGGCGACTTCCAGTGGCCTGGTGTCCGCCACACAGTCTGTCGACCGGGTGCCGCCTGCTCCTCTGTCATCGGCTGCGCTGGCTGCCCCTCTTGACTGGAGGTTCTTGGTCTCTACTCTGGTGTTCCACCGCCGAGCGACCCGCGACTTTCCGCTTCCTTGGGACCTCCCGCGGCACGGTGAGATTGTTCAAGCTCCCCTCGGACTTGGGATAGCCCACACCTCACGTCCCTGGTAAGTTTGTCGCTTATTCGTAGACGCGTTAAGCCCGCTGACTCCTCCGGCGAGTCGCCAAGCCGGCTACGTGCCCCCCTCCTTAAATAAGGAGCCCCGGGCACCGCGACCTTGTTGCCTTTAGTTCACGCTTAGGCCTTCGGCCAAACCTCAAGCCCGCTGACTCCTCCGGCGAGTCGCCAAGCCGGCTACGTGCCCCCCTCCTTGAGCCCCGGGCACCGCGACCCTAGACGCTAATTAGTTTAAGCGTCGGCCTCCGGCCCTTCTTCTAAGCCCGCTGACTCCTCCGGCGAGTCGCCTAGCCGGCTACGTGCCCCCCTCCTTGAGCCCCGGGCACCGCGACCTTGTCGCCTGTTACATACAACAAAAAAGAAGTTGACGCTTGGCCTCGTGGCCCCTCCTGAACCCGCTGACTCCTCCGGCGAGTCGCCAAGCCGGCTACGTTCCCCCCTCCTTGAGCCCCGGACACCGCGACCTTTGTCACTAATTAGCTTATGCGTCGGCCTTCGGCCCTTCTTCTAAGCCCGCTGACTCCTCCGGCGAGTCGCCTAGCCGGCTACGTGCCCCCCTCCTTGAGCCCCGGGCACCGCGACCTTGTCGCCTGTTACATACAAAAAAAAAAAAAAAAAAGAAGTTGACTCTTGGCCTCGCGGCCCCTCCTGAGCCCGCTGACTCCTCCGGCGAGTCGCCAAGCCGGCTACGTGCCCCCCTCCTTGAGCCCCGGGCACCGCGACCTTTGTCGCTAATTAGCTTATGCGTCGGCCTTCGGCCCTTCTTCTAAGCCCGCTGACTCCTCCGGCGAGTCGCCTAGCCGGCTACGTGCCCCCCTCCTTGAGCCCCGGGCACCGCGACTTTGTCGCTAACTAGTCTACGCGTCGGCCTTCGGACCTGCTCAGCCCGCTGACTCCTCCGGCGAGTCGCCAAGCCGGCTACGTACCCCCCTCCTTGAGCACCGGGCACTGCGACCGTGTCGCCTATTGTAGACGCGTTGGCCTCGCAGCCCCGCCTAAGCCTGTGGACTCCTCCGGCGAGTCGCCGAGCCACTATGTGCCCCCGCCTTGAGCCCTGGGCACCGCGACCTTGTCGCCAATTAGGTCACGCGTCGGCCTTCGGCCCCAGCCTTAAGTCCGCTGACTCCTACGGCGAGTCGTCTAGCCGACTATGTGCCCCCCTCCTTGAGCCGGGCACCGCGACCTTGTCGCCTTCGTTCTCACTTCGGCACTTCGGCCTCAGTCTCTGGGCCCGCTGACTCCTACGGCGAGTTGCCGAGCCGCTTGTGCCCCCTCTTTGAGCCCCGGGCACCGCGACCCTTATCGCCTGTTGGTACCCTAGTTGACCTTATGGCCCTCCTTCTAACCCGCTGACTCCTCCGTCGAGTCCCCCAGCCAGCTACGTGCCCCCTCCTTGAGCCTCGCGCTCTGCGTCTGGTTCGTCCTTCACGTACCTCAGGACTTCGGGACGTTTCCCCTGGCGCCTAAGGCCTTTCCACGTTTTCACCGGTTCTCGTCTGTTCACCGAAGTGAAGCTACGTCGCGCTCTGTTAGCACTTGGTTGGGTGCCCCTTGGGGTACACCCAGTGCAGTGGGGATCGACGTCTTCGCCCTCGTCGCTTGGATAGTTGCGGCGCCCGACGTTCGTCGCCCGCCCGCTCGACTCCCTCCGGTGTCCCTGTCGACCTTCGCCTTGTGCTCGGCGCTGTCGTTCTCCTCGGGACATCCTCATCCCCGCTCCCTGCACCCTTCGCCTCCAGCGTCTCCCCGACCCTCTCCGGTGGATGACTCGGCGTCCTGCGTTCGCCGCTGGCCTGCTGGCGTCTTAGCCTTTGGCTCCCCGGTTCGCTGGCCACTCGCTCCCCTTCGTGCTCGCTGCCTCCGGTGGTTCCGCCGGCGCTCGTGCTTGCGGCAACCCTTACCAGCTCTAGCGGATCTTCCGCGTGGCTTCGAACCCTCCGCCCCTTGCCTTCCTTCCTTCGTGGAGGCCTGGCTCCTTCCTGACCATCTCCCCTGATGCGACGTCACAGCTCTACCGTGCTCCTGTGGGTACCCGCGCCTTTTGGCCCTGTCTGGCAGTCTCTGAAGGAACCCTTCTAGGCCTGTGGGCCCAGTGCCACCCTTGTGGATTGAGTTCCCGCCCCTTCGGACCAAGGCCCTCGCCCTTTGCGCGCAGGTCTCCGCTCTTCCTTGGAAGTTGCGATGCTGCTCGTCGCTCGGCACGGCTCCCCCGCCTCGGACCCTTCGCGTCGCCTTCAGCCCTTGGTCGTCGCCGCCAGCCTGGACCTACCCGTTGCTTCTATGCGTCCCCATGCCTCCCGCCCCCGCCGTTGTCTTCGCTTGCCGTCGACGGGACCGTTTCCAGCTCGGCCTCTCCGGTGTGGTCTCCCCCTCAGCCCTGGGTCCTTGCGTGGATCGTGGATGCCTTGGTTGCCTGAGACCTTCGATCTTCCGCCAGCCGTTCTCCTCCTTGGTCGACCTGCTTCTGCGGTATCAGTCAGTGGCCCCTCTTCGTAGGGCAGGGATGCTCTCCTCCTCCGGTTTGCTCGCCTGGTCGCCCTGGTCAGCGCCAACAGTCCGACCTCTCGCCCTCTCGCCACTTGTTCACCTGGGGATGGATTTGGTGACCGACCGCAACTTGGTGCGTCTTCCCGAGCCTTGGATCCAGTTCGTGCCGTTCTAGCCCACGGGTAGCTGCGGACGCGGGGGTCCCCACCTGACTGCGGTTCCAGCTCCTCCTCCTGATGAGTGCGGCGGCTGATCTCCTTCTCTCGGTCTTCTGTACTCCGCCTCTGGAGGCCGTCCTCCGGCGATCTCTCTACCCTGGTGCCGATCTCTCCTGTGCTGCGGCCCATCGGCTTCGCTGGATGGACATTCTTGGCTCGGCTCCTGGATTTCCCCTGACCCCGCCACTGCCCGTCTCTCTCTGCGTCGTTGCCGGTCTCGACGGTTGGGGCGCTCTCCTTCTTCCGAATTTTCGCTCATCGGCCGGCCTCTGGCCCGCGAACCTGACTTCGCGGCACGTCAACCCGCTGGGGCTGGTTGCAGTTGGCAGGCCCTCGGCACTTGGCGATACGATCTTCGGACACAGGACCTCCTCGTCCTTCCGACAACCCCTCATTCGTGGCTTGCCTTCAGACGCAGGAGGAACCCACTCTCCCGACCTCTGCTTCCTCCTCTATCGCCCCCTTCGCTGGTGCGAGGACAGCGACTTCTCCCTCCCAGCCCGTCACAGTCCAGGTCACCTGTTCGTCCTGGCAGACTACCTCTTGCGACGGAGGCAGCTTCTTCACATGGATTGCGCCCTACGCTGGGACATCCTTCGCTGGTTCTGCGCTCGTTGGGAGACTCCCCCCTTGTTCTCTTCGCCACGAAGTGGAGCCTCCGGCTTCCCCTCTTCATCTCCCCGTTTCCCGACCCCTGGCCTGGGCAGTCGATGCGCTTCGATCCCTTGGGACAGACTGGTCGCTTACACCTATCTTCCGGCGGTCCTGGTCCTCAAGTCCTGCTCAGCCTCTGGGGATGCAACGCAGTCCTTCTCCTGGTGGCCGTTCTCCTGGACCGGATCGTGGACTTCCGACCTTCTCAGTCTCGCCACGGGCTCACCCTCCCTCTTCCCACCCCCCGCACGATGCTCGAGCAGCGCCGACAGCCGCTCTTCCACCCCTGCCCCGAGTGACTTCTCCTATATGCCTGGCGATTGTGCAGCAAGCTCTCTCTGCTGTAGGCTTCTCGAGTGCGACAGCGGACGCTATCGCTTCAGCCCGCAGACCTTCTACCAGACGTGTCTACGAGGGAAAGTGGCGTGCTTCGTGCCTGGTGCTCTGACCGCCGCCTCTCCACCGTCGGCCTGATGACTCCTCAGCTCGCGGACTTCTTCGCTGGCTCGTCCAAGACCAAGGTTGGCTCCCCTCTGGTGCAGCAGCTACCCCGCTTGATCGCCGACGCCTACCGTCACCTCGGCCGTCCCGACCCAGCGCCTGCAAGGACCTGCCCGACCTTATGGCGCGTTTCGGCGTGCAGCGTCCGGTCTCCCGCTCCCTTGTCCCGCGCTGGGACCTCCCTGGTCCTCCCCCGGGCTGACTTCGGACCGTTGAACCGCTCCATCTGGCCCGCTTCGCTGACGTGACTCGGAGACCTGCTTCCTGATGGCCCTCGCCACGGCGCCCTGCGTCGGCGAGCTCCACACGCTCTCGTCTCGCCCCGCCGGCCTGCAGTTCCGAGTGAATGGCTCCGTTCAGCTACTCCCGGATCCTTCCTTCTCGCTCAGCCTAGGTCTCCCTTGACAGCGCCTCCGGTCATCGCCACTCGGCCGCTTACACGACCCGGCTTCCTCGGGGGACTCCGCAGCAAGATCCGGTGCAGGCTCTTCGTATCTACCTGCGTCGCTTCAAATCCGTGCGGAGGGGACGGACTCGTCTCTTTGCCGCCGACCGCCGGCAGGACCGGCTTCTCAGCCCAAACGTTCTCCTCCTCGCTCCGCTGGGTATTACGGTCCGCCTATTGCGACCTCTCCCCACAGGGAGCCGAGGCACTGAGGAACCGCGCCCATGGAGTGCGCCTGTGTGGTTAAGGACATTGTGGCTGCGATGGGGTGGCAGGACGAATCTACCATCGCCCGCTTCTACTTTCGCGCCCTGACAGTCCAGCGCGACAACCTTACGCTGGTGGGCAACTTCTGCGGCGCAACACTCCCTCCAGGCGCCCTCGGCGCTTTAAGTGGCACTTCGCTAAAATTGTCGGGAGTGTGTGATCAGGAGTGACGGGCCGTCTTCGTCCCTGAAGAGGTTTCTTAAAGGGATTGTGCGGCACCCTCCTCTTTTTTGTCATTCTTCCTGACAGTCATGTCATCGGTAATGTGTTTTGAGGAAACAAATTAATTTTTCTCTAAAATGTATTTTTTCGAAAAATACTTACCGATGACATGACTCGGAGGTCCCTCCCTCCTCCCCGCTTGCCGCTGGTAACTCCGTAGACAACTGGCTAAAGGAGACACCACCGGGCACGTGACCGGATGGGCAGGGGAGGCTACTCTCGTCCCTGTTAGGGATCCCCGAGAGCCTCCTGGGGGAACCCTTTGGGTCTTAGGCTAAAATTGGTAAGCAAGTAGACTATTTCCTGACAGTCATGTCATCGGTAAGTATTTTTCGAAAAAATACTTTTTAGAGAAAAATTAATTTTTTCTCAAATACTATTATCAGCTTAAACCCAAACCTGGTACAGAGATGCCTGATGGTAAGACCTTTCTATGCATACAGTACTAATTTGGATAATCCCTCAGACAGGTTACAGGTCACCAGAGCTCCAGAAATAGGCCAAAAATAGCGATATTTTCTTTAAAATTGTGTTTTCTCAAATATTGTTTTCAACTTCAAAGCCAAACTTGGCACATTTGGATATGGATTAATTTGGATGACCCCTTAGAAAGGTCAAGGGTTACATGAGGTTCAGAAATAGGTTAAAAAAAATTTTTTTTTTTTTTTAAGCCATATTTTCACAATTTTATTTTTCCTCAAAAACTATTTTCAGCTTCAAACCCAAACTTGGTACAACAATACCTGATGGTAAGGACTTTCTATGCATACTAATATGGATAACACTTCGGAATGATTAAGGGTCACACGAGTGGACAAATAATTGAAAAATGACAATTTTTTTTTTATAGGATTTTGGGTGGTAACATTTCCTCTGGAAATGGTCTAATCGCCTGTTAAATGGGATACAGTTTGCTTTAGCCCCACAGGTGCATTTCCCAAGTTTTGGGAATGTTACTTAACGACTATGTACCAGTTGCAGAAGGTAGATTGACCATGAAGGTGCCAAGCTAATCTGGCACTACCCTTGAATTATCATGGTCAATCAGTCTCCTGCTGTAGCATGTTGGGGCTAAAAGTGTTAAAATCAACATTTTTCGCCGTTTCATTTTCATATTTTCCCGCCAGCGGCGGTCACAGAGGAACCAAACACACCTGCCACACCTTTCCTGTCGAGAATCGAAGTCGGCGACTCGGCCCTCAAGAGCGGCATCTCTTTCCGGCATCTCAGCCACCACCCATCGTCCAGCAGAGCCAAGCGATCCAGGAAACAGCTCTCCATCAGTGCCAGTTGTGAGATTCTGCCTGATGACATTGCAATGTCACCTTTGTGTAAGATTCATCTTCCGTGTGCTGGCAACCATCAGTACTGTTACAGTATTGGTGGATGCATGCAAAATCACATTAAAAACATAATTTACTATCGATCCATATTGCTTGGTTAGTGCCTGACTGAAGTAATTAATCCTTTGACTGTCAGTAGCACCATTTGTCAATGTGATTCCCTCAGAAATCACCTTGACAAAAAGCGCTGCCAGTAGCCAAAGTGTTAACTTGGCACATTGATCTCTTTCAACTAGTCTTTGTGTCATGATGGTTTATTTGTGCCATGATGATGTTATTTGCATCATGCTGTGCATACAATGCACATCTTGTGCCCATTTGAATAGTAATGGCCTCTGATTAGTCTGATGAGTATCTGTCATGTCGCAAAATCTGCTTTGACATCATTTTGCTCCTTGTCAGTGCACTTGCTATGGATCTTTAACTTTCTCACAAGTTGTCACTGTTATAGAAGGGTCAGCTTAACTCCCTTGTTCAAATCGCCATTAGTACTGTTTACATTGATAGTGGCTACATGCACAAGCGGATTAACCCATTTAGCACCAACACCCTACAGCAGGAGATGGATGGCCCATGATAATTCAAGGGTAGTGCCGGATTAGCTTGGTGCCTTCAGGCGCCAAGCTAATCTGGCACTACCCTTGAATTATCATGGTTCATCCATCTCCTGCAACTGGTACATAATTGATAGGTGACACCTTCAAAATTTAGGAAATGTGGCCTTGGGTCTAAAAGGGTTAATGCGTGGACTAATTCATTTGCAGGTAAACAGCCCAAGACGAGTGCCAGAACAAGTGAGAGCATGGATACCCCAATGGCACACCCAAAGCTCCTCCATAAAGCACGTTTGTCTTCATGCTTGAGTCAGCCTCGATGGTCAGGAGATGGTACCCCACACAATAAAGACAGTCGCCGAGTCACAATCAGCAATATTGTCACACAGCACGACCTGAGCTCCCCAGGTTTGTTAACCCTTTCATCCCTGAGTAAATAAGAAGTCTTATATACCCTTCAGCCCTGACTTTATTTGAGAATTTTCTGTTGAAAATGGGTGTGCACTGTAAAATATTTGTAAATAATACTTCACAACAGATATAACCATAAAGGTATATATGTACAGATTTGCCATTGGATGGACTACCGTTTTATGGATTTGACCACATTGTGTCACGTGTCGTAATGCCTGGTGACAAAAATAGTGACAGGTGACAATAAACTAGAAAAAAAAAGTCTTTCGTGCATGACAGGTCGCTGGTACTTAACATTCCTCACTAAATAGGGCATCTGTTAGTGTGACACATAAGTGTCCATGCATTTCCAGCATGCCGATAAAATGTAAGGCCCCTACCTTGTCACCAGATGTCATTATTTACACCTGCCACTGATACGGTATGTCCACTGCCTAGACAACATGTAATAAGTGGCATCGAATGATGATCAGTGTGTCTGTGTTGTGTCTCGTACACGATCGGATGGAAGTACCAGTGTTGTAAAGACTATACACGTACTACACATGTGACCAATGTGTGTCGTTGGTGTCCACAGAGTCACCTACAGGTGCACCAAGGTGTGGCATCAAAAAAACGGAATATCAATTAGAACCTCCGAATTCAGTATCAGAATGAAGCTGTAAGTCATTGCCGCGTCGGTGCCTCAAACGGCGATCGCGCCAGCTGACGCTGCCAACATGTGGTTATGCTGCCACGCGGTAGCATAGGCACACATGTCCCAATACATCAAAGCTATCTGCTTTTGAAACCATGTCTCCAAACACAACATTGTATCACTCTGAATATCTAAACATCGGCCATTCCGACCGTAATTCCCACGCTAGCGCCACAAAACTGACCGCATACCACAGACGAACGTAGTCTGCTCTGTAAGGCCGTGTACTGAGTGTAAACAGGATGTGTCCGTGTGCAGGGCGAGGTCACCACACGCGCAGCGAGGCTCACGCGTCACCGGGCGCGCGATACAAAACACCTGACACCGCTGTAGCAGTTTGCCGGGCTGAACGGTATACGAGGCCGCCAACCGCTACAGCGGTTTGCCGGGTTCAAAGGGTTAAGACAGATTTTCGGTGTCTCTCTCTTCCATGCAAACAGTTACAGCACTACTTTATCTGAACCCCTTATACATTTATGCATCCACAGGTAACGTTTCAATTCTAGTGGCTGCCTGCAGAAGGTGGTAAAACACCTAACCTTTACATTTGTAGTCTGAACATACTTAGCCCTTGGGTTGAAATTCTCAAATTTAGCTGTCCTTAGAAGATTACATGACCATCAAGAGATGGGTCGACCATGCTAGTATAACCCATTTAACCCCATAGCCATGTTTCTCAAATTTTGGAGGTTTCAATTAAAAACTATGTCCTGGTTTCTGGAGATGGATAGAGCGTGATAATTCAAGGGTAGTACCAGATTAGCTTGGCGCCTGATGGCGCCAAGCTGATCTGGAACTACCCTTGAATTATCATGCTCAATCCATCTCCTGCTGTAGGGCATTGGGACTAAATGGGTTAAGTGTAGTGCGCGAAGCTGTTCTGGCACCACACTTGAACTTGTGTGGTCAATCCAAATCCTGCTGAAGCTTGTCAGGGTGGAGTGGGTTACCCAGGCACCGCTAAACTATAATTAATATAAATGCCAGGAAGGGGCATGGGCCCCTGCAGCTGCATAGACCCATGAGACTCAGTGCCTCTTGGAAATGGGAGCACGTGGCTGAGAAACTACCCAAACAGGTATTAATCGCCAGTGATACCATGAACAGTTTCATGCAGTAGTCATCCACATCAACCCTTTTAGCCCAGCCCCCTGCTGCAGGAGATGGATCGATCATGATAATTCAAAGGTAGTGCCAGATGAGCTGGACGATCCATCTCCTACATCTGGTACACAGTCAGTTAATACCTCCAATATTTGAGAAATACGGCAGTTGGGTTATATGGCTTAATTTCAAGTTATACCATGAACAGCTTTATGCCATAGTCATCCACATACTTTATGCCATAGTCATCCACATTAATGATTAGATTGAACTATAAAGATTTCTCTTGTGTCATAGGGTCGTCAGGAGAGGCTAGCAGCGCATCTATCCTTCCCAGTATGTCGGCCACCCCTGTGCACTATTTTCACGTCACTTCTCCAGCCACAGAGCCACATTGCTCACTGTCTGACTGGGACATGGACAAGCTCAGTAAGTGCCCAGTTTTGTAGCTTTGCAGTGTAGCAAGATAATTTTTAGAAGCATTTTTCTGGCATTTTTTACTTTGTGTGTGTGTGTGTGGGGGGGGGGGGGGGATATATGAGGCAATTATGAGTTAATACAAGAAAATAAGATTTGCTAATGGTAAATGCAGGGCCATTTTTCCCTCTCTCTCTCTCTCTCTCTCTCTCTCTCTCTCTCTCTCTCTCTCTCTGCTTTATAAAATGCTTGTATCTCCTGATTTCAGCCTCTAGCTCCTAAGTTTGGCCTGTTTTGTTTGCAGTTCCACCAGAACACCAAAGTGAAGATGGTTTGCGGCGATCCAAGCGCACTCGTGTCAGGCGATTAGAATGGTACAAAAATGAACGCATTGTCTACGACCGAAGAAAGTCTGGTAAGAATTGACAATGAAATGTTCTAATGCAGCAAAGTGACTAACATTTGTATTTGTTTCCTCAAAAACATTACCGATGACATTACTATTAGGAAAATGTACACTTAGCTTACCATTTCAGCCGAAATTCCGTTCTGTACCTACATGACAAGGGAGGCGACCCAAGGGCGCTGTAGCCAGGTACCCTGAGTAGCCTCCCGTACCTCCCTATCGGGTTGCATGCCCAGTGGTGTCACGCCAGTCTGTTCGCTTAGCTTACCATGAACGGTTGTGTTCAAGCCTACTAGATGTTTCGGCTGTGTACGGTTGTGAACCGGTCGTTCCTTGGATTGGATTTTACCATGGTTTTCCGTGCCTGCCTTGGATTTTGGTGGTACTTCTGTTTGATTTGGGAGGTGCTGGGCCATTTTCCGCTGCACACGAGGGGCCTCCAACCTTCAGCCACATGTGACGGGTGGCAGCTGAGTGAAGTTTCCCTCCAAGACCCCTCCGTGCGTGCGTCTGGTGTGATTGTCCCACTACGAATACGGCCAACAAGTAACAGTACCCAACGGCCTTCGTAACAGGTTCCTCGCCGGCCTCTCTCGCCATGGCAAGGTAAGGCCTCGGTTGTTGCCCTTGACTGGCGCTCAGTGCGCTGGGCAGCGGCACTGGCCGTGGAATTTGCTCTTTATACGGAGCTCGCCTTCATATGCGTGTGCACTTGTTTTGCGTGGCCTCAGGGAGCCACGCTTGCTCGCCTCTCACCTTGGCTATGTGTTACAGTTACCAAGTACACACCTGCACGCTCTGTGGGGACTTCCAATGGCCGAGCGACACGCATGCAGTTTGTCTCCACCGGCGGTGCCTCCAGTCACACCTGCGGCACCTACGCCTCCTGGGTGGAAGAGCACTGATCTCCGCTTGAGGGCTTATGTTGGCGCAAACGCCCTACGCCGACCTGAGACCGACCAGCCGCTACCGCACCCCCTGCCGCCACCGCAGATGGGACAAGGTGCATCTGCTCTGACGAAGGGGGACTGACTACCCGGGCCCCAACACATGCTGCTGGTCCCCGGGCAATGGCCTCTTGTGTGCCCACTCCCCCGAGCCTGGCCTCGCCCCGAGTTCTCTTGGGCTCAGACGCGGCTACTGGGTGGCGGCCTGCCGACCGGTAGGACAGGACTACTGGGCCCTGGGGCGTCTGCTCCCCTGAGCTTGGCCCACGGCGATCTTGCTCGCCCCGCCTCCCGGCCCTAGTTCTCTCGGGCTCAGACGCAGCTACTAGATATCGGCCCGCCAACCCCTCGGAACCAGGCCAGCACCGATGTCCTTCGTCCCACTCCACGGTCAGTGACAAGTGCCCCTGGCTGGATGAGGCTACTGGACCTTTGTGCGCCCGGAGCCTGGCCCACAGCGAGCTTGCTCGCCCCACCACCTGGCCCGAGTTCTCTCGGGCTCAGATGCGGCTTCACGGAATTGGCACCTGAGCTCCTCGGAACCAGTCTGGTGGATACGTTGATAGTCGATAGTCCCACTCCATGATGAGTGACACGCGCCACCTGCCGGACAAGACTGCTGGACCTTTGTGCGCCCGACCCTCAGAGCCCGGCCCACAGCGAACTTGTTCGCCCCGTCTCCCGGCCCGAGTTCTCTCGGGCTCAGACGCGGATGCTCGGAAGCAGCCCCGCCACTCAGCAACGCCGGTCGTCCCGCTCCATGGTGAGTGACGAGCGCCCCCAGCCGACGAAGCTACTGGATCTTGTGCGCCCTCTCCTCAGAGCCTGGCCCACAGCGGGCTTATTCGTCCCGCCTTGCGGCCCGATCTGCTCCAAACTCTGATGCGGATACTCGCTATCAGCCCCGCAGCTACTCGGACCCAGCCCAATGGCTGCGTCGACCCAGATGCGACATAGATCGGCTCACTCCGCGGCGTGACGGCACCCCCGACTTGGTGCGGCTTCTGGATCTGGTGCACCCACTCCTCAGCACCCGGCCCACGGCGAACCTGTTTGCCCTGCCCTGTGGCCCAACTGGTTTCGGGCTCAGTCGCGGTTACTCGGAAGGATCGCGCTAAGATTCCGGGTTACCCTCCATCGCCCTCCCACGCGCGCACCCGTGGGACCGGACCTCTCGTTAGTAGGCGCTTACGTCTCGGCACCACAGGATCCAGATCTTCGACGAGACGGCCGATGCACTTCCGGCCTGGCACCGCCTCCTTCTCGCGCCTGGCTACTTCGCATTCCTTGAGGGCTCAACCGACCCTGCGCTCACCCCGGCATGTGTCGCCCGCCCGTGTCCCCCAACACCGACGAGCCCCCAGCTGTTTGCCAGAGGACTCCGTCGCGGTCCTCCTCAGAGTTGACAGTCGCCCTCGTCGCTGGTGGCCCCCTGGCCCTTTGGATGGAGACTTCCAGTCCCTCGACGCGACGGCGCAGCTGATCACTTCTTGTCTTCCCCGCAGGACTGCCCTCCGTCCCCCCCCACTCGGAGGAAGGCGTCGAACCGAATAGATGCCTCCCGACCCTCCGGGCAGACCCAGTCCCTTCCCTGGCCCCTGGTTCTGTGACCTTGGCGAGGCGTTTCCGCGCTCCGGCAGCAGAGCTCCTGAGCGACGCTGGCTTCCTCTCTGACTCCTCAGGTCCGGCGGACTTGGACAGCACCGTCCACCTACACTGGTACACGGCTCCCTCTCGGACCTTCACCAGCAGTGGTTACCCCGGCACAGTGACAGTGCGCGGCTCTTGAGCTTCGCTCTGCCACTCCCCCCGTGGCTTTGACGGGACCGCGACCCTCTTCCGCTGTGCCCTGGCCTGGGCGGGATCGAATCTGTTCGCATAGACTGTCATCCAGCGCGTCGAGGGCACCAGGCTGTGTTTCACACCTCCGCTGACGCCATGGCCTCCACCGCCTACTGCGACCCGATGCGTCGTGATGCTGCCCTCCGTTCCTGCCATGACCTCCTTGCCGAGGTGAAGACGCTTCTACGACAGTCCCGCTGCGTTGCGATGCTGTCCTCCATTCCTGCTGCGACCTCCTCACCGAGGTGCAGACGCTTCGATGACAGACCCTGTGCGGCTGCACTCCTCTTCGGTCCTAGCTTGACGGCGATGACGGACTCGACAAGGACCACTGGCCCAGCCGCTCTCCGCAGCGACTCGTGGCACTCTCTGCTCCCAGACGACCCTTGGGCCCATTCCACCAGCTCCGACGGCCTTCTGATCTCCTTCGGTCTCCTCCGGTCTCCTCCGCCGCAGCAGCGCTCTTCTCTGTGGACCGCTGTCCCGACAGATGGTTGGGGGTCGACCACAACGTGGTGGGACTTCCGGAGCCTTGGTTCCAGACACTGGCGACCTTCGTCCGGCGGGTGTTTCAAGCGGACGCAGTTCCCTCCAGAGTCGGGCTTCAGCTTCTGAACCTGATGACCATGGCGGCGGATGTCTTACCTCTCGGCCGGCTTCCTCGTGACCACTTCGGCTGCTTCGGCTTCGCCCCTGGCGCCCGTTCCCCAGCGATTTCGCAACCCTGGTGCAGGTCTTCCCGATGCTCCGCTCTCGTCTCCCCCGCTGGACGGTTCCCGTCAAGTGTATCCCTTGCCACTCTGCCCCCCTCCCGTGGCCTTGCCCTGCACGGACGCAAGCCTCGCCAGATGGGATGCGCGCCTGCTACCAATATTCCTCACGGCTTCCTGCCTCTGACCTCTAGACCTCGTGGACAGGCACTTCAATGGGTTGGAGCTGGCGGCGATTGGGTGAGCCCTCTGCGCGTTAGACACGCCTCCGACTCCTGGAGCTCCTCGTCCTCTCCAACACCTCCACAGTGGTCTTCTACATCCGGCAGCGGGGCGGGGCATGCTCCCAGTCCCTCTGCTTACTCCTGTCCCAGATCCTCCGCTGGTGCGAAGATCACAACATCTCTCTCCGAGCACGACACACCCCTGGCCACCTGATAGTTCTGCCGACTCCCTCTCGCGGTGCATGGCCCAGCTTCTCGACACCGAGTGGGCACTCCGCCCAGATATCTTCAGATGATCTGCTCGCAGTGCAAGACGCCCATGATCGACCTCTTCACGACACAGTGGAATCGCCAGCTCCCCCTCTGGGCGGTCGACGCGCGCTCCATCTCCGGGGAGGCCCACTTCGCGGATGCTTATCTGCCCGCCTACCCGGCACCGGCCTCCACGTGGCGTGGGTGGGTAGTCCCCTCAGTCCCTGACTGAGTGGGCTAGCAGACGGGTGCCATCTTTGTCCAGGATTAGGACTTGATATCAGCAGATATGTTGTTCAGTCTTTTTCACTGGTCCAGTTTTTAAGGAGCTGTGCTAACCCAGGTCTTACCATGTTGGATTGGTCCTTAAAAATACTCATGAGCTTTTGGTCCTTTGGATCCCAAGTGTTTGCCGTGCTTGGAGACCCGTGTCGGGGGAGAAGAGGATCCTGGTGGCTGAAACACTCCACTTTGGCCTTGACTTCTGCCTAAACGGGAGGCTAGTCGTACCGGCCTAGTCAATCGGCTCTTGTCACGTCGAGCCCTATCCCCCTGTTGACATGCGGGTTGTTATACGGAGCACCATGCTATAGCCTCTGATGCTGATTAGGTGCTCTACGCCAGTATTCCCCTGCATTCAACAGTGTGATAGAAGGCGGTGGCTCAAACGGTTCAATCGGGCTTACCCCCTTGAGTATATCTTTCGGGCAGTCTCCATTGTGCGTCAGCTGGAGACCCGCCGACAATTGCACTTTCCCTTGTTGGGCTCGGTGGCGGGCGGGGACCCCCGGGGGATGAATATCTATCATACTACAATATGGAAAATATCAAAAAACCAAAACTGGCACCAAAGCGGCACATAGCCACTGACATTGACCTTGAAAATGATAGCGACTCTGATTGTGGGGAAGCGACGCCTCAGGTTTCGGCCATCTGGCCTCGCTTTCTCATTATCCACAGCAAAGTTAAAGAGAAGCCTGTTTCCAAGCTGCACCCTTTCCTGGTAGGGGAGACCCTCAGGAGCCGTGTTGGCAGGCCTGAGGCCCAGCGCCTCAGGTCTGGTGACTTGTTGGTAGAGTGCTGTACCCGGGCACACTCCAATGGGCTACTGAGGCTCTCCTCCATCGGAGACACTCCAGTGGAGGTCACTCCCCACAAAACAATGAATTCCTCTAGAGGAGTGATTAAAGATCAAGCATTGGCCGAACTGTCTGAAGATGAACTTGTACGGAACCTTAAGTCACAAGGGGTGACCTACGTCAGGCGCTTCATTTCCAAACGAGGTGGTAGGGAGATCCGTCTCCCTACCATCATCCTGACGTTTGGCACCCCCACAGCTCCTACTACCATCTGGGGAGGTTACTACTCCCTAAAAGTGAAAAAGTACGTCCCTCTCCCCCTTCGGTGCTTTAAGTGCCAAAAGTATGGCCATGGGCAGAAGACATGCCGCCAGGCAGAGGCTCTATGCGCCCGTTGCACTAAGCCCGGACACTCTGCTGAGTCCTGCACAGCCATCCCCTGTGTGTGAATTGCCAGGGGGCGCATATGGCTTCGGACAAGAAGTGCCCTCGTTGGATCTCCGAGTGCAGGATTCAGCAGGTGCGTGTGGAGAAGGGGCTGTCCTTTGCGGACGCCAAAAAACTGGTTGACGGTCCTGGTGCAGCTGAGGCGGCGCCAAACTCAAATAACAACTTTGTGTATACTTTCAGTGCTGCGGTGGCAGGCAACTTACTTACTTACGCCTGTCACCCCTACTCGGGTATAGGCCGTCGACGAGAGACCTCCAGCAACTCCTGTCCTGTGCTTCTCCTTCGATTCTACTCCAGGTGGTTCCCAGTCTCTTGATGTCTGCTTGGAGGTCTCGACGCCAGGAGTTTCTCGGCCTACCTCTTTTCCTCTTTCCCTGGGGGTTCCATGACAATGCCTGCCTAGTGATACTGGAAGCTGGCTTTCTCAGACTGTGACCGATCCATCCCCATCTTCTTCGCCCAATTTCATTCTCTGCTGTTATCTGCTCTGTTCTCTCCCAGAGTCTGACGTTGCTGATCTTCTCTGGCCAGTGGATTTTCAAAATTCTTCTAAGGCAACTGTTCATGAAGGTCTGTACTCTGTTGACTGTGGTTTTTGTCAATCTCCATGTCTCTGCTCCATATAGGAGAACTGCTTTTACATTGGAGTTGAAAATCCGGACTTTGGTGTGTTGTGACAGCTCTCTGGAACTCCACACTTTTTTCAACTGGAGAAAGGCTGCTCTGGCTTTACCGATTTGTGCTCTGACATCTGCATCAGTGCCGCCTTTTTTGTCTATGATGCTCCCGAGATAGGTGAAGGACTCCACCTCCTCCAACGGGGTGCCAGCAAGCAAGACTGGTTCTTCCCTGGTTGCGTTCAGCCTCATTGTCTTTGTTTTCTGTTTGTGAATGGTGAGGCCCACTTGGGACGAGATGTCAGCAAGCCTCGTGGTCTTGTCCTGCATTTGTTGATGAGTGTGGGACAGTAATGCTAAGTCGTCTGCAAAATCGAGGTCATCAAGCTGTGTCCACAGTGTCCACTGTATTCCACTTCGTCTGTGCTCTGTGGTCATCTTCATGACCCAGTCTATGGCCAGTAGGAAGAGGAACGGAGACAGCAGACACCCCTGCCTGACACCAGTTCTGACCTGGAGCTCTCTGTTGAACTGCCCTTCGTGGATCACGCAACATGTCATGCCATCATAGCTGCTCTTGATCAGGCGGACGAGCTTTGTGGGTACACCGTAGTGTCGTAGGAGTTTCCACAGAGTCTCTCGGTCCACGCTGTCAAATGCTTTCTCATAATCCACAAAGTTGACGTACAGCGGGGAGCTCCACTCCAGAGACTGTTCCACGATGATGCGGAGAGTGGCGATCTGGTCTGTACATGATCGGTTCTTCCTGAATCCTGCTTGCTGGTCGGTGGCAGGCAAGCGCCCCACCAAAGACTTCTCTTGTCAAACCCCAACTTCTTGGTTGGGGGCGGAGCCTCAGATCCTCTCACCCCTGGAGAGTAACCCTCCTCCGGTGGTGACGAGGAGCCAGGGAACGCAGAGGGCGGACGCTACCGGTCCGGTGGCACCGCCTTCTGCTGCCCCTAAGCCTCAGCCCCCACCCAAACCTGCTAGTTTGTCAACACCAAAGGTTTCTGGCTCTGGTCAGCCTTCTAAGGCCGCTAACTCTAGCGGCAGGAACGCTGCCCAGGACCAGAAGTCAAAGAATTCTATGGGACCGCCGTGCGCACGGGCCCAGAAGGGGAACACTGATGTCCCCCTTCAAAACAAATATGCTGCATTGGAGGAGCAGATGGAGGGAGTGGAAGTTGCCGATGCTGCGGCAGCTCCACCCCCTTCATCTCCTAAGAACCAGAGGAGGCCCGGGAGCCGGCCCCCCTCTGTTTCTCCGACTCCTTCCAAGGCAAAGGACAAAGGGGGGAAAAACTCCGCACCCCCAGATAAGACATAATCATGGACTCTCTGCTTCAGTGGAATTGTCGTGGTTTTCAAGCTAACTTTGAGGAATTACGTCTTTTAGTCAAGTGCTATAACCCCTCAGTAATATCTCTTCAGGAGACTTACCTGAAGACTTCTGACCCTGTGTCCTTTAATGGTTTTAACGCTATACATAAAGGCTCTGATTCGGAGAGGCGCTCGGGTGGAGTGGCTCTTCTCATTAGTAGCCAAATTTTATGTAGCCCCGTTAGCATCGACACCTGTCTTCAGGCTGTCGCAGCTCGGGTTACCTTGAAGAAGACCATAACTATATGCAGTATTTACCTGCCACCATCCCTGCGGGTCTGTAGTAATGATTTTTTTAATTTAGTTGATCAACTGCCCCCTCCCTTTATTCTCATGGGGGATTTTAACGGTCACGCTCACCTTTGGGGTAGTGACCACTATGATGGCAGATGTCAGATGTTAGAAGATGTTTTTTCTCAACTTAACCTATGTGTCTTTAACGATGGTTCACCTACATACTCTAACCCAGGTTCAGGATCTAGTTCTGTTCTAGACCTCACTGTGTGTGATCCTTCTCTCATGCTGGACTTTGACTGGAAGGTTCACGATGACCTGTGTGGTAGTGACCACTTCCCAGTAGTCCTGTCATCGGTCAGCTGTGGGGAGGATCCGCCGGTGGGGCGCTGGAATCTTAAGAAAGCTAACTGGCCTCTGTTCGCCTCCCTCTGTCAGTCTCGTATTACAGAGGAGGTGGTCATGTCATCTGAAGAACCTATTTCTTCTTTTACTACTATTTTGTTGGACATAGCGGGTGAAACCATCCCTAAAACTTCCGCATCAGTCCCTCGAAAGCCGAGAGTACCATGGTTCAACGAAGAGTGCCGCAAGGCCCAAATAGCGTGCAAATCTGCTCAGCGACGTGCTTTCCGTAATCCGTCGCAAGTAAATATTTTAACCTTTAAAAGACAGAGGGCGAAAGCCCGTTACATTTTTAAACGTGAACGCCGTGCTTCCTGGAGACGCTTCGTCTCATCTTTAACTTCTCGGACTCCGTCCCAGAAAGTATGGAAGGCTGTTCGGAGAATTAGGGGCAGAGGTGGCTCGGCTTCTGTTGGCCATCTTAGAGATGGTGTCAGTTTGGTTACAGATAAAAAAGCTGTGGCCAATTTGCTTGCCTCCACCATTGCCCATAATTCTTCAACGGAGCATTATTCACCTTTCTTCCAGAGAGAGAAGGAGAAACGAGAGTCTCGTATTTGTGATTTTGAGTCCGATAACTCAGAAGACTCCTCGCGCTGGGACCATACGGCGTTGAGGCGCGTCCCCTGGGTGGTGGATAGGGGGTCCCTCGTGAGAGGGGTGCACCGAATGAAATAAGGTGCCGTGAACCAACATGGTCTAAGGGAAGGTGACCCCGACAGAAAACCCCTGGTCC
The DNA here is from genome assembly GCA_036245525.1 of Semisulcospira habei. NCBI lineage: Eukaryota > Metazoa > Mollusca > Gastropoda > Semisulcospiridae > Semisulcospira > Semisulcospira habei. The sequence goes on from BTPG01000005.1 coordinate 157,321,303, forward strand.
TCCTAGTAAGGGGGTTGGGCGTGGGGTTAGCTTCCCCACCCTGCAAAAAAGGAAATAGCTACAAAAACGCCGACGAAAAGACTAACAGTAATTCCTTTCCTGGAGGAGGAAGGTTCTTCTACTAGAAGACTTATGACGTCCTGTGGTGAAAGCCGGAAGTCTTCGGAAGCCACAGGACCGAGCCGCCTCTCTCTATCCAGGGATACAACCATGGGCACATGGAACGTCAAGACCATGTACCAGAGCGGCAAGGCCGCCCAGATAGCAGCGGAAATGCAAAAGTACAACCTTTCCCTGCTAGGCATCAGTGAAGCCAGATGGACGCAGTCTGGCCAGAAAAGGCTGTTAACTGGGGAGATGATTCTGTATTCAGGTCATGAAGAGGAGAATGCCCCCCATACAGAAGGAGTAGCACTCATGCTGTCACCAGTGGCACAGAGAGCGCTGATGGGCTGGGAACCTCTTGGGCCAAGAATTATAACAGCAGCCTTTAGAACCAAGAAAAAGCTCAAGCTGAACGTCATCCAGTGTTATGCGCCCACCAATGACAGTGACGAGGAAGAGAAACAAGAGTTCTACGACCGACTCCAGAGTGCCGTGGACAAATGTGCGGAGCGAGACATCACCATCGTCATGGGCGATTTTAATGCCAAAATAGGGGAGGACAACACCGGATACGAAGAGGTGATGGGGAGACAGGGACTAGGCTCGGAGATGAGTGAGAACGGGGAGAGGTTTGTAGACTTTTGTGCTCTAAACCGACTTGTCATTGGAGGCAGCATCTTCCCACACAGAAGAATACACAAAGCAACTTGGGTCTCACCTGACCATACAACAGAGAACCAAATAGACCATATCTGCATTAGCAAGAAATTCAGAAGATCCCTTCAAGATGTTCGAGTGAGGAGGGGAGCAGATGTCGCCTCAGACCACCATCTGCTTACCTTAAGAATGAAGCTCAAGCTAAAGAAAAGCCGCACAGAGACAACAAGAAGACAGCGCTATAATGTAGGCCTCCTGAGAGAAACTGGAGTTAGAGAAGAGTTCAAACTGGTGCTGTCCAACCGGTTTCAAGCGCTACAGGAGCTAGTAAATGAAGAGGAGGCGGTCACCACAGAGCAGCAGTGGAAGGCAGTTAGAGAGGCGCTGAACTCAACCTGCAAAGACACTGTAGGGTTCAGGAAACACCACCACAAGGACTGGCTGTCGGCACAGACCTTGAAGAAGATAGAAGCGAGGAAGCAGAAGAAAGCAGCGGTCAACAACAGTCGCACGAGAGCAGCCAAAGTAAGGGCACAGGGGGAATACTCGGAAGCCAACCGCGAGGTGAAGAGGAGTATCAGGGCAGACAAGAGGGCCTACACAGAAAGCCTGGCAGCAGAGGCAGAAAAGGCAGCAGGCAGCGGCAACATGAAACAGCTCTACGACATTACCAGAAGATTGTCGGGTAAGTATGGCCATACAGAAAGACCAGTAAAAGACAAAGAAGGCAAGCCTATTGCAGACAGAGCAGACCAACTCGACAGATGGGCCGAGTATTTTGAAGAGTTACTGAACAGACCTAGCCCACCCGACCCCCCCGACATCCAGCCGGCAGAGACCGACCTACCCATCAGCTGTGACAGACCCAGCCGGGAAGAGATCAGAAAAGCAGTGGCATTTTTGAAGAATGGCAAAGCAGCAGGGCCAGATGGCATCCCAGCGGAGTCTCTGAAAGCAGACCTAGAGACAACAGTTGAGATGCTGTACCCACTGTTTGGAAAGATCTGGGATGAGGAGGTGATGCCGGCTGACTGGAAGAAGGGGTACCTAATCAAGCTTCCCAAGAAAGGCGACCTCAGCAAGTGTTCCAACTACAGAGGAATCACCTTGCTGTCAGTACCAGGAAAGGTCTTCAACAGGATCATCCTAGAAAGAATGAAGAGCTCCGTTGACCCCCAGCTGAGAGACCAGCAAGCAGGATTCAGGAAGAACCGATCATGTACAGACCAGATCGCCACTCTCCGCATCATCGTGGAACAGTCTCTGGAGTGGAGCTCCCCGCTGTACGTCAACTTTGTGGATTATGAGAAAGCATTTGACAGCGTGGACCGAGAGACTCTGTGGAAACTCCTACGACACTACGGTGTACCCACAAAGCTCGTCCGCCTGATCAAGAGCAGCTATGATGGCATGACATGTCGCGTGATCCACGAAGGGCAGTTCACCAGAGAGCTCCAGGTCAGAACTGGTGTCAGGCAGGGGTGTCTGCTGTCTCCGTTCCTCTTCCTACTGGCCATAGACTGGGTCATGAAGATGACCACAGAGCACAGACGAAGTGGAATACAGTGGACACTGTGGACACAGCTTGACGACCTCGATTTTGCAGACGACTTGGCATTACTGTCCCACACTCATCAACAAATGCAGGACAAGACCACGAGGCTTGCTGACATCTCGTCCCAAGTGGGCCTCACCATTCACAAACAGAAAACAAAGACAATGAGGCTGAACGCAACCAGGGAAGAACCAGTCTTGCTTGCTGGCACCCCGTTGGAGGAGGTGGAGTCCTTCACCTATCTCGGGAGCATCATAGACAAAAAAGGCGGCACTGATGCAGATGTCAGAGCACGAATCGGTAAAGCCAGAGCAGCCTTTCTCCAGTTGAAAAAAGTGTGGAGTTCCAGAGAGCTGCCACAACACACCAAAGTCCGGATTTTCAGCTCCAATGTAAAAGCAGTTCTCCTATATGGAGCAGAGACATGGAGATTGACAAAAACCACAGTCAACAGAGTACAGACCTTCATGAACAGTTGCCTTAGAAGAATTTTGAAAATCCACTGGCCAGAGAAGATCAGCAACGTCAGACTCTGGGAGAGAACAGAGCAGATAACAGCAGAGAATGAAATTGGGCGAAGAAGATGGGGATGGATCGGTCACAGTCTGAGAAAGCCAGCTTCCAGTATCACTAGGCAGGCATTGTCATGGAACCCCCAGGGAAAGAGGAAAAGAGGTAGGCCGAGAAACTCCTGGCGTCGAGACCTCCAAGCAGACATCAAGAGACTGGGAACCACCTGGAGTAGAATCGAAGGAGAAGCACAGGACAGGAGTTGCTGGAGGTCTCTCGTCGACGGCCTATACCCGGGTAGGGGTGACAGGCGTAAGTAAGTAAGTAACTCAGAAGACTATAATGTCCCGTTTACATTATCAGAATTGCAGCAAGCTTTGCAGAAATGTAATGACTCTGCTGCTGGCCTAGATACCGTCCAATATCAATTCCTAACGCATCTGCCTGAGAGGTCACTCCTTGTACTTCTCAAGGCCTTTAACCATATCTGGAGAACTGGTCATTTTCCGCCGTCTTGGCGCCAGGCTGTGGTTGTACCGATCCCCAAGCCGGGTAAGGATCCTTCCGACCCGGGCAACTACCGGCCTATCGCTTTGACATCATGTTTATGTAAAACTATGGAGCGCCTGGTCAACGCCCGCCTGGTGTGGCATCTTGAGTCACAGGGTCTCCTCACAGACCTCCAGTGCGGTTTCCGGCGCTTCCGTAGTACAACTGACCATTTAGTCCGCTTTGAATCATTTATTCGAGATTCTTTTGTCAACAAGCAGCATGTCTATGCAATTTTCTTCGATCTTGAGAAGGCGTATGACACTACCTGGAAGTATGGCATAATGTCTGACTTGTTGGACATGGGTTTTAAAGGGCACCTGCCCGTTTTTATTCACAATTTTTTGACTAACCGGTCGTTCCATGTCCGTGTGGGCTCCACCCTCTCCGACTCCTTTGAACAGGAGATGGGTGTCCCACAGGGCAGCATTCTATCTCCTGTTTTATTTAGTATTAAAATTAATAACATTGTAAAGGCCGTCAAGGATGATTCTGAATGCTCTTTGTTTGTTGACGACTTTGCTTTGTGCGCACATGGTCGAGGACTTGCGTCCCTTGAGAGGCGCTTGCAGCTGTGCGTTGATCGCATCCAGCGGTGGGTGTCTCTCAATGGATTCAAGTTCTCGCCCTCCAAGACTGTTTGTGTGCATTTTACTAACCAGACGAAATTTTTTCCAGAACCTAGCCTGAGCATTGCTGGAGTGCCAATTAAGGTGGCCGAGGAAGCAAAGTTTCTGGGGGTCATTTTTGACAAAAGACTTACCTTCCGCAACCATATTAATTACCTTAGAACCTCTTGTCAGAAGGCTCTCGACATTCTTCGTGTCGTCGGTCGTACTGACTGGGGTGCGGGCCGTACTGTCTTACTTCGTCTGTACCGGGCCCTTGTTCGGTCCAAACTGGATTACGGCTCTGTGGTGTATGGCTCAGCTTCCAAGTCTGTGCTACAGCGTCTGAACACAATTCACCATCAGGGTCTGCGGATATGTCTTGGGGCCTTCAGGACGTCTCCAGTTCCTAGTCTGTATGCCGAGGCAGGGGAGCCTTCTCTCAAGCTCCGCCGCATCCGCCTCATGCTCAGCTACGTTCTGAAACTGAAGGCCCATCCAGACAATCCTGCCTATGATTGTGTTTTTAAACCATCGTTTGCAGAGATTTACGATACCCATCCGGGAGCTGTCCGTCCACTTTCTTTCCGTGTCTGACCTCATCTGCAGGCGGCCGGATTGGACCTGGACAGAGTTTCGGAATCCCTGCAACACATCACTCCACCTTGGCTCTTACCAGTTCCTGACATCTTGCTGGACTTGACTGCCCACAAGAAAGACTCTACTCCACCAGCCATATACCAACAGAGCCTCAATGAACTGCTTTCAATTTTTCCTGGCTATTGTCGCATCTATACCGATGGGTCAAAGTCTGAGGATGGGAGAGTGGCTGCGGCCGCAGTGTCCTCTCGCCATCCTAGACGCCCATTTAAGCACCGCCTCCCAGACCACTCATCTGTATTTAGTGCGGAACTGCAGGCGGTTCTGCTGGCACTCAGGCATGCTTATCGATCTAGAGAAAGGAACTTCCTGATTCTGTCTGACTGTCTTTCTGCCCTGCAGGCCCTTCAGGGCACGGGAAATGACCACCCACTGCTGGTGCAGATCAGAGAGCTCCACGCGGACTTGATGAAGGAATATTATGATATCATTTTTATTTGGGTGCCAGGGCATGTGGACATCGAAGGCAACAGGATCGCAGATTCTGCTGCCAACGATGCCCGCAATGACCCTGTCCCTGACACACAGACTGTTTATAGTGATTTTAGACATGTGGCTAGTGCGTACATAGCCCGTGAGTGGCAGTCCGAGTGGGACAAAGAGGAAGCTAACAAGCTGCATGAAGCCCTTCCTAAGTTGTCCGACGGTCTACCTTATCGCTGCGGCAGCCGCCGTGAGGAGACTGTCCTGGCTCGGCTCCACATCGGCCACACGTATGTTACGCACTCTTATTTACTTAAACAGGAGGAGCGTCCATGGTGTTATGCCTGCGACGAGCAGTACTCTGTTCAACACTTTTTGTTGTCTTGTGCTGATCTAATCGACACAAGGTATAAACATTTCACAGCAGACTCCTTGAAGGTTTTGTTCCGGGATGTGCCCCCGGACAAGATCTTCAGTTTTCTGAGAGAGTGCCATATTTTTAATAAGATTTGAGCGTTTATAGATTATGATGTTTTTATTATTTTGACCTTTTTGAGAGTCTTCCGACGTTTTCTTTAAAGACCTGTGCGACATTTTAGCCTGACATATTTTTAAGGTATATTTATATCATGTCTTAAGACCTTTCTTTTAGTCTGGCTGACCAGATTTTTACCCTTCCCGCCATGAGATGGCCTTAGTTGCCTGCTCGGCGTTAAACCCAAATAACTAACTAACTAAGCTTATCTGCCCACAGTGCTCGTCCCAAGGTCCTGCTCAAGCTCAAGGGCGCCAACGCGGTGCTGTTGCTGGTGGCCCCGTTTTGCTGGACCAAGTCTTGGACCACCGACCTCCTGAGCCTCGCCACGCCCCCCCCCCCCCCCCCCCCCCCCCGCTCCCCACCCAGTGCACGAGGCTCAAGTAAACCTGACAGACGCGGCTGTGCCACCCATGCCCTGAGCGACTTCTCCACACACGCCTGGTGATTGCGCAGCGCGCCCTCGCTGCTAGAGGTTCTCAAGTGCAGCGGTGGAGGATATCGCTACAGCTCGCAGGCCTTCGACCAGATGCGTCTATGCGGGACAGTGGCGAATTCTTCGGTACTGGGGCGACGACTGGCACCTCTCCCCCACAGATCTGTCTACTCCTCTGGCTATTCGTCGAGCGAACTTGGCGCAGATCACCATCAGGAGCTACCTGGCCATGATAGCGGACATGTCTCCACCTGGGCCACCCACTCCTGGGCTCTGGCATGGACCTCACTGACCTTAAGGCATGCTTTGGCCCCCAGCGGCCTGCCCCCCGCTCGCTGATTCCGCGCTGGGACCTACCTTGGGTGCTGACGTGGCTCAATGTGGACCGCTTCAAACCGCTCCCCTTGGCTCACTTCGCGGATCTGACCCGGAAGACTGGTTCCTCCTGCCCCTCGCCTGCGTACAGTGCAGAAACGATGGCTCTGTGCAGCTCCTGACCGACCCATCTTTCCTGGCCAAGACCCGGTCCCCGTTACCCGCGCCCCAGGTGATCACCATAAGGCGCTGAAGGGGTTACCTCTACCCCGGGAGACCAGACAGCAGGAACCCTTGGAGGGTTTTATGGGTGTACCTGGGCCGATCTGAACCCATCCAGAGTGGACGTTCCCGCCTCCTTCTGCCTTGTCCCCCGAAAGGCCAGACATCGCGGCTAGAAGATAACTTGGCTCCGCGGGGGTTATCAGGTCCACCTACCTGGACCTCTCCCAGGAGGACGCTCAGAAGCTTAAGAGCAGGGCGCACGAGGTGAGACCCCTCGCCACGAGCATCGACTTCGCCCGCAACTGCGCCGTCAAGTCTGGTGGCAGCCGTTGGCTGGTGGGCATGATCTACCTTCACCCAATGCTGCCGCAGTGACCTCTTGGGCCCGCGGGCGACCCTGGCCCAGGCTGGGGCCTTTCCCGCGGCATGACACTCCCTCCCAACACCTTGCATTTAGCTTAGCTGAAATGGTCGGGAGTGTGCCCTGGGGTGGGTGGGCCCATTACAGGGAGTGTAATTCTAGGCGGCACCCACCTCCTATTCGCTATTCTTCCTAATAGTAATGTCATCGGTAATGTTTTTGAGGAAAAAAATGAATTTTTCTCTAAAATGTATTTTTTCGAAACGTACTTACCGATGACATTACTCGAAGGACCCTCCCCACCTGCCCTGTTTGCCGCTCATAAGCTAAGCTTCAGACTGGCGTGACACCACTGGGCACGCAACCGGATAGGGAGGTACGGGAGGCTACTCAGGGTACCTGGCTACGGCGCCCTTGGGTCGCCTCCCTTGTTGTGTAGGTACACAACGGAATTTTGGCTGAAATGGTAAGCTAAGTGTACGTTTTCCTAATAGTAATGTCATCGGTAAGTATTTTTCGAAAAAAATACATTTTAGAGAAAAATTCATTTTGCGAGGAACATGATTTCAGATGAAGACTGAATGCGGAACAAAGTTGACACCTTTAGTCTTGGCTGCCATTGATGCAGATTTGTTTCTGCAGTCTTCATTTATTCAGTGCCAAATAGCTCCAGCTGTTGCAGGAAAATGGATTCAAACAAAATGATGTTAGCAAGGGAAAACAGAAAATAGAAAAAAAATCCATATCATCGAGAAGAAGGATCTTTGATCCAAAACGTCGTGTTTCATGTTTCTAAATTAAAGGGTTTTCAACCTCTATTTTCAGTTTACTTTTCACATGAAACCCTTGCGGCAACAGTTTTACTACATGAGGTTAGCATGTCTCTTGCAGTTGGATTGTGTTCACCTTTGTTTCCTCAAACCCTTTACCAATGGCATTACTATTAGGAAGGTACACTTAGCTTACCGATTTCAGCCTAAGAATCTGTTGTGTATACAGACCTGCCAAGTACTACGATTTAGGCGTAGCATGCTACAATTTTGACATGCTTGCTACGATGCTACAATTGGCTGGAAAAACTACGATTTTTGAAAACATTGACGTGATTTTTTTTTTTAGACCTTTAAAAAAAAAGTCCATTCATAAAAAAGCGAGCGACTCGCGGGCCAGCCACGAACTGAACTGAAAATAAACCTTTGACCTTCACGTAGAATCGTGTACTGTAGCCGACCAATCGCGTTGTGATTCAACCCCAGGGCGGAAGTTCCGGAAGCACCCGAAGCGTCGTTGTTTTACCGTGAAAATGGCGACGAAGTGAAAGGCACCCGCAGAAACTAGCGATCGGATCCTGCTGCTACTCCCCCAAATAAGGCACCAAAGTCTCGACCCAGTTGTCAGCAATTCAAAGCAGACTACACCAAGGAATTTCCTTGCATCGTCAGATCTGCAAATAACTGCTCAGCAAGATGCACGTACTGTGCTTCCGATTTTTCGATTGCTCACGGGGGTCAGTTTGACATCGAGAAACATGTGGGTACTGCAACACAAGAGGAACGCAGCGGAAAAGCCGAGCAAACCGCTTACTACCTATTTCAAGCCAGCGACTGCAGAGGACGATCAATCAGTTATTTGACTACTTCAGATTCTTTCTTAAGCATTAAAATGATTATAATATCAGACTCTTGCTTATAATTATGCCTATGCAGTGCTGTATGAAAAAAATAATACTTGACATTTTCATTCTGTGGCGCGTCTGCGTTTATGCTACTCCTTTTTCTTAAATGCTACTCCAAAAAGCTCTGGATGCTACTCTTTGGCATGATGGTGGGTTGGCAGCTCTGTGTATACACACAACCAGGGAGGCGACTCAGGGAGCCGTAACCAGTGACCCTTCCCTCCCTATCCGGTCACGTGGCCAGTGGTATCGCGCCAGTCTTTACACTTAGCTCACCTGGATCAGTTGTGTTCAGCCTTCTTGGATACCTTTGGCTGTGTATGGTCAGATTACCGGTTGTGCTTTCGTTGGATTACCTTACGCAAGTGATGGTTCCTTGTCGGATTTCCCTAGCGGCCTTTCCTTTGGCAAGGTTATCCCTGGCAGCTTTGCAGCTATGGCAAGTTCTCAGGTGAAGACCTGCGTTAAGTGTGGGGACTTTCAATGGCCTAGCGACACCCATGCTGTGTGCCTCCCCTGTTCCGGCTGTGCCTCCGGGCAGACTTGTGACACGTGCGCCGCCTGGATGGAGGAACAATGGTCACAACTCGGGGTTCTACCGTAGCGAACGACCTGCGACTTCCCGGGACCACCCCCGCTCCCCCCTCCATGACGGGAGGGCTTGTCAGGCGTGCCTGCTTGGACATTGGGGAAATGGCTACTCGTCGGGCCCATGCACTACCTTCAGGTTCCCGGACCATGCCCACCACTGGTCCAGTCGTGCCCTCACGAACCTGGCCCGCCCGCTCCATGGAGCACGGTCGGCAGCGGCCTCAGTCGCCCCGCAACACAGTGAAAGATTCTTCGTGCCCTGACGCATCCACTGGGGCATTGTCCGCCCACTCCACGGAGCGCGGTTGGCAGTGGCTTTGGTCGCGTCGCAACACAGTGAACGATAGGCCACCTAAGCCTGACGAGGCTACTGGGACTTTGTTAGCCCGCTCCACAGAGCACGGCCGACAGCGGCTTCGGTCGCACGGCTTTACCAGCCAGTGCTGGCGCCTAGCACTTAGTTCGCTTCCAGCTGCCAGAGAGATAAGGAGCCGCGAGGTCAAATTCCACTCTCGCACGCTCATTCTATTTATATCACACTAGCTACTGAGCGGTACACGGCGTGACCGGCGCTCTGCTGCTGTAACAACTACCTACTGGTTTGTATTCATAACACATCTCTGCCTATAGTGACTGTTGTGGAAGCAACATCGTTCAAAAGTTGAAATTCTCACCTACACACTGATACCAAACGTGACAACATTACGACTTACACTTGTGTAGCAGGTTATGATGAAAATAAAGGGAACGAGAATTTGTTGATGTACGATGTCCGTGTTTGTTGTGAAATTGACAAAGTTCCCACAGCCATAACACGAAGAAGCTACATTTCCCAACGAAACACACTTGCATGCATAAGGGTCAGCATGCCTACAGTAAGTATCACTTACCGGATTTTGGTTTCATGGTGGGGAAGGAAGCAGGAGGGTAATTAATGAGGTCACTGACAGGTCGCGTGTTCTGGCATTTCTCGCCTGCAGCCGTCTCGGTACTCCACAGACTGCTATTGCCATCCCGAAATCCGATCAGGCCATAACAGGTCACAATATTCAACAGTGTTTTTAAACATACCTTGAGGTTTAACACATTTTCTGACACACTAGTCATAAGAACCGAATACCGAGTTTCTGTTCACAGATACACAACTCCGGCGCCATCTATGCGAGAATTTTTTTCTGTTTGACTACTGGAGGAATGACGGAGTGGAGGACGGGTGACACGAGTGTCATGTGCTCGGTCATGAGCAGTCTGAGTTTTTCCTCCTCTGTCTGCAATCCATATGTCCTGCTCTTTAGAATGTTAATGGTAGCGTGACTCTCTTCACCTCCCTGCTCACCATGAAGCGCCAAACCAGATCCCCACTTTGTCATGAATTCAACGCAGTGACATTGCAGGATATGTTTCGGAATGATACTACTGGCTGGAAAAGTACTTCGAAAAAAACGCATGTAGTTTGCAATCTTGTCATTGATGTCTTGCATTGATTCATTCTTACTCTTCACCGTCATTTTGTGAGAAACATTAGCATGAACTTGTGAGTTCAGGTCGTTCAGAATTCACAACTTTAAGGATATGTCATGCGCTGCTGCATGAAGTTTAGGATCATCTGTCGGCTTCATGGTATTGCTGATAACACTGTCACCAACATCAGTCAACACATCATACTTCAAGTAACGTGGCAGTGGTTGCCAACAAACAAACGGCCATGGTATGCTTGCATGAATATCTTATTCCTCTTTAGTGCTTCATCAAGGCCAGAAGTGACAGGCCTGCACAGAAATGGCAACTTTGTCTCTTCTCTCGGAGCTTCTATTTTGTCCTTGAATTCTGCTACCTGCTGCATCTTCTGCTCACGTCGTTCATCAAAATGCTTTGCACTCTCATTGTGTCTCTTGTCGCTCAACACTGCAATATCCTCAGTCAGCTGTTTTCTTTTTTCCAGTTCTTTGATGACTCTTACTTCTGAAATGTACTTTTCAAAAGGTGTGTTTTCATCATGTGCCTCCTTTCCCTCGGCCAGTCTTTCAGCAATGGCTTTATCAAGTTCGTGGCATAAATGCTCAAGAAGGGAATGATGGTTTTTTTTTTTTACTATACCTAACAGAAGATGGAGGTATGGTGGTGCCGTTTGCGAAATCTCAACATCAAAGATTGGTTCATGTACAACATTGTTGTAACCCTTGGCATTTTTTTTTTGTCTCCTCCTGCACGAATGTATCGCCTGTAATCCCTCTTGATATTGTTCAGAGTTCTCTGTTTCACTTGTACTCGCTCATGTGGAGCTCTTTGTAGCTGACTTTTCGAAGCTGTGCACCAGAGACAAGGGTGGACCCCTTGTGCTCCTGAGAGACCAAAAAGTTTGAGGAGAAAATCATACTTTCCAAACAGAAATACACGTATCTGTTTTTCTTTCCATTTCATGGTTTGGAGAACTGACACCTGCTCTTTAAACGGCTGCAAAATTGTTTGAAGATTTTCATGACTGTCTTTACAGTTAGCCATACACACCAAAAACGTATTGTGTTTAGAGTTAGGGTTTTGGAGATTAGCAACTTGAAGCATTGTTTTATAACTGTTACCGCCATGATCTCCTCCTAGTTTTATCCAAATTTCATCTTTTGGTATTTGTTCATGCCATTCAAGAAGATTTGCAGCTTCATACTTGTCAAGCAGTTCAGGAACAAAATGTGTAAGATCTATGTATGCGACAGGCGCTTTCTGGCTTTCCTTCTTGTTTGTGACTTTGTTTTCAAAGGTCAGATTCTTTTGTTCAATGGTCACTCTGCCACAGATTGCTTCCTTCTGGGCCTGCCTTTCTTTTCTTTCACTTTCAAGGTTGACACCAATACTTCTCATGAAGCGTTTATATGTTCTGTACTTGGACCAGCTTAATCCTAGATTGGTTCTCAGCGCAATACCCTGTTTTCTACAGACATACACGGATCGCCTATGGCCTGCTCTGTCTAATATTGCAGTCATTTTTTCATTTCTTTCTCGTCTTAACGCATCATTTGTTCAGCTTCGTCCACCTCTGATCCGCCAGACATATTGGCTCTAGCACGGGCTAGCACCTTCGACCTTCTTTCTATTACGGCCAATGATGCCCCTGTTGTTGGTTTTCTTGGTTTGGGTATGTGCATAAAATACAAAGGCTGTCCTCCAGTCTTGCAACGAATTGTGGCATCAGCTGATTCATTAAGCATTGTGCGGTTTAGTGCCGTCTGATTTTTTTTTTCCTCCTTTGTCAGTGGCATCTGCAGTTCCTGGATAGGTCGAAGGCTGGGTCGTTTGATATGTGGAGATGTGGCTATATCGACACCCGTTTTTTCAATGGGTGAAATGGCTATTTCATGCGTCCGCTTTGCTGGTGGAGATGGGGTCCACACTCTTTGTAACGGCGACGTTTGAGCATCGACTGTGCATGGCGTTTTACGGGGAGTAGATGTCGGCGGAATAAAAACTTGTACACCACTATCACCTTCATTAGTGCTGTTATTAGTGTCAGTGTTATGAGTGTCACATTCCGCGGATTGAAACGATCGTTTCTTTTCATACCGCGAACCCCGCTTCGCTGGTCGTCCTCCTTTACCTAGCTGCATGAAGTGAACACACGCGACACATTCTTCAACACTCGTATTTGGATCGAACATGGTCCAAATGTGTTGTGATGAGGCCGCATTTCGCGTTGTCTCCTCGGACACACGTGTTTCAGTCGAGTCTATCCGTTTCATCCGACAATAGCAACTCCTACACATTGTTTTGGAGTGCATCATGTCTTTGTCTTCCTGGATATTAATTCCATAACACTTGTGGATTAAGTGTTCATAATTGATAAAAAGAAATGACTTTTTATCCGTGTATCTCTTTTGTGATCTCTCGCCACATATTCTGCACAATGCATTTACTCTCATTGCATGGAACACACCTGGGTGTACACAGACTGTACGCGTTTCATCAGACTCCATCATGATCAAAAGTTAAATCAAAAGTACATTTACAAGGTTGACTGTTAGTGTTACACTATTTCCCAGGAAAGAAACGTGGCTGTCGACACCTGTCAGTGACCTCATTAATTACCCTCCTGCTTCCGTCCCCCACCATGAAACCAAAATCCATTAAGTGATACGTACTGTAGGCATGCTAACCCTTATGCATGCAAGTGTGTTTCATTGGAAAAAGTAGCGTCTTTGTGTTATGGCTGTGGGAACTTTGTTAATTTCACAATAAATTCTCCTTCTCGTAAATCAACAAATTCCCATTCTCTTTATTTTCACCATGACCTGCTACAAAGTGCAAGTCGTAATGTTGTCATGTTTGGTATCAGTGTGTAGCCAGTAGGTGAGAATTTCAACTTTTGAACGATGTTGCTTCCACAACAGTCACTTTAGGCAGAGATGTGTTATGAATGCAAACCAGTAGGTAGTTGTTATTGCTGCAGAGCGCCGGTCACGCCGTGTACCGGGCTGTAGCAGGTGCGATATAAATAGAATGAGCGCGCGAGAATGGAATTTGACCTCGCGGCGTCTTATCTCTCTGGCAGCTGGAAGCAAACTAAGTGTCAGCTATGGTAAAGGCGTGGTTGCCCCGCAACGCGGTAAACAACAGCACCCCTGGTCCCAATGTACCCTCTGATGCCTTACCAGTGCGGGCTCGGCAGCAGGGGCGCTCTCCCCACTCGGAGGTCCTTCGACATCCAGCAACCACCTATCCGCCTTAGCCACTGGACCAGGAGGTACGGTGCGGTGGAAGGCACAGTCTCTGGTCCCACACGTCTTCGGGCACTCGCTCGTCCTACCAGTGCTGCCTTCCTGAGGAAGCGGACAGCCTCTCCCCCCCCCCCTCCCGGCGGGCTTCCCCGCACAGGCACCAACACTCGTCTATGTCAGCGCGGGAACATTCTCGTGCCTCCTCCCTTTGCGGGGACTCGCTTTCCAGGACCCTGCGGACAGGCTCCCGCTAACGCAGTCGTTCCCCCAGTTCCTGCCAGACCTCTCACCGGAGCGATGTCTCATCCCGCCTGTCTTCGAGGGAGCATTCGCCCACGGTACCCTACCACCCTCGCCGACGGAGGAGCCCCCATGTGAGCCATCTTACTTCCCTCTCGAGTGCCGGGCAATGACGGCGTGATGCACAGGACGTCCCCAGCTCCCAGGCTCGCTCCCGCGATGTGAGCAGACAATCCTCCTATGGCAGTTTACACTCCTTGGACGGGACGCAGCGCCCCGCTCGTCGGTCAGCGTCTCTCGACGATGACAAGGCCCTCGGCCTACGCCGGACATTCACAGGCTTTCTCCTGTTCCCTCCCAGTGTTGGATGTCACGGCAGAAGTACAGGCGGGAAGCCACAGGGCCATGCAGCTCCGGATGCCATGCGGGCTGGACAAGACAGCGATCCTCATCCGCAACGCCCTTGCCTGTTTGGGATTCTTGGAATTTGCGACGCAGGCGGTGGTGAGACGCATGGAGGACGCCTGGCACCCATCTACTTCAGCGCTGTTAGGAGACATCCTCATCTTAGTGGTGGCTGTGAACCGGGCGGCGTACCATACCTCCGCAAACGCCATGGCCGCGGCGGCTAACTGCGACCTGATGCGCCGAGACTCCGAGGTTGCCCCAGCCTCCCCGCGTCGGTGAAGACGCAGCTCCGCCAGGCACTGCTCAGGGGTGCCTCGCTCTTTGGACCCACCTGGCAGTCAATCAAGGACGCGACCAAGGATATCTGGCCTAGCGGCTCTGCTCCCACCCGCTTTCAGGCTGCCCGCAAGGCCGTGGGTCACGCCCTGCGGACCGTCAGACCCGCCCTTCGCCCTTCCTCCAGGGGCGCCCGCTTCCCCACTCGTACCATAGCTGCCGGCCGCTCCCGCTCATTTCCGGCCCCAAACCCCCTCATGGCCCAAGCCCGCCCAGAGGCCCGGGCGCAGAAGGACCCCCTGACTCCACCCCCCCCCCCCCCTGCTCCAGCCCCCGCCGGTCTCTGCAGGGTCACCAGTCAGTGGGAGGCTGGCTCTCTGCACGGCGACGCGTGGCGCTCGCTGCTGCCAGACGATCATTGGGTCCTCTCTACCATCTCGAAGGGCATCCAGATCTCCTTTTGGTCCCCACCGCTTCTGTGGCGCTCCCCTCTCTGGACCAGAGTCCCGTTCGACCAGCTCAAAGCGGACGCTCTTCACGGTGAGGTCGCGGCCTTGCTACGGAAGGCTGCCACTGAAGTGGTCGCATGGCGCTCGCTGCTGCCGGACGACCCTTGGGTCCTCTCTACCATCTCGGAGGGCTTCACCAGAGTCCTGATCGACCAGCTCAAAGCGGACGCTCTTCACGGCGAGGTCGTCGCCGTGCTACGGAAGGCTGCCACGGGGGTGGTCATGCGACACGACTCTCCCACCTTCTACAGTTGCCTCTTCGTGGTACCCAAGCCGTGCGGCAAGTGGCGACTCGTCATAGACCTCTCGGCACTAAACAGGTACATTTCAGCGCCGACGTTCCTCATGGAAACGGCCAGGGCTTTCAAGATTCAAGATGACTTTATTGTTGCTGTGATAGAATATGATCATACAGGGCAAAAATTGTCTTGTCACCGCAGGTGCTGCTCACATTCACTCACTCGCTCATTTCTAAATTACAATAACAGAGCTACAAAATGGACAATGCCTCGGGACGGGTGAAGCCCATCGGCAAGGCATCTAATGGCCGGTGCCAGAGGCCTCATCCCAACCCGAACCTCCCTGACAAAAACAGAATGCTAAGACAGCCCTATGTCTCCTGAACACACTAGTTATATACTCTTTTGTTAAATTCCTACTTGACTAAAGCTAGTATATAAAAATACGTTAACAACAGAAACAAATTACCATCGAAAGAAAAATAATCTCCGATCTAGGCAACATAAAACAACGGTCAAAGCTGCACCTGGAGACCCGTCGCTATGGTACAGCGCCGGTGTTCAGAGGGCACCGCTCCGACAAAGTCCGTCAACATCATTTATAACACATAATATCATGATGGTAACGGTCATGAGTCATTATAATGAAATAAAACCAGCACCCCCATACACAGTCATTTTCACTGGCACGCCGCTTGTTGGGAAATCTGTCAACAGCGAAGGTCAGCCGGCCAGGCAGTACGTGATACTTAAACACGGTCGCCGCGGTGGTAGTAAAGCTCGCTGGTAAATGCTTCTCTGTGTGCTTCCACGCTCTTTTGTGGGATCAGCCAAAATGAAGAAAAATCTGGCAGTGCGTTATTCTGTGAATAATGTAGGATGGACCCCGGAATAGCACATGTTTAGTAATTCCACAGTTCATCTGCACTCTCTTCTTTAGATACACAGGCTGGCACGACTGGTGAAACAAATCCAAATAATTAATTCCGACTATTGTACAAGATTAAGACGATGTTCTAGTTGGTACACGATGGCTATCACATAAAGTTGTCCAAAAAAAGTACATCATTGTTTCCTCAGAACTTGATGGCACTACACTGCTTATTTTCGAGTCGCTTCAAAGCACAGTTGGCAGATTTTGCCGGCCAGGAGATGGTGCATGGCCGTCATCTTGCCCACAAGAGCTGTGGTACAACCCATGGACTTCGCCATCGGCCTCAACTTGTCGGATGCATACGGGAACGTGCATCCCGCTTCCCAATGTTTCCTGCGCTTTGCCTTCCGCGGCGTGGTGTACCAATTCCGAGCGCTACTTTTTGGTCTCAGCCTCAGCCCGTGGGTTTTCACGCGCATCATTGACGCGGTCATTGCCAAGGCCAGGCAGTCTTCCTCGAGCCCGACCTCCAACTACCTGGACGATCTTCTCCTTCGAAACCAGCTGTGCGTCCGCCTTGGAGGCAGACAGGGGGACGCGCTTCTCGCCCTTCTTCGCCGGCTCGGCTTCCTGGTCAACTTGGGCAAGCCAGACCTCGTGCCCTCCCACAGGTCCATCCACCTGGGCATGGAATTCCTGACCGACCTCAACAGGGTGAGACTTCCCAAGGCTCGGATCCAGAAGCTAGCGGGGTTCGCCCTGCAGGTGTCTCGTGTGGAAGTGGTCCCGGCCAGGGTCTGGCTACAGCTCCTGGGCCTCATGAACTCCGCGGCGGATCTCTTACACTTCAGCAGGCTGTACTCTCGCCCGTTGCAGTTGCATCTGCTACTCTACTGGCGCCCAATCTCTGGCGATCTCATGGTTCCGGTACCAGTACCCCGATGCTCCGACCACATCTGCTCCCCTGGTCAGACCCCGCATGGCTCGCGTCTTACCCTCTTCACTCCACCACCCCAGCTGTCCCTCTGCGCGGACGCGCGTCTCTCAGGTTGGGAGCCAGACCTACTGCCGATTTTCCTCTCTGTATCTGGCCTCTGGACCTCGCAGACAGGCACATCAACTGGTTGGAGTTGAAGGCGGTCTGGCTAGCCCTCATCGCCTGGGAAGCACGTCTCCGGCACCAAGAGCTCCTGGTCCTCTCCGACAACTCCACGGTTGTGGCCTACATCCAGAAGCAGGGCGGACACGCTCCCCCTCCCTTTGCATCCTTCTGTACCAGATCCTCTGGTGGTGCGAAGACCGAGGTATCTCCCTGCGAGCGTGGCACATTCCAGGCCACCTGAACGTCCTCGCGGACTATCTCTCACGGCAGGGCCAGCTCCTTCACACCAAGTGGGTTCTTCGCCCAGATATCTTTTGGATGATCTGCTCACATTGGGAGACACCCATGTTCGACCTCTTCGTGATGAGGTGGAACAGGCAGCTTTCCCTCTTTGTCTCCCCCATCCTGGCCCCCCTCGCCTGGGCAGTGAATGTGCTCGCCATTTCCTGGTAGGGCCTGCTGGCGTATTCTTATCCCCCTACTGTGCTGGTGCCCAAGGTCCTGTTGAAACTCAAGGGTTGCAACGCGGTACTGCTGCTGGTGGCCACGTTCTGTTGGACCAAGTCCTGGACCACTGACCTCCTGAGCCTAGCCACAGACCCACCCCTGCGGCTCTCCCACCCCGCGCACGATGCTCAGGCAACCCAGGCAGAGTCTTTAACACCCGAGCCCGGACAGGCTTCTCCTTCATGCCTGGAGGTTGTGCGGCGAGCCCTCGCTGCTAGAGGTTTCTCGAGTGCAGCGGTGGAGGCGATCGCAGCAGCCCGTAGAGCTTCTACCCGACGCATCTACGAGGGAAAGTGGCGGGTCCTACGGTCCTGGTGCGCCGCCAAGCACCTCTCGCCCACGGATCTGATTACTCCCCAGCTGGCCAAGTTCTTTCTCTGGCTCTTCTTCAAGCAGAACTTGGCTCCGATCACTATCAGGGGCTATGTGGCCATGATAGACACTTATCACCACTTGGGCCTCCCGGACCCGGGCGCCTGCAAGGACCTCGCCGACCTTATGGCCGACTTCAGCCTCCAGCGGCCCGTCTCCCGCTCGCTGATCCCGCGCTGGGACTTACCCTGGGTGCTGACGTGGCTGAATTCGGACTGCTTCGAACCTCTCCCCTTGGCTCGGTTCACGGACATGACCAGGAAAACATGCTTCCTCTTGGCCCTCGCCACAGCATCCCGAGTGAGCGAGCTGCACGCACTCTCAGTACGCCCCGCCTGCTTGCCGTTCAGAATAGATGGTTCTGTGCAGCTCCTAACCGACCCATCCTTCTTGGCCAAGAATAGGCCTCCCTCAACCGCGCCCCAGGTGCTAATCAAGGGTGTGGACCACTCCCGGGAGACCAGACAACAGGACCCGGTACGGGCTTTACGGGTGTACCTGCGCAGAACGAAACCCGTCTGGAGGGGACGGTCCCACCTCTTTCTACTCTTGACCCCAGGCAGACATGACATTTCTGCCCAGACGATATCTTCCTGGCTACGCTGGGTCATCCGGTCCGCATACGAGGACCTCTCCCCAGAGGGAGCTTAGAGGCTGAGGATCAGGGCACACGAGGTCAGAGCCATTGCCACGAGCGTCGTCTTTGACCGCTACTGTGCCATGAAGAACATAGAGGCGGCCGTGGGCTGGCGGGCAGAATCAATCTTTGCCCGGTTCTACCTCAGAGACCTCTCAGGCCAATGAGAGAACTTGGCCCTGGTGGGGAACATCGCCGCAGCGCAACACTCCCTTCCGGCGCCGTAGGTAAAGGTTAGCTGAAATCGTCGGGAGGTTGCTCCGGGGGCCTTGCTAACCCTAACACGGGGGGAGGGGGGGGGGGATAGTGGGCGGCACCTGCCCCCTCTTCGCTATTCTTCTTACTAGTAATGCCATCAGTAAGGGTTTTGAGGAAACAAAATGTACTTTTCTCTAAAATGTATTTTTCGAAAAATACTTACCGATGGCATTACTCAGTCAGAGGACCCTCCTGCCTGCTCCGCTTGCCGCCAGTAAGCTAAGCGTCAGAGTGGCGCGATACCACTGGGCATGTGACTGGATAGGGAGGGAAGGGAGTCTACTCAGGGTCCTTGGTTACGGCTCCCTAGAGTCGCCTCCCTGGTTGTGTGTATACACAATGGATTCTTAGGCTGAAATCTGTAAGCTAAGTGTACCTTCCTAATAGTAATGCCATCGGGTAAGTATTTTTCGAAAAAATACATTTTATAGAAAAATACATTTTCTCAGCAGTCCAGAGGTTGAAATAGCTGTGAAAAACTTGACATGTTTTCTGCCAATTCTTAGTCCACATAATGATCAGAATTAACTCATTGTTGTTTTTCTTTTTATGTAGGTCCAGTGATAGTGGCAGTTAAGCCATCAAGAGAGAGACTGTACCTGGAGCAAGAAAAGTTGAAACGCAAAAAGAGGCATGAAGGTTACTGTAAGTACACATTGTAGTACAACTATTTACAATGATTCACTAGGTAAGGAGCAGTTTACCTGTTGATGTACGAACAAATTAAAACAATCCCTAAAAATGGGTTGTGCATGAAATCGGCATCCAGTCACATTTCTCCAAAATTAACTTTCCATCAGGCAAGTGGTATTTGATTTTTCATGGAGAATTAAGCTTGAGTTTTGAGTGTTGTCATTATTACATCATTTCTATCAGCCATACTTTTGTCATTGAGCAAATTTGATGTTGCTGTCATCTTTCTTGTTACATTTCCATGCTTATTTCTCATAAACCACCTATGCCAGTGATTGATCATTTGGCTGTTGATAACGGTTTTTCCAAGGTGATTCCTTGAGGAATCACTTGACAAAAAGCCCTAGCGACAGCCAAAGGGTTAAACTTGAGGTTTGATCAGTGTTGTTTTTGCTTTTACATTTTCAATTTTATCATTACTTGTGAAACAACTGTCAGTGATTAAGCTTGGTGTTTGATCAGTGTTGTTGTTCTGGCAGTGGTGCGAAAGAAGCAGCAGCAGTCACGTGGTCGCTCCACCCATCGCCTGTCAACACAGTTGCCTCTGCCGGAAGATGTTCATTTGACGCCACTTTCGGAGGTCACCGTCCTTCACCCGCACACCGGACAGTGTGTGCATATGGGTCAGTAAGATTCATCACTTTGCATAGACACTGAAACATGTTTAACCTCTTTGTGCATGTTCTCTTCTGTCGCACACTTTTTCTCAAATTGGTTCTTTCCTATCTCCCCCACCCGGGTCTGCCCTGGGGGACTTGGGTGGGGTTAGGTATTTTTTAGTTCCCAGGGTCACCCTGGTCAGCCCCACAGGGTGGGTTTTTCTCTCTATTCTGGGGCATGTGTTTCTGTCTACCCTTTGTCCATACACCTGTATTTGCCTTTTTAAAACTCTCCCTACTGTCTGCACTGCCTGTAGCTCTTGATATTGGATGTGTGTTGCTAAATGGTCTTAGCTTTATTTAGGCCCCATGTGTTAGGTTTATTTAATGTATTTGACCGGCTGGCGACATGCATTCAATGTTCTGTTTAGTTTTTTTTTCACAAGCAGTGCAGGCACGTCCTGAGAAAGCCTTGTTGCTGTCGGGACGTTAAGCAATGTACAATCAATCAATCAATCTTTCCTATCTCTTCTGTACAAACCCTCTCAGGTACATAGTCGCAAGGCATCACCTCCAAAACTGGGGAAAT
The DNA here is from genome assembly GCA_036245525.1 of Semisulcospira habei. Taxonomy (NCBI): domain Eukaryota; kingdom Metazoa; phylum Mollusca; class Gastropoda; family Semisulcospiridae; genus Semisulcospira; species Semisulcospira habei. Next base: position 157,342,517 of record BTPG01000005.1, read on the forward strand.
GCAGCTGTGGAGTTAAAAGGGATAATTCTGTTCAAGATCATATTATTTACAATCATTTTCAGCATGTTTCAATCCTGCCTCTTGCGCGACAACCACGGGACCGCGAGGTGATGTCGCCATGCCTGACGACCCCTACACCATGACTCTGCTGACTGAGCAGCGACTGTTTACGACGGGCGTGTTTACGCTGGCACCAGCTGCAGAGAAACCATTTCAGAGGGTCATCAGCACTATTGTGGTTAGCATTATTGCATTTTACATGTCTGTTCTTTCCAGTATTGAATGTCTGAGGAACTTTGAACCATAATTAGTCAAAATTCAGATTTACAGTGAACTTCAGACCAAAATTTGGTATGTCAGTAGTTTTTAAAAAAAGTGATTTGCATCAATCGAGAAAGTCTGTTCAGAGAATGTCTGAAAAAGCCTCATTATATTCGACTTTTGTTAAATATCTGATCTTGTTATCAGCAAAGTTGAAATCCTTCAAACAAAACTTTTTTTTAATCTTTGTTGTAAAAGTGTGACTGCTTTTTAATTCCTCTCATTTTTCTCAACATCTGCTCACTGTTGTCGTTGACTTGTATGTGGCAGGTATTTTTTGTCACCTTTGGCAAGGTTCTTGTCACCATTAACACAGCCAGCCAGGTCATGGAGACGGGAGACCACTTCTTTGTGCCTAGAGGTGAGTCTGCAACAGTGAACAGTATGCATCTGCAAGAGGCATAGATCCTCATGAGCCCTTGCAGGCTATGGGGGCTCATGAGGATCTATGCCTCTTGCTGAGCATATATCGATGGCCGTAATGTGTGAGTGGAGGCGGGTATAGGTCGCATAGTCTGCAGTGGCTTAGTGCATTTTGATGTGTGCATTTATCAGAGCTAGGCTTGGTTGTTGATTGTCTGTATTATTGAATCTAGTGCATTTGGCTGAATCAGCCACTGTCATTATCTCTGGACATGCTTCAGCCTTATATAGTCTGTAAGCAGACCAGGAAAGGCTGAGGATTTTGCTCACTGCTCAGAGTGCTCACTGGAATCCTACAGCAGAAGGTGCATATCCAACTCACACTGGGACACTTTCCTGTAGCAATTACTATGTGTGAATGTGTTTGATTACATCAGCAATTTATAGGCAATGTTTGCAAAGGGTTCTGCTGTTAATTAATTTGGTGTATGCATTTGTATGTGTGCGCTATATATTGGAGGAAGGAAAGGACAATCTAGCATAAGTGATATGTAAATAATATATATGAATAATCAATAATATGAATAAATATTAACGTTTTGTAATGACACAGGCACAGTGTACAGGCTGAAGAACCTGCGACGCGAGGAAGCAGTGCTCAGTTTTACAAACCTCATGATGGAAATGAATTTGCAGCCAAGCATGCAGGCTGATGAGCAGCTCAGTGAGCAGTCAGAAAACTCTGATGTGCAAGTCACGCCATGAACACAAGTCTGTGTTTAGTGCAGCCTTTGATGAATGTTTGAGTAGTAGCTCTTTTCTGCATGCGTATTACAGAAGTTAACCCCTTGGCTGTCGGTTTCAGGTTTTGTAACAAAAACTGCTACCCACAGCCAACGGGTCAGTGAAGCAAGCAAAAGTTATGTATTCTCATGAGTCTCTGCAAAATGCGGGGGCTCATGAGGATTATTGTCTCTTGCAGATGGGTTATATTCAGTAGTCATTGGGGTCAGCTAGAGGTATAGATTCCCATGAACCCTTGCAGACTGCAGTGGCTTATGAGAATCTGTGCCTTGTGCAGATAGATTATATTTCAACAGTACATGTGGTGAGCAAGAAGCACGAGAATGCATGCCTCCTCCAGACGCACAGAGAAACTGTTGTGCCACAATTCATTGCCGCAGCAAATGTGTAAATTCTGTTGAAAGTCTGGCATGATGTCTAATGAATGCCTTTTATGCTATGTCCATTCCCATCTTGCTGACTCCAGACAAATGTACCGATGTAGTTTGCATGAAATTAGTAGTTTTGTCTCATGTACAACCTACGCGTATTTTGATTGTGTGAATTGCTGTATATCAGCCACCATAATTAACCCATTTACCCCCACGGCCGCATTTATCAAATTTTGGAGGTGTTACCTAACGGCTATGTACCAGTTGCAATTGATGGATTGACCGTGATAATTCAAGGGTAGTGTCAGATTGGCTTGGCGCCTTCAGGCGCCAAGCCAATCTGGCACTACCCTTGAATTATCACAGTCAATCCATTCCTGCTGTAGGGCATCAGGGTAAATGGGTTAACCTACCATGCATGCATCCACCGGCACTGTATACAGTACCAGTAGCTGCATACAGAAGGGGGTTAACCCAGTAACGTATCAACCTACTTTAAATCATTCATTGACGACAGCACCGTGCCTCGGGATTGAGGAATGTCAGAATCTTTTGGCCGTCTTGCGGAGGCGAAAGATAAGTCTGTGTGCTGAGCTGACCATTGTCAGTCGTCTTTGGTAAACTTTAAATGTTGTCTGTTGTCTCGGAGACCATTCCATCCATTGACTTCAAAAAAGTGCTTTGTGGCGATAACTTTCTAAACATGGCCAGTTTGAGTGACGTCTCCCAAAGGTCAGTGTTAGAGGGGTTCAGTTGGTAGGTCAAAATACTGTATTTTGGCAAAAGTTGTTTTGTCTGTTTATCTTTTCAAAAATATTTTCAACTTGAAAGTCAAACTTGGTACAGAGACACTTGATTTACGAGACCTTTCAGTGCATACTGTTTTTGGCGATCGCTCCAAAAGGTAAAGGGTCACAAGAGGTCTGTAGAGGAAATCCATTTTGATAGTTTCACGTTTTTATCAGTACTTTAAAATAAAACTTTCACAAAGGTAGTTGACTATGAATACATGGGTGACAATCTTCAGATTCAGCTTATTCAAATTTTAGCCTTTTGGTTCAGACATAACAGCCCTTCAGCTGTCCTGTTCCATCTGCAAGAGGCGTTAACTCATTCCAGACGTGCTGCCTCTGGATACGCGGCTTAAGCTGCGTATCCAGAGGCGGCATGTCTTGGAGTTAATTTTCATGAGACCATGCAAGAGAAATAAATTAACATGAGCCCCTGCATCCGCAGGGGCTCATGAGAATTTATGTCTCTTGCTGACCATGGATCATGGGGTGTAGTTAGTTCATGGACTGTTTTGAGACATGTCGGTTTTTCACTCTGTCTTCCATCTAAATATAAGACATTCTTATGCATACTGATTTGGTTGATGAGTCTAAAAGATCAAGGGAGGTTGACAAATGTGTGAAAAATGCACATATGTTTACTAAACATAGGATTTGACATGGACTGCGGTCAACTTGGTAATTATATCAGGACATTTGAAGCACTTGCTCATTTGAGTGACCTGTCAGAAAGACAGAAAATTGAATGCAATCAGTCATGCATGTTGGCAGTGAGGGGTTTGCCATTCTTGTTTACAAATTTTTAGCTTTGGTGAGAATGCAAGACAAGACTGGTGCTCATTGTTGCTTTTTCTTGTGTATTATAATTTTTTTACATACTGGATATACATCTGTATGACTGTTAATGTAGATAATGTATAGGCTTGTTGAGTAAGAAAATATATGTTGTATCATTATGTTGTTGTGAATTAGATTGTTGCTGTGCAAGTGAAGCAAAAAATTTCCTTTTATTCTGTTTTTCATTTTTTTACATATTACAGCACAAGTACAAGTTGTGACAACAAAATTATAGACATGTAACAATATTAACCCATTCACTGATTCAGCCCTGACGCACTAATGCAGGAGATGGGTCGATCATGATAATTCAAGGGCAATGCCAGATTAGCTTGGCGCCTGTTGGCACCGAACTAATCTGGCACTGCCCTTGAATTATCATGGTCGATCCATCTCCTGCAACTGGTGCGTAGTCATTAGATGACGCCTCCAAAATTTGGGAAATATGGCCGTTGGGCTGAATGAGTTTTGATAGGTCAGTATCGGTAGAGTTATAACAATTAGGTCATCAGTTGAAGGGTGCTGGTGAGGAAGGCACTAAGCAGACAAAAAGCAGATTAGAAGGCGGGTTGTAGTTATTAGGGCGACTACCTGAGTAGCTGGATATAAGGAAACCAGTCTTGTTGGAATGTATCTATCTCCCTGAGAGGGCAGCAGCTTGTTTTTGGATATTGTATTTGAGCTTCAGAAGCTGCTGGAAATGGTCCCATGTTGGAAATTTGTTTTGCATTACATCTGTGAATGAAAAATTTTGCCAGCAGCAAAATAAGGTCTATTACTTTGTCTGTGCTTGTATTCTTAGAAACACAAACAATATCAAGTCTTCACAGTTGGAATCTGGCAGAATGGGGGCATAAATTATGTATATTTGTCACACAAATATTCCAAAAAAGCTCTAACGGTCACACAGTGCCAGAAAAGAGTTTGTTCATGTTTACAAAATTTACAAATAGTTGAGTCACTAATTTTACACAAATATAGGTACCTCTGTGTTGGCAAAATGCGATGCAAAAGCCTGGTTTGAAACCAGCGCGTGTTTTTGGCGGTAATGGTACATTTCAAAAACATTTTTCCACTGGAGATCCGGATACATATTATTTCATTTACTCACAGTTGTTGGTATCACCTTTGAGCTTTTTAGCACGGACTGCACCACTTTATTACCACCTTGAATACTGGCCCAGGTTCTACTTTCAAGTTTATTGTCACAAGCATACAATTCAACACTAAATTTGTTCATGTATTCATGTATCGCTTGGACAATACCTTCATACATTAAAAAATTGGTTCTTGCCAGACCATAAAACCTTTTTAACTCATCATAAGAGAAGAAGTTTCCATCTTGGTCAAAAAGGTCCTTAACTCGAATAATACCACTCTCAACCCATTCCTTTACATACACAGTTCTTCTATCCCTAATAATATTACTGTTATAGTGTATGTATTCCCCTAGGTACTCCAAGGTATTTTGGGGAGAACTTCTAATGTACAGCTTTCTGCAATGCTTAAACACATCATGCCAAAAATGGTTCTTTATTTGCTGCATCAGTACACTGGCATACTCTCCCCCGAGTTTCTTCATTTGTTTTGTGCATGATAAATGAAGCTAAAAATGTACATTTTGATCCCACTGTTTCCTGGTTTGTTTGTTTTTTATTAAAAAGTGCAGGCCACACATGTTTTTGAAAAGTTTATTCAGAATTACTGTGACTGGCAAATTGTCATACACATATGATGCTGCACCGTTTCTATAAATAAGATAGACTATGCAGTACTGTACAGATCTGTATATAAATCACAGACACTGACATTGCCAAAATGGTAATTTCGAAGTTGCATTTAACCCTTTCCATCCTGATACAGCTTTGCATGAAATAAATTTGACTAATAGTTCAAGGGTGGTGCCAGAAAAGCTTGGCGCCTGTGGACACCAAGTTATTCTGGCATGACCCTTGAGCTAACATGCTTGACCTGTGTCCTAATCTGTAACTTGGCTTTGATACTCATTGGACAAAAACAAATTTGAAAAATTTCAGCCACAGGATTTAATTGGTTAAAATGTACTAAAATATTGGTAAAATATTACATGTGTTTGCATAAAACAACAAAATCTGCTGAATAATACATGTATTTACATCTGACCACAACATGTGATCATAGACATACCAACACCACAGTTTACACACTCCCAAGTCTAGCCTCGGACGTCTGATTTATAAATAGCATCGCAAAGTTAACAAAGGTCCAACCAAACTAGTGCCCTTATGAAGAATGCCGAACAATGTATTAATTAAATGGGACAAGAATAAATTGAAGGTCCAAGTGAATGTGCAAGTGAGAAGAAATATGCGCTAATAAAGGAGATAACTGTGCTGTTAGCAGTTACAAACCAAGGATTATAGATCTAATTGATCTTTCAATAGATTTTTTTCTGGAAATCAGGAATAGGTCAAAATGGCACTGGTTTTGATGCAAACAGTGGATTAAAAGCCTGGACAAACGTGATATTGCATATTTGTTTGGGCTCTTAATCCACTGTTTGCGTCGAAGCTCATGAATTTTTGATTGATAACAGACCTGTAACAGTGCAGGTCTCTCCCAAACCGTTGCCTCCGCCTGCATACTTTCAGGTTCACTGACTGCAACCTAACTGTGCTACAGTGCCAGGGAATATTAACCAATGTATCTATAGGTTTTTGCTCATCAGGTCAAAATGGCACCTGTTTTGATGCAAACAGTGGATTAAAAGCTCAGACAAACATGTTTTATTGCATGTTTGTCTGGGCACTTAACCTTTTTAGCCCCAAGGTCCCATTTCTCAAATTTTAGAGGTGTTGCCTAACAACTATGTACCAGTTGTAGGAGACAATAAAGTCATACTGATCATGATAAATCAAGGGTAGTGCCAGATGAGCTTGGCGCCTGAAGGCGCCAAGCTCATCTGGCATTACCCTTGAATTATGATCAATCCATCTCCTGCTGCAGGGTCCCGGGGCTAAAAGGGTTAATCTACTGTTTGCATCAAAGCACGTGCAGTTTTGACTGATAATAGACCTGTGACAGCGCAGGTCTCTCCCTTACTGTTGCCTCCGCCTGTATACTTTCAGGTTCACTGGCAGCAAACTAACAGTGCTACAGTGTATGCCGTGTTGGGGTATATTCACCAATGTATAAGGTTTTGCTCATAAATCGGAAGATCGTTTGCGATCAATGCTGAAGAATTTGATTTTCTAGAATGTCGACACCACAGCCATGCATGTATTGCTGAGGTATCAACGCGTATGTTTGTGTGTTTGTGTGTGTGTGTGTGTGTGTGTGTGTTAGCTGTTGGCCGTTTCATTGTATCAGAGCTTAGATACTTTTTGTGCACATATGATTTCCTTACGAGACTTTGCAAACAAGTTTGGAATGCTGGTATCACGGTCTCGTAATCATGATCAATTGGTCTGACAAACACATTAGCCTTTACAACACGACGGCAAGAGATGGATCAGGCGTGAAAGTTGAAAGGCAGCGCCAAATTAGCTTGGTGCCTAGGAAGGCTCCAACTAATCTGACAGCAACCTTGAACTGTCATGGCCGATACATCTCCAACAGCTAGTACACTGTCCTTGTTTGTGTCACATAGTTGCAGAAACCGTTATTAGGGTGAATTTAGCCCTGACGCTGTACAGCAGGAGATAGGTTGACCATGATATTTCAAGGGTAGTGCCAGATTAGCTTGGCGCCTGATGGCGCCAAGCTAATCTGGCACTACCCTTGAATTATCTGTTGAGTCATCTCCTCGAACTGGTACACAGTCGTTTGGGAAATGTGGCCTTGGGGTTAAATGGGTTTAAAAGGCAATTTGTAGCATACCCTTTCAATCTTTTTCCCTCCTCCAACTTCCTCCCTCTCCTCTCGAGTCCCCACCGCCTTATCAGTACAACAGTTTCCCCCTTTCACTCTTTCTATGGTAATTCCTAAAGCCATCCTGTCCCACCACCTGTGATTGTAGGACCAGAATAAGATGGGACCTTAGAAGACAGAAAATATTTCACTAGTTCAAATGTTAGTAAAACCCTGTAAGTTTAAAGAGATAACATTTACATCTGTGAGTGTTCTGTCTTCAAAAAAAAAAAAAAAGGTTTTGTTAATCAGCTGAAGTATTTTCTGTCTTCTGAGACAACCATAGTTGAAGTGGAATGTAACAAGTAAGTGGTAAATGTGTGTATGTCAAGCTGAGATCTTGTGTGAGTGTTGGGTTGCTGATCAGTTGGGGTTGAGGTTCCAGGCCTGACGCATCATCAGATCAAAGTAGCTGTCGTTGTCAATTGAAGCCGACACTCCAACGTAGTAATTCTCAAACTCTTCTTTGGAAATCTGCAGAATTGAATAGAAATAATGATAGCAATAATAATAATGTGTGCTTTTTGTGTATCATCTACCCTCCAAACAGCTCTCAGAAACAATGACCAATATCTTAACCTTTTGGCTGTAGACAGCTCTTTTTTCACGATGATTCTTGCAGGAATCATTGCAACAAGAAGTGCTACCAACAGCCAAAGGGTTCAACGACCGGTGTGACACTAAGCATCCAAGTGTTGTGTTGATCTGTGGCAGTGTACCAGTTCCACTAAATATGTTAGAATAAATGTGAATAGTCGGTGTTCATTTCAAGCAGAAAGAAACACATTTACCAGTATGTGTTTAGTTAACAGATTGACACCGGAGGTTGAAATACACACATTCTTCTTACATTACAGCTCGGATTGACTGTGATGGTTCAAGGGTGGTGCCAGATTAGCTTGTAGCCTTTAGGCGCCAAGCTATTCTGGCGCCACCCTTGGACTGTTGTGGTTGATCCATATTTTGTTGTCAGGGCTAAATGGTTTGCAACACACTTCTAGCTATCCACAGTGCTGTCATTGCGAAACATGAACACATAAAGAGCAGCAAATACTCTTCACATGGGTCAATTTCGCAAAACGTAAAAATGAAACATGGAAAGCGGTCTATGGAAACTTTCTCTTCAATATCTGTTGTAATTTCTAATTTAATTTGCAGTGTGTGCAACATGAATTGCAGGCTGTAAGCAGTTTTGTACCACTATCTACCAGTGATTTTGTGATGTGCGCCTGAACCCCTTGGTTGTCAGTAGTGTTTTTGGGACGTGATTACTGTGGGAATCACCTCGGAAAAACATGCTGCCAACATCCAAAAGGGCAAAATGCATTAGATATTTGGTATTGTGAAATAGTGCATATTACCTCTTAAACTCCCAGAACTAAATGACTTCCATTGTATGAAATGGAAGTCATTTAGTTCTGGGAGTTTAAGAGTTACATAAGTGAATGTGCACTGTATTTGTTTACTTGTGATTGTGCTGAGTGGACAACTACACATGTACGCTGTACATACACATTATATTTACTGGTATCTACTTTTTACCAAAGCTAATGTTTTGTACATAAGCACATTTTGGTGCACTGTAGTGTGTGTCCTATACGCTGGCACCTCATGTATACTGTGCATATATATATGCACCAATAATATGCTGAGAAATGTGGAGGCCTGAGTTGATGTGTTAGAAAACTAAAACATCTTCAGTGTAAAACTGAGACTAGTGTATGTATACGCTACCTCTTGAGATAAAAAAAATAAAGAGTAGGTGTAATAAATTTACACACTGAACTTTGGGGTCAAATTCCCAGATTCAAAAGCTGTTGAAAAATACACATAAAACTCATCAGATCAGTCTTGACAGTTCAAAGGTGGCAGTGCCAAGTTACTCAGGCATCACCCTTCAATATGAGCTATATCACGACCGTTGATCCATCTCTCTTGTTTGTAATAGGTGACAGGTTATCACTTGTAATGAGAGTTTGATGCAGATAACCCTTGGCTGTCCATAGCGCTTTTACTTGAGGTTATTCCTGCACTATGGACAGCCAAAGGGTTCACAACATTACAGATTATGATGAACTGTGTGTGTATCACTGTGATGGAAACAATTTGAGAAACACCAAGCAAGTGACAAGCAGTTATCTTACAGTGAAAACTTGGCAGGCAGTGTCAAACAATACCGAGTAACCTTCAGACACTCATTTCATGCATGTGCCCACCAGCATGCATGGCCGGCCACTCATGCCAGTATCACGATGCCTGCATTTTGTCAGGAATTGAGCCCTTTGACTCGTGCTGCATGCATACACGCACGTTCATACATACACTGCTTACCTCCCCTAATCTGCTTTGGTCAAGGGAGGTAACTAGTGTAGCTCACACACACACAATAGTGTGATTTGGGAAGAGTAAGCAAAGACTAAACCATAAAGTGTTTTCAGGCAGCACAACATGGAAGAGTACAGAAAGGAATCTTACCTTTATAAATTGTATATGAATGATCATTAGCATGTACTCCTTAAGGTCGGGTGTGTATAAATGTAATACTCGGGGAAAGGTAAATTTATGTTTAAATGCATGCTCTCAGTCTCATTCACGGAAAGGCACACACACTTCTGCACACATCCTCAGGTTTTTGGTGTCCCGTATTAGTTTTCCCAACCTTCAGACACTGCAGATTCTGTTATTTGTCAAGATGCATTTTAATGCATTCATTTTCATAGCAATCCAGAATAGAGGAATTGTCTGCGTTTAACTCATTCATCCCGATGGCCGCATTTCCCAAATTTTGGAGGCATCTAATGACTATGCACCAGTTTTAGGAGATGGATCAACCATGATAATTCAAGGGCAGTGCCAGATTAGCTTGGCGCCAACAGGCGCCAAGCTAATCTGGCACTACCCTTGAATTATGGTCGACCCATCTCCTGCTGTAGTGCATCAGGGATGAATAGGTTAAGACTATTTTTTTTTTTTTTTTTTTTTTTTATTTGTCCCTGCACTTGGAAGAAAACACAGCTGCAATGAATGGTTCCCTGCAAAGCACCATGTCTGTCTTTACTTTCTGTGCCTATTCTCCAGGATATAAGTTTTTCTATCCCCCTTGTGTGTGCAGAAAAAAGCTGAACACGATCCAACTGCAAGAGGCAAAGAACTTCACGAGTCCCCGCAGACGTGGGGGCTCATGAGGTTCTTTGCCTCTTGCTGACCCTATTTATTTCTGTGTTCAATGGAATGTGTGCAACCATCGGCACAGTGAACAGTACTAGTGGATGTGTGCACAAGGGGGTCAAGTAGGAAGAAGAGAAAATGTTTCAAATGGCATGTGATGGTTTTCAATGTAATGTGGCACGTCATGGTAATATATATATATATATATATATATATATATATATATATATATATATATATATATATATATATATATATATATATATATATATATATATAGATTTATATTCTCAGTCTCTGGGTAGACATAAAGCAGTGATTTGGAAAGGTTCAGTCTTTGAGTAAGAGTCGTTTGTTCTCCACATTTCTAATATTATCAGATGTCAAATTGCTTGAATGCCATAGGCGTTTCGCATCATGAGGTCGAAGTAGGCATCGTTGTCGATAGACGCAGAGACTCCAGCGTAGTAGTTATCAAACTCCTCTCTCGTGATCTGTGGTGGACAATCGGCATGCAAGAAGGAGAGAAGTGAACAAGAAAAGCAGGTTAGTGATTAGCCATGCAAAAGAGTTTCCATCGGACACAGGTGTGCGCTGGTCTGCGATTTTCGACCTTAACTCTGGCTGTCGGCAGCGCTTTTTGTCTAGGTGATTCCTGCAAGAATCACCTTGACAAAGTACCCTTTTAGCCCCAAGGTCCCATTTCTCAAATGTTGGAGGTGTTGCCTAATGACTATCTACTAGTTGCAGGAGATGGATTGACCATGATAATTCAATGGTAGTGCCAGATTAGTTTGGCGCCTGAAGGTGCCAAGCTAATCTGGTACTATCCTTGAATTATCATGGTCTAGCCATCTCCTGCTGCAGGGCGTTGGGGCTAAATGGGTTAACGCTCCAATAAGCATTAAATCCAAAATCGAAGTCCAGTGCACAATAAGAAATAAAACAAAACGAACCACTCAAGATGAGCTAATTTCTATGTACTGAGGACAAGTACAGTGTGATACTCTTCTCAACTTCATTTAACTCTTAAACTCCCAGACCTAAATGACTTCCATTCTATAGAATGGAAGCCATTTTGTTCTGGAAGTTCAAGAGTTAAAAAAAGCTTCAGAAAATCTTGGAAGGTAACAAGACTTTGATATGACTAAAGAACTAGCAGCTATCAAAAACGAACACAAGATGAGTTTATACAAAAAAACATCACGAAATAACAGTTTATGAACGACGCACACAGAGTTAAAAACATAGTTAAAAACGCATGAAGTTAAAAGATAAAAATAAATGTGTCTTCAGTTCTGTAAGTTCTTGTGTTACCAATGGGTGGGACAAAACAAAAAATTGAATCTCCTGGGGGGGGGGGGGGGACTTTTTAAAGGGGCACTCCTGACCTTTCTTAATGCTTCAGTTCGCAAAAAGCTTTTACTGGGATTCAGTATACACACCCACTTAGACAATGACCACCCTATTGTCCCATCAAATGATTTCTTTCGTCCGTTCAAAGCGAAAAGAGGCCACCAGAATCTTGTGACTGAACGCATTAAAAGATTGCTTCTGATAGGCGATGGTAGCTGACGTCATAACTATTCTATACGAACTTAGGACATCTGCATAATTATAACCAATCGGAGACAAGATGGCAGATGAACCAGCGAAGAAAAGTATCATCGACTTTCACCGACAATGAAAGACTCGGAATTGAAGAGAAGAAAGAGGAAGAGAGACAAGAAACATCGGACAAGGGAATATGGACATGTGGCAACGCGTAAAGCAAGAGCTTGGCTGTTGCCTCCTCCTAGAATTTGTCCCTTTCCTGCTGAATCGGTGAGTAATATACGGTCTTTGTCGATCTTCCTATAGTTCTGCGAGCGCTAGTGATTTTCAGAATTCACGATCTTCAGTAGAATTTTCCTCTTGCTGATTTCGCAAGATTTTAAACCTGTTTATCATAAAGTTACGAACTTGTTAACAGATTTTATGCTGCAAGGATCTAAAAACTACGGTGTGTGTCAAAATTGCGGCACATTGCTGGTCGTGACACATTTATGTCTGTGCGGGCTCTCATTCACTCCACGATTCACCAGAGGTAGTGTTTCTGCTGCGATGGTGCATTTGTTGTTTCAAGTGATGCTTTAGTTACAGTTACGTAGACTTCAGTGTGTGAGATGTGAAATTGCAGTGCAGACATTGGGTATAAATACCAATGTTCTGTTTCGTGTTTCCGAGGGATAAAGGATCAAAGGTCAAACTAGGCACTGTGGACACTGGCTCAGCGCGGAGACTGAGTCGAACAAGCCACGCCCCCGGCCGTGCACTGACAATGCTGTGCAGCATGATCATTACTAGTAAATATTAGCAGGTCAAGCGGAACCCGCATTGTGATTTTGACAGCATAGCAAGTATGGAAGGTTTATTGTACATTCTTGTGGAAAATTATGTCAAAGGGATGCAGGTGAACATCAGTAGACGTGTACACTGACACGTGTGTATCACACAGATGACCTCGTGACCTGCAGTATTGACCGGGTTCTGCCTTGCGACGTAGCTAGTAAATATGCACATATTGAAAACGAGGCCTATGCAGACGATAATCTCTGCTCTCGGGTACAAAAACAACACACCCTCCAAACGATGAATTTCGACATTTGGCATTATATTTACATCATAAAGCTCTAAGTTAGTACACAAAGGACCCATACATATACTGTCAGCAGTATCTGTTGCAGACAGTTTTTTGACTGTGTTGATATGCTTGATCCTGGGTAACATAACTTTTAAGTGAAAAAAAAAATTTTTTGGCTGTAGCCTGAAAAACATTCTGGCTGTAGCCTGAAAAGTCCCACCCATGCCAATGATCCCATGTGACAACTTTCTCCTTCGGCAAGCAGTTATTTACACTGGTTACCACCAACAATACACTGCATTAAGCTGAATGCATCAGGGAAGGCAACCAGTGTGCAGTGAATATAAGGTTTGCAGTCGGGCTTCTTGGGACTCAAAGTAAATATTTGTAGATGCAACAGGATATTGCAATCATTTTGAACTAAAATGATCCCTTGTGAAGTGTTAGCAGATTAGAGCATGGTGTTTAGGCCATCACATCCTAAATTGTTTAAGATTTGCTTATTGTCCTATGAAGGCTACATTACAGATCATGAGATAGATCAACCATTTTAGTTCACGGGCAGTGCCAGAATAGCTTGGTGCCTCAGGTGCCAAGCTATTCTGGCACCACCCTTGAACTATTGTCAAACTTATTTCAAGCAATAGAGTATCAGGATGAAAAGGGTTAGATTGCAGACTTGAGCAGAGAACCCCCTTATGTATGCAGGGTATTGCTCACAGTACCTGTGGCTGCATGCACAAGGGGGTTAACTGTAAACAGTAAGACAATTAGTATGTGGTGTCTAATGCCAAGTAATAATCGACTGTGACAATTGATAGATTCTGCCTTTAAAGGTGGTCACCATTTTGCTTTTAACTTTTTTTCAGTGAAAATTGGGGACGTATCCGTGAAGCGTTATGTTGCTGCAGTCATTCCATACATGCTGTCACAATAGTCATCTCCCTCAATTCGCTACTGCTGTAGCAGTGGCAAATCAAGGGAGACAACCAGTGTGACATGCTGTGTGTCTACTAAATGTACTCACTGTGTATGCCGCCAACAGTACTGGTGGGTACACAAGGGGTTAAATAACAAAGCTGTAATAGTTCCACAGAGAAATGCTTAACCCTTTGGCTGTTGGTAGTGCTTTTTGCCGTGGTGATTCCTGCAGGAATCACCTTGACAAACAGCACTACCAACACCTACAGGGCTAATAATGTACTGGTGCAGATGTAAAATACTTCTGAACAGCACTTCACAGTCATAGGGGTAAGACAGTCTGCGGACAGACCCAGGCCAGAGTCACTCTGCTACACACTTAGAAGACAAACACATCAGGTCTATGATGCTAATACTAACATCACATTGAAAACTGGAAAAGAAATGTGTAAATCGTACGTTGAAAAACACACACCTTGCACACTTTTTCCATGCACTGTACACACACTAGCCATTACTCGATATGATTTGCTGATGCTGCGACATCATTCATAAGTACTAATGCAAATGTATTCTTTTGTGAGGTGGTGTATTAACCCATTCAGCCCTGACGCACTACAACAGGAGATGGGTCGACCATGATAATTCAAGGGCAGTGCCAGATTAGCTTGGCACCCTTGAATTATCATGGTCGATCCATCTCTTGCAACTGGTACATAGTCATTAGACGACGCCTCCAAAATTTGGGAAATACGACCATCAGGCTGAATGAGTTAAAATGATTCCAAGTGAGATTCTTTAAATAATATTAAAGGGGTTGAGGTGTCCATTTTTCCTTTCTCTCTGTGCAAAGTGTGCATGTTTGCAATCTCTCTCACTCCGTATAAGTGCGCATGTATGTAAGATCTCTCACTTCGTATGTAAGTGTGCATCTGTGTGCATGATCTTGTTTGATCAACAGCTGCTTTGTTTCCACTTGTGTTTTGTCTCAGTCTTTTGTAACCATTACATCCCGAGGCTGATTTTGTAAAAATTTGCTTTTTGTCCTATGAAGGCTACATTACATATTAGGAGGTTAGATCAACTGTTTTAGTTCAAGGGTGGTGCCAGAATAGCTTGGCGCCTGAGGCGCCAAGCTATTCTGGCAGCACCCTTGAACTATCATACTCAAATTGATTTAAGCAATGGGTGCATCAGGATGAAATGGGTTAACCCCTTCCCTGCCTGTGATCATAAATTGCACCTCTAAAATGCCTGCATACCGACATTTGCGTGAAAAATCTAGATGTACATGGGTCCAAATTAGGCATAAAGAACACAGGACTAACAAGATACATAGACCTCATGCGCCCCTGCACCTGTGCGTGCTCATGAGGGTTTATGCCTCTTGCAGTTGAGTAGCGTTTGCCTTGCTCTGCCAGTTAAGGGGTTAAGCTTGTTTCCTTCTTTGTGGGGTTATTTTATGTGCTTGATATTGCCCTTCTGGCTTGGCTCCATTCACAACATCAGGAGATAACTAACAAAAAAATCAGTGTGTGTAGGTTGGTCTGTTAACCCCTTCACTTATGGTAATCGCAGATTGTGTATCTGAACATTTTATTTAGTTCAACACCAAAGAGCCAGGGGTACAAAGTGAGGCACAGATCCTCATGAGCCCCTGCAGCTGCCGGGGGGGCTCATGAGCATCTACGTCTCCTGCAGTTGGATCATGTTCACATTTTCTATGCAGTGGATGGGCTAAGCCCTGAAAACCCTGAAAGACTACGACAGGATGTGGATCGACTATGATATTTCAAGGTTGGTGTCAGAATAGCTTGGCGCCTCTAGGCGCCAAGCTATTCTGACGCCAACCTTGAAATATCATGGTCAATCTGTCTCCAGAACTGTGATATAGACCTCAGAGGATATTCACAAAAATTGGATAATTTCGTCCTCAGGGGGTAATCCACTGCAGGTTCTTACTGCTAAAATTTGTCAATACAATGGGTTATCAATATTGTCTAACCTCAATTAACTCATGCAGCCCTGACGCACTCCAGCAGGAGATGGGTCGACCATGATAATTCAAGGGCAGTGCCAGATTAGCTTGGCGCCAAGCTAATCTGGCACTTACCTTGAATTATCATGGTCGATCCATCTCCTGCAACAGGTGCACAGTTGTTAGATGATGCCTCCAAAATTTGCACCGGGCTGAATGAGTTAATACTTTTTTAACCATCTTTGCACAATCCATGAATGAGTACTGCCTTTTGAGTGTAACGGAAGGAACTCTTCTGTGTACCGATGGACAAGAAGGGCAGGAAAGTCTTCAAATTTAAGACATTCAGACTTCATCATTTAAGTTAACCCGTTTGTTCAGCATTACTGCAAGACACACTAAGACCATTTATAAAGGAGATACTGTGAACTGTTAACCCTTTAGCACCTAAGTATGTCACTTTAACCCATATCATACTGAGGCTAAAAGCTTCAAATTTGTACACTGCCATATGCAAGCTACATTATTATGATTATAGTACTTACAGATAAGGATATAGACCAATGGCTTTAGTTCAAGGGGGGTGCCAGAATAGCTTGGCGCCTAGAGGCACCAAACTATTCTGGCAATACCCTTGAACTATTTTAGTCACACTTATCTCACCCACTGGTGTATTCTGAATGATAAGGGTTAATGTGAACCAAAATGACAGAACAGCATTGATACATCTCACCAACACAGAGAAGCAGATTTTGAAACACTGGTACCTTTGAACATGAATACATCTTTGTTTATTACGGCAGTGTGTCGATGGAAGGTTTTAAACATCAGATAGTGTCTTTCTTTGTCATTTCACAATTGCCTGTTCTTGTAAAAAAAAAAAAAAATGTACCTCTACATAAAACACCACTGCATCTCTTATCCCTGTGGCTGTCGGTAGCGTTTTTTGTTACGATGATTCCGGAAGGAATCATCGTAACAAAAACCGCAACTGACAGCCAAAGGGTTTTGAAAAAGATTCACGTGTACCTGCATCATCAATGTTAGTATGGTATATCATACCACACCAGCCACCAATGTCCCCCTTCATTCTGCAATATGCAAAATCTACCTCGGATGTTCCACTAAAAGTGTTCACTCACACTGCACAATTTATACAACAACGTAGAAATACAAGATCACAAAGTCATACTCCACAAAGTGAACCAATGTACGACAGGAATGTTTAGAGGCATAATTGGCATACTAGATGAATGAGATCTGACGAAATGCCAATACAAGTGTATCTTCTCGCCCTTCCAAAGTCTAAGACTGCAGGGATCATTTTCCAAACTGCCACACTCCAGTTGCATCATCAATCTGCCTTTAACCCATTCAGCGCCAGCTGATGCAGACAGCGTTTTCGGCGGTTTCGGTTTTTTTTAAAAAACAGCCTTCCCAGGACCATGGATTCAAAGTGGTGTCCGCAAGTGGTATAGATCCTCATGAGCCCCCGCAACTGCGGGAGCTCATGAGGATCTATACCTCTTGCAGCTGGGCGGTGTTCAAATTTTCTCTGCACTGAACAGGTAAACACATTTAGCCCCAAGGACCCTACAGCTGGAGATTGACTGACCGTGATAATTCAAGGGTAGTGCCAGATTAGCGAGGCACCTTCAGCAGGAGACAGGTTAACTCATTTAACCCCCAAGAACCTACAACAGGAGATTGATTGACCATGATAATTCAAGGGTAGTGCCAGATTAGCTTGGCGCCTTCAGGCGCCAAGCTAATCTGGCACTACCCTTGAATTATTATGGTCAATCCACCTCCTGCAACTGGTACGTAATCGTTAAGTAACATTTCTGAAATTTTGGAAATGTACCAGTGGGACTGAAAGGGTTAGCTGATATGCAGGACACAGATGCTAAACCAACTATCTTTACTCGCAAGAGTTAGTTGTGTCTCACGCCAGAGCAAGACCTTCATGACAAATTCTGCGCAAGGAGTTATATTATAAATGCGCCAAATAAATAGCATGTATTATTATTATTAAATTGTAATATCGTTACTTTTATGTCATACACCTAACCCCTTCCTCGTGCAAAAGGCATGGATTCTCATGAGCTCCATCAGTCGCTGGGGCCCAGGTAAATATATACATCTTCATGCTGACCTTCACCGGCTGCAACTGTTCCTAAAATTGGGTACTTCACAATAAGAGTATGTGTAAATTTCACCCTCACTTTTCCATGGTTCTACAAGTAGTTTAATGACAAAAAACTAAACTATCTTCATGACTGGTGATACCTGCCGAAATCACCTCAACAAAAGCGCAACCTACAGCCGAAGGTCAAAGGTTTATTTTCAGGCAGACCCTGCTGTATTCTTACATGCTTCACTTCATAAAATCCTTTAAAAACGCTGGTAAGGTCACTAAAATCACAAATGTATCGATATCATGTGTAAGAACAAAACATAACAAAGTCGTGCACTTCACAACATAAATCCACATTCACACATGAAAAGACAATGCTTTCACTCTTCAAGTTGATATGTTCTATCACACAATCGCAGAAGGAGAAACATCCCAGTAACAATAGATCCTCTGGTCAATGTCAGCCTCAGCTGGTCCACACACAATGTACAGGCCAGTTAAGGCCGACAACAGCCTTAGGACCTATCACTTACTGGGATATACATGTACCCGGTAGACCTGAATGCTTATATACAGACAAATACATCAAACGTGTAAAAGACATCATATATTTTTCATCTCGCGTGCATCTAACAAGTAATGGAATGTTACATAATATGCTCCGCTAAAACCCAAAAGAAGTTGTACTGCTTCGATCCATATGATGCGTGGACTCTGTATGTAGACAGCTTTACAATATTGTGCACAATGTAAAAAGTGTTTATAAATGCTAAAATAAGCGACCGCTGACAATTAACCCCAAGCAGACCAATGCAACTCAGCACTTCTTTGCAACAGGCACTCAGAAATCGGAAGCAGATCAAAACCGCATGTGTTTCAACAAAGAAGTGGATTAACCCTTTGCCTGTCGGTAGCGGTTTTTGTCGCAATGATTCCGACAGGAATCATCGCGACAAAAACCACTACTGACAGGCAAAGGGTTAAAAACCCTAACAAACATACAGTATCACATGTTTGTCTGAGCTTTTCATCGAATATCTGCACAAAAACAAAAACTGTTACCGATGGGCAAAGGGTTAAAAACCCTAACAAACATACAGTATCACATGTTTGTCTGTGGGCTTTTCATCGACTATCTGCACACAAAAAAATGCACAGATTCTGACCTACTGCTGACTGAGTGCTGCAGAGCACCATTATTCATCCGCCCTCACACCATCGCAAACACCCAAGCTCACCTACCCACAAACGCAAGTGATGATGTCAACAAACAATTATGCCAATCTTAGCCTTCTCTCTGCCAGCCCACAATTAGTCAAGCAATGACTGGAATGAATTTCATGTTTCTGGTCATAGAGCATAGCATGCTGGGTGCTTTGAAGGGAAAAAATCAGTCTGGAGAACTTTTTTGTGAGCGCCAATGAAGTATGACTGCTTTAACCGTGTGCATGTCAGTAGTGGTTTTTTTGTCACAAAATACGCTATTGACATGTAAAGGGTTAAATCACTAATATCTCATCTATCCATTTTGTTCCGTTAATTTTCAACGTCTCGAAACAGGAAAATTTCATTTTGAACTTTGGTGTAGAAAACTGTTATTACATGTATGGTCTGGCAACGTCTGGTTAAGCCTTCACATAATACGTCTACACGTGTATTCACCTACATGGATCTATCTAAAAATGGCTATTAAATATATTTATAAATAAACAATAAATAAATTTGAAAATGACTAAACATAAAATGGCACGTATAAGCTTTCACCATTTTCTCTACATTTACAGAAACAGGCTACTAAAACAGTCCTATAATAAAATGTACAGGTGCTCCAGCGTCTAACTGAGTGTCAATTATTAACCCCCTCACTGCAAGCCAACAATGAACATCACCCCAAGGCAAGGAGCCTGAATCCCAGTGTGCAAAAGTCCACCGGGCTGATGTCAGCCGCTGTTGGCCCGCGCGCGGGCCAACAGCGGCTGACATCAGCCTGGTGGACTTTTGCTTACCAGAAGCCTCATAAGTCCTCACATGAGCGTGCTCACTAAGTCTGCCTCTTGAAACCCACATTCTTCGGCGGAGTGCGTCGTCAGGTGTTCAATGTGCCAGGGTTTCAAAGGCATAATACATGGCCACTTGCAGTGAAGAGGTTAATCAAACAAAACTATAATAATTAACCCTGTTGTGCTTGCAAGCCACTGGTTACTGAAAACAGTATTGGTGTCTGCATGAACAGAGAGGGGGCGAACCCCTTGAGTGATACTGTGGACACCATTCGGCGGACAAAGATGCGTAGTTATGCCTCTTTGCCGCCGAGCTGTGTCATGAGCAGCAGTCAAGGAGTTAACAAGAGACAACAGGTATGGAAGTTTGTGGTAAAGAAAATGAAGTAGCAGGAGGTGAAATGTTCAGCCCAGCTTCCACGCGCTGCGCATCATCAGATCAAAATAGGCGTCGCTATCGATTGAGGCGCTGACTCCCACATAGTAGTTTTCAAACTCTTCTTTTGTGATCTGGAAGTAGGGTGCATGAAAAGAAAAAGCAAGTGGATGAAACAAACAGGTGTAAAACGAAAGGCCAAATGAACATGAAGTGCTAATTTCCAGCAAAGAAATGCCTTTAACAAATGAATGCAGTCTACTGTGGTCAGGGTTTTCCTTCTTTTCTTTAAGAAACTTGCAGGCCATCTTGAAGGACAGTGTTCTGAAGGTATCGACAGTCTCAAGCCACATAAAACAGTAGCCTGAGAAAACTGAAATAGCTTACTGCTGACAGACCCCTTAAGCTTGCAGCCACCGGTACTGTTCAATACTGGTGGCCGCATTCACAAGGGGGTTGAGCCCTTCACTGTCAAGACACCACCCAACTGCAAGTGGTATAGATCCTCATGAGCCCCCACAACTGCGGGGGCTCATGAGGATCTATACCACTTGCAGTATTTGTTGGCAGTGAAGAGGTTAACCCCCTGTAAATGCTACTGAGTCCGATGAGGATCTATGCCTCTTTGTATCGAACCACGTTTCATTATCGGCTGGGGATCTTGACACTGCATTTCAAAGATTTTTTGAAAACACAATCTGCGTCTGCTGTCAGCGAAAGGGTTAAAGTGCAGCAGAATGAGTATCAACAAAATGCTGAAGGGTTGCCAGAAATGAACTCTTTGGCTGTCAGTAGCAGTGTACCGCACCAACAGCAAAAGGGTTGCCCAAAATTAACATCTTTCATTTGGCCTCATAAAGAAATACATTATAATATATATACAAACTGAAGCGACTAACTAGAAAAGTAGGTCAGTCTACAGGAGGATGACCCTAGTAACTCGATTAGGGGTGAACTCTGGTGTGAAAGAGTTGTAGAGGGATTTGTCTTTCTCATTTAAAGAGGTATAAAATTATTGGAGTACGTTTGCAAGGAAGAGGCACAGCAAAACAAGCTGAGTTTAAAGAAAGTAATGAAATTTATGCATAAGGAAGCAGTTGTTGTAATATTAATCCCTTTAATGCCAGTGGACGCAGACAGCATTTTTGCAGTCTTTGTTAACTCATTCAGCCCGACGGCCATATTTCCCAAATTTTGGAGGTGTCATCTAATGACTATGCACCAGCTGCAGGAGATGGGTCGACCATGATAATTCAAGGGCAGTGACAGATTAGCTTGGCGCCGACAGATGCCAAGCTAATCTGGCACTGCCCTTGAATTAACATGGTCGACCCATCTCCTGCTGTAGTGCGTCAGGGCTGAATGGGTTAAAGTCATTGCCAAAGTGTCTATGCCGTCCAAGGAACATGGATACAAGGTGGTGTCAGCAAGAGGCATAGATCCTCATGAGCCCCCACAACTGCCGGGGCTTATGAGGATTCATGTCTCTTTGCAGTTGGGCCATGCTAACGTTGTCTAGGCAGTGAAGGGGTTAAAGCAAATGGCAGGTAATCAGGAAACTTCAGTAAAAAAAAAAAAAAAAAAACCATAGAACTGAATACTATAATCAGTAAAGCATGAGACATGAAGCTGCTGCTACACTCTCTTTAAGCAAATAATCAGATGATCGAATAAATAATTACATACATCCTGAGGCTCATTTAAAAAAAAAAAATTCTTCTTGTCCTATGAAGGCTACGTTACAGATTAGGAGACAGATCAACCATTTCAGTTCAAGGGTGGTGCCAGAATAGCTTGGCGCCTGAGGCGCCACACTATTCTGGCACCACCCTTGAACTGTCAGAGTCAAATAAATTTCAAGCAGTAGTGTATCAGGATGAAAAGGGTTAATACAGGGCATTATGCATGCATTATTTTTCAATCGCAGTCCATCTCTAAGCTGCAAGCTGAATCCCGCGCGCACGCTCACATGCATAAATACACAAGCTAAACACAGTACAAGCAAGTGACACTCAAGCAACAAAAACAGAGATCTAAATCATGCCTTGTCTACAAACATCCATAGCTACATGACAAACACATCCACCCACCACCAGAAAAAAAAAAATGGCATAGTCTAAAGTCAGTTTCTAAAATAAATGCCGCACATTGCAGCCACCTTGTCTGTGTTTTTGTTAAAGTCTACGAAACTGACCACTATGATACACCCTCAATAATGTGTACCAAATCGTTGTTTATGAAGATCGTAAATTTTCAATCAACCGCACGAAATGACAGTTCTCTAGTGCCAAGCGAGTTGGGCTTGAACCTTGAACAATCACAGCTGATCCATCTCCAGCTGTAGGGTGTCAGTGGTTAAAAAGGATTAACCCCTCAACTGCTACTGGCAATACCGTTCAGTGGAAAGATGTGTAGTTACAGTTCTTTTCCATTAACTCTTTCTACCCCAAACACACCACCGCAAGATAAGGATCGAGCATGATAGTTCAAGGGTGATGCCAGAATAGCTTGGCGCCTATGGGCGCCAAGCTATTCTGGCACCACCCTTGAACTATCATGGTCGATCTGTGTCCTGCACTGCAATGCAGTCTTCAGAGGACAACGGCAAAATTTGGGGATTTCGGTTGTTGGGGTAGAATGAGTTAAGCAGTATTGTCAGTAGCAGTCAAGGCTCCCCTCATCAATAGCTGCGAAAAAAGTTTTGTTGTACAGCTTTGCCAATGGGGGTACCTTGAACGAGTTAACCATGCGAAGAACGAAAGTGTGCTGATGTGTATCTGGACCTTGTGCCCTGCAGTCCACTATTACACTCCAACACACGAACAAGGCATGCTAGAGTTAACCATGAGAAGAACGAAAGTGTGCTGATGTGTAACTGGACCTTGTGCCCTGCAGTCCACTATTACACTCCAACACACGAACAAGGCATGCTAGAGTTAACCATGAGAAGAACGAAAGTGTGCTGATGTGTAAGTGGACCTTGTGCCCTGCAGTCCACTATTACACACCAACACACGAACAAGGCATGCTAGAGTTAACCATGAGAAGAACGAAAGTGTGCTGATGTGTAACTGGACCTTGTGCCCTGCAGTCCACTATTACACACCAACACACGAACAAGGCATGCTAGATCCCAATGCGCAAAAGGCCATCGGGCTGACATCGGCCCCCGATGGCCTTTTGCGCCTTGGGATGGAGACTGCATGCAAGTGGGTAGTAGTAGATGGTCAAGCTGCATTAGTGCACACTGTTGAAAAGAACTGACATAGAGAAGCAGTCAAAAGTTCTCGTTCAACACAGAGAAACAGTCAAAAGTCCTCGTTCGACACAGAGAAACTGTCAAAAGTCCTCGTTCAACACAGAGAAACAGTCAAAAGTCCTTGTTCAACACAGAGAAACAGTCAAAAGTCCTTGTTCAACACAGAGAAACTGTCAAAAGTCCTCGTTCAACACAGAGAAACAGTCAAAAGTCCTTGTTCAACACAGAGAAACAGTCAAAAAACCTCTTTCAACTATCACTACACAGAGGCTATTTGGAAACAAATTAAACCTTAACTCCCAGAACTAAATGACTTCCATTCTGAAGTATGGAAATCATTTCGTTCCAGGAGTTAAAGAGTTAATATGCTCTAAAACACTACGACTCTGCAGTGCCTCTTTTTACTGAGCCCCTAGGTAATATGATTCAAGCCTAAGTCACCTCACTGCCCACTTCTCCCTAAAGCAAAATTACCCCAAAAATGTTGGAAGCATTTTGTATGTAAATATATTTAACCCACTTAGACCCAACACCTTACAGCAGGCGATGGATGGACCATGATAATTAAGAGTGTATACCAGTTGCAGGAGATGGATGAACCATGCTAGTTCAAGGGCAGTGCCAGATTAGCTTGGTGCCATCAGGCACCAAGCTAATCTGGCACTACCCTTAAATTAGCATGGTCCATCCATCTCCTGCAACTGATATATAATCTTAAGTGACACCTCCAAAATTTAGGAAATATGGCCTTGGGGTTATATGGGTTAACAATTCTCTCTCTCTCTCTCAACAGTGGTGTCACCCACATAGACTACCTGACTAATTCCACCAATAAAGTGATAAAACTGAGGGTGTGTGATTGCAAATTTTACGGCCTCATGCAAACACTACACAAATGTAGTCCTATGACACAGGCTCCCACACTTTCTTTTAACCCCTTTGACTTCCGACAGCACAAGTAAAAAATATCTAAAAGCACTGCATACTGAAGTGAAAGCACAATAACTTATCAAATGAAGGAATGCAGATACAAAATGAGCCCTTATGGCTGTGGGGGTACATGATGGTCTTTGCACCTTGTTTTTTGTTGTTCCAGAAGTGAGAGGTTAACTCATTCGAGATGTGCCACCTCTGGAAACGCAGTTTATTCCACGTATCCGGAGGCAGCATGTCTCGAATGAGTTAAAATAAAGGCACAATCCCAATCAGCTGGCACCCATTTCCCTTCCAGTGAGCTAGCACTAAGGGTAGTTCCTCATTCGCAGTCCCTGCACAGAGTCTACCACCCAGTTAACAAAAAGCTCTCAGCCCATAGTCAGCCACAGTTGGCATGCACACAGCCCTGTTTGTGCTTGTTAGGCATCACCACTCCTACACCATCCCACCCACTGGTTGATGGTCATTATACTCATTGAAATTCTAGATCTGCTGGCACACACTGGGTGCCCGCGGGGCGGTTTGAGGGTCCACCCCCCCCCCCCCCCCCCCACACACACACACTTTTTTTTATTTTTTGGCAACCGGGAAGCAAGATCTGGTATCACAAGGCCTTTTGTATCACGTTAGGGTCCCAAACAAAAAGTTGGAACCTCCAATCGAGGTAACTGATCCGCCCCTTTTCCCTCTCTTGATCCACTACATGTGAGCAACGGCCCTCCCCTCGAAGTAACTGCATGATCCACCCCTGTTGCCTCTCTTGATCCGCTACATGTGAGCAACGGATTGCTGGAGGCAACCCCTGTGCCAGTGGTGCTGAATAAAAATAGCAATGGGAATAACACACCAGGTGGATGACTTATCCTCATGTGGCACTTTAGAAGCAATGCCATTGTCAATCCAATGAATAATCTCTAAAAATGTCCCCCCTATATACTAGCATGGCGTGATCTGTGGTCCAGCACTTTAGAAGCAATGTCATTGTCAATCCAATGAATAATCTCTAAAAATGTCCCCCCTATATACTAGCATGGCGTGATCTGTGGTCCAGCACTTTAGAAGCAATGCCATTGTCAATCCAATGAATAATCTCTAAAAATGTCCCCTCTATATACTAGCATGGTGTGATCTGTGGTCCAGCACTTTAGAAGCAATGTCATTGTCAATCCAATGAATAATCTCTAAAAATGTCCCCCCTATATACTAGCATGGCGTGATCTGTGGTCCAGCACTTTAGAAGCAATGTCATTGTCAATCCAATGAATAATCTCTAAAAATGTCCCCCCTATATACTAGCATGACGTGATCTGTGGTCCAGCACTTTAGAAGCAATGTCATTGTCAATCCAATGAATAATCTCTAAAAATGTCCCCCCTATATACTAGCATGGCGTGATCTGTGGTCCAGCACTTTAGAAGCAATGCCATTGTCAATCCAATGAATAATCTCTAAAAATGTCCCCCCCTATATACTAGCATGGCGTGATCTGTGGTCCAGCACTTTAGAAGCAATGTCATTGTCAATCCAATGAATAATCTCTAAAAATGTCCACCCTATATACTAGCATGGCGTGATCTGTGGTCCAGCACTTTAGAAGCAATGTCATTGTCAATCCAATGAATAATCTCTAAAAATGTCCCCCCTATATACTAGCATGGCGTGATCTGTGGTCCAGCACTTTAGAAGCAATGCCATTGTCAATCCAATGAATAATCTCTAAAAATGTCCCCCCTATATACTAGCATGGCGTGATCTGTGGTCCAGCACTTTAGAAGCAATGCCATTGTCAATCCAATGAATAATCTCTAAAAATGTCCCCCCTATATACTAGCATGGCGTGATCTGTGGTCCAGCACTTTCGAAGCAATGTCATTGTCAACCCTTTGAATAATCTCTAAAAATGCCATTCCCCCCCCCCCCCCCCCCCATATACACGTACAAGCATGAATAATAAAACTGGCATATCAATTATCAATAGGTCACAGACATATATACCACCTTCAAACATTAGATATACATACGCACATGAATCAGGCTGCGTCACTGCAAAGACTAGCATGGCATGATTTGTGGTCCAGCACAGAAGAGGTTAATTTTCATTACTCACAGGCAGTTGATGGTAAATTTGCTGACCATTAGGAAAGAAAAATACTGTCATGTGATAATACATGTACACGGTTGTTTCCCTTAAGTTTTTCTTTGTCTATGCATGTTTTGTTCATTTTTTTTGTTTTTTGCTTTTGCTTGATCATTATTTCTCAGGTATGTGTTGCCAGTTATATCATAAATCAGTTCAAAAGGTATAGGCTAGCGTCACATTTGAAACTGAAAGCGATTTGTTATCAGAAGCTTGTGCATATTTTACAACCACTGGGGTGTAATTATATCACTTGTGTTGTTAACACCTTGACTGCTTCATGGTGATTCACTGCCGACTGAAAACCCCATGATCTCAACAGAGGAAGACAAGACTGAGATGTAAATTGGTTGGCTGTTCTGCATGTACTGCTGGGTATTTGAAATCTGGTACTGGCCCACCTCATTTTGTGTTTATCACTTCTGGCGAGCACAAGCAGTCAACTGCTGCTCTAGTATCGAGTATTTGTGGATTTATTGCCTTGTAAATGTATTTTGCTCTGGCGACTCAACTCGTTCTGAATTACAGAAACGTGAGCTACTGTTTGCAAATGTTAAGTCTCAGTCTTTGTGCATGTGTGTGTGTGTGTGTGTGTGTGTGTGTGTGTGTGTGTGTGTGTGTGTGTATGTGTGCATGCAAAGGCCATCAGGCCAAAGGCAGACCGTGGACCCCGTGCAATGAAACTTTATTTTACAAGGATAAAAGATTAGGTCACAGACCTATTTTCAATCTTCACCTTGCTACACACTACAACAAATATAACAGTAACACACACACACACACACACACACACACACACACACACACACACACACACACACACACACACACACACACACACACCATTCTCTCACGTACACCCACAGGTCAATGGCGTAACAGTACAGAAAGATACACATATGAACAGGATATAAGACTACAGTCACATATTCATATAAATGTACATACATATCAAATCAATAGTACTAGAAACAAACAAACAAACAAACAAAAATGATTTGTGAGATTTAAAAAAAATAAATTAAAAAAAGGTTACACATCCACTCATTCAACCCATAATATAGCGCACGCACGCACACACATATGTGCTCGGGGGCGTATGCACAAACCGACACCGCTGTTCTTAATGGAAAGGCAAACCAAGAGTCCAGATTTTGAGAAGAAAACAGTGGGCTTATAGTCAGTGCGAGAGTTTACTGAGTTTGTGACCATAAAAACATGACGCCAGGTGCTCATAGCTTATTTAGGTGCTGTGCTAGATGGGTCCTGAATGTAGACAGAGATGGGGCGGCAGCAATATCATCGACGAAGCTGTCGACCTTCTCCTGGACCCCGCCTCCTCTCCTGATCTTGCATCCCATTTCGACTCCTCCCTTCGAAAACTTCTAGACACCCATGCACCTGTCACCACCTGCTCCATACCCAACCGATCCCCCTCCCCCTGGCTCACTGGCAACATAGCTGAGGCCAAGCGCGAGCGCCGACAAGCGGAACGCCGCTGGCGCTCATCTGACCTCACCGTTCACAGACAGATCTTCCAAACAACTAGATCCAAAGTCTGCAGAATGATCTCCGACTCCAAACGTAAACACCTTCAAAACAAAATCCTGGAATCCACTTCTTCCAAAACCCTCTACGCTTCCATGAACACACTCCTAGGCATTTCTAAAGACTCTCCTCTCCCCAACACACACAGCAAAGAAGAACTCCCGTCCGCTTTTTCCACCTATTTTCCTGACAAAATCCAAACTCTGCGCAACACACTCGACACTCTGCCTTCTCTGCCTTGCCCTCCTGACACCCCCTTTTTCCGGCACCCCCCTCTCGTCCTTCCGGCCCGTCTCTCAGGACGAAGTCCTCAAAACCATAAAGTCCATGCCTCTCAAAACCTGCGAACTAGACCCCCTCCCAGCTTCTCTCTACTCAGGGACGGCCTTCCAAAACTTCTGCCATTCATTACCGACATCATCAACACATCTCTAGAGAACGGCTCTGTCCCCGATATCTTCAAGTCCGCCATCGTCCGTCCTCTCCTCAAAAAACACAACCTCGACCCAAACAAACTCAAAAACTATCGCCCAGTCTCCAATCTCTCTTTCCTGTCCAAGCTTATTGAGAAGGTCATTCTCAACCAGCTCAACCTCCACCTCGCCGACAACAACCTCCTCAGTCCCTTCCAGTCTGCCTATTGCAAACATCACAGCACTGAAACAGCCCTTCTACATATCTTAAACGACCTGCTTCTCTCCACCGACTCGGGCAACATCTCCCTTCTTACGCTACTTGACCTCTCTGCCGCCTTCGACACTATAGACCACTCTATCCTCCTCCACCGCCTTCACTACTCCTTTGGCATCACTGACTCTGCTCACTCCTGGTTTCTCTCCTACCTCTCCGACAGATAGCAGTCCGTCACCATCGACGGCGTCTCCTCCAACCCGGTCACGCTCTCCTGCGGAGTTCCACAGGGGTCCGTCCTGGGCCCGGTCCTTTTCACACTCTACACCTCTCCCCTGTCCAACATCATCCAGTCTCACCACATACACCACCACCTCTACGCTGACGACTCACAACTACTAGACAAAGACAAACTCGACAACACTCAGTCACTACTCGCACGGCTGACTGGGTCCCAGGCCATGTGGGCATCGAAGGCAACAGAATCGCAGATTCTGCTGCCAACAGTGCCCGCAGTGACCCTGTCCCTGACACACAGACTGTCTATAGTGATTTTAAACCTGTTATTAGTGCGTACATAGCCCGCGAGTGGCAGTCCGAGTGGGACAAAGAGGAAGGGAACAAGCTTCATGAAGCTCTTCCTAAGTTGTCTGACAGTCTACCTTTCCGCTGCGGCAGCCGCCGTGAGGAGACTGTCCTTGCTCGGCTCCACATCGGGCACACATATGTTACGCACTCTTACTTACTTAAACAGGATGAGCGTCCATGGTGTTTTGCCTGTAATGAGCAGTTTTCTGTTCGACACTTTTTGCTGTATTGTGCTGACCTAATTGACACCAGATACTTCACAGCAGACTCCTTGAAGGTTTTGTTCCGGGATGTTCCCCCGGACAAAATCTTCAATTTTTTGAGAGAATGCAATTTTTTTAACAAGATCTGAGCATTCATAGACTATGTGAATTTTTTTATTTGCCCTTTTTGAGAGTCTGTAGACGTTTCTTTTCCAGACATGTGCGACATTTTAGCCTGAGATTTTTAATCTATATTTACATCTTGTCTTAAGACCTTGCTTTTAGTCTGGCTGACCAGATTTTTACCCATCCCGCCGTGAGATGGCCTTAGTCGCCTGCTCGGCGTTAAACCCAAATAACTAACTAACTGCTATGAAGACATGAAAAACTGGATGACAGCAAACAAGCTTAAACTGAATGACGAAAAAACGGAAGCCATGCTGGTAGGCACTCGCCAGAAACTTTCCCAGCTCTCCCACTTTCCCTCCCTCCCTCCACCTTCAACTCGACAGCACCCCCATCTCCCTCTCTGACTCGGCCAAAAACCTCGGCGTTATCCTCGATTTCTCTCTTTCCATGACCAGCTTCGTCTCCGCCACGGCCCAGGCATGTTACTTCCACCTCCGCCGCATCAGTCAGATCAGAAAATACCTCACTACCGAAGCTGCTATCAAACTTGCTGTCTCTCTCATCCTATCTCGCATCGACTACTGCAACTCTCTCCTTTCCGGCCTCCCTCACTCCACCACTTTCACTTTCCAGCGAGTCCAGAACAGCCCGCCTCATCCTCAGAAGAAAAAAATACGACCACATCACTCCCCTGCTCAAACTCCTTCACTGGCTTCCCATCCCCCAAAGCATCCAATACAAGATTCTGTCTCTCTGCTACAAATCCCTGAACAACTGCGCTCCCGCCTATCTCTCAAACTTACTTCATCCCTACACTCCTCCCCACTCCCTCCGCTCCGCCTCCGACCCTCTCCGCCTCCACATCCCCCACACCAAACTCAGCACTTTCAGCCCCCGCTCCTTCTCAGTATATGGTCCATAGACCTGGAACACTCTCCCACTCTCTCTCCGTCAGAAACACTCTCTCTCCTCCTTCCAGTCCGCCCTCAAAACTCACCTCTTTCAACAGTTCTAGCACTATACCACCACACTCCCCACCCTAAGTAGACTGTCGTAATGTATTTCACTATTTATGGTACGTGAGTCATTGTCTAAAGCGTGCGCATGCGTGCGCGAGTTGTGAGTGCGCACTTAGAGTTATAATTATTATAAGATAAGCGCATTATAAATACAGTAATTATTATTTTGGTAATGAGTTCCACAATATGGCTCCCAAGTAAGATAGGCTCATTTTAAATATGTCGAGGCGTGGCCTAGGTACGTGCAGATTGTTCCTCGTTGTCTTGTACGGGGTGCTAGCGGGACTAAAGAGATCCGTTAAGTAGTGAGGAGTTTTGGAGAGGCTGATTTTAAACATCAACACACCCTTATTGTATATAAGTAGCTTACGTAAAGGCAGAATGCCAAGGGCTTGAGTCGGTCGTCAGTGCTGTCTTTACTATTAGAGAGGATTAGCTTAGCTGCCCGCCGATGGAGAGCATTAAGCCTTTTAAGCACGCATCGCTACACCCATCCCGCCACTTGTAGATGCATAATCTATAAGTGATTGGACGTGAGCGTCATAGAAGATTTTTCTTGTAGGCGTGTCTGTAAAATGAGTAAGTTTAGAGAGGAGGAATAAATTTCTGGACACCGTCTGACATATACTATTGACATGAGCATGCAAAGTGAGCTGATCGTCGATAGTGATGCCCAACAACCTGTGCTCTCTGACTTGCCTTATCGGCTCTGAGCCGAGTGAAAAGCTGAGTGGAGGCGGGTACAGCTGATGCTTCTGGCGAGTAGTGATTAACATGCACTCTGTTTTTGATGGGTTAGGTATCATATAATTTTTATGGCACCATCTAGAAACATCGTTAATACAGCGTTGAAGTGAGGAATTAATTTTGGAGATGTCGGCTGATGAAACGTCTAGGGTAGCATCGTCAGCAAACATGCTGCACCTTACATTTGGCTGTGAAATATGTAGTGGTAGGTCATTAATATAATAGAAAATAAAAAGGAACCTAAAATAGAACCATAAGGGACTCCATGCTTTATGACAACTATATTGAATGTCTACCGTTAACAAGAGTGAGAGAGAGACAGACAGTGTGTGAGAGAGACACAAAGGGCCAGAGAATAATTATGTTTTGTGCATTATTACAAATGTATGTTTTGTGTTTTTTTTTTATTTCTGCAATCCATACAAAAGCTGACACATGTAGATAAGAAGAGAGACACAAACCACACAAATACATCCCAGTAAGCATAGGTCCTCAGGCCCATGACGGCCGCAGTGGGCCTGCGCATGGCTGTGCACGAGCCCAATGCGGCTGTCATGGGCCTGCAAGACATTTTGCTATTGGAGATGCTTGTACATCTTGTTTTAGCACTTTGGCTGTTGGTAGTTTGGGCGCCATCTTGTTTGTGCGACCTACCACGTGTGTTTCACTCCCCGGCAGTGTTTTAGTGGTTTTTCGTTGGATGTACTGTGTTTCATGTGCTGAAAGTCTGCTGAGTATCGTATAAGAGTGCGCTGATAAGGATTATGCTTGTGTTTCATCGGATCTGGTTGCTGTTTGAGTGGTATCGTACTGAATTGTGTCTGTCATTTGAATTTTTGTTTACGTCACCATTTTGCTTCTTCCGCAGCGTGGGTCTGCCGGGCCTTTCCGCTGCCCTTTTTTTTGTGCTGCGTGCTAGTGTGTGAAGTGTTTACTGTGTGAGTCTGTTTGCCACACGTGGTTGCATCTGCCGCTTGGTTGTTGTAAACTCGTTCGTGTTCCTACCGTTCTATAGGTTTACGTGTGCTCTCCCGTCGACATCTCGCCCTCCCCACTTTCGGCGCCATTGCCCCGATCTCGCCGCTGACCGACCAGAAATCAGGTCGCTCCCCTACCACACAGCTCACACACACACCGGCACACACACACACACATACACACACACACTTACTCACACACACCCTACTGAACCCTCTTCTCGTCTTCCTCTTTCTTGTCCTCACAAACAATCATGCTCATCAAATACACACGCCAACAACTGCTATCTCTACGTCGCCATGCCACCTACTGCCGCGCGGCCGGTGCCGCTGACAGTGTTGCAGATGCCTTACGCGGCATCTGATCGCGAAAGAGAGGCCACAGGGGTGGAATTAGCAAAAGGCGGGACTCACCACCACAAACACAACCACACACTTCTTCCCCTTTTCCTATGCCCTTCCACCCCTTCCGCCTCCCCCAGCCTCCTCGATTTCTCCACCTTCCTTCCTTCTTCTCCCATTTCTTTTCCTCTCTTGCTCATTTACCGCTCACTGCTCTCCTCGGCCGCCCCCTCCTCCCCCTTCCTCCCCCTCCTCCTTCGCCTGCTTTTTCTCCTCTTCGCCCTCCCCCTCCCTCTACCTCAGCTTTTCCTACTCCCCTTCCTCCTACTCCCCCCCCCCCTCACCCTCCTCTCGCATCCTCTTTTTTGCCCGGTTCTCCTTCCCCGTCGTTTTCCTCCTCCCCCCTCTCCCCCTCCATCCTCTTTCCCCCTCCCCACCCTCCTCTTCCTTCGTCCTCTTCTTCGTCCGCTTCTTCTCTCTCTTCCTCTTCTGGCTCATCCAACCTAAAACTGTGTCTGTTCAATGCACAGTCTGTCTGCAAAGATGGCAAAGCCGATGTGACGAACCCACCATCGCCAGCGTCACTCCGAGTGGCTACCGCCTGGCCTCCTTCCCGCGTGCTTCCAGTGGGGGTGGCATTGCCATCATCTACAGGGACTGTCTTTCTGCTCACCTCTCCTTCTCTCAGTCTCTCCCTTTTGCTCATCCCTCCTTTGAATCTGTCGAGGCCGTAGCAACACTCCCTGGCCAGTCCCTCATCTTCTCATGTATCTATCGCCCCCCTCCAAGCTCTCAAAACAAACTCACAAACTCCATGTTTCTCACCGAGTTCGACCTCCTCCTCGACCACTACAGCACACGACCCGGAAAACACATCCTTCTTGGCGACTTTAACTTCCACTTCGACAAACCCGACCACCCTGACACAAAACGCCTTTGCACGTCACTTTCAAACCACAATCTTACACAACACATCACTAAACCCACCCACCGACTCGGCCACACCATCGACTGGATCATCACCTGCACCTCCGATCAACTCTTCCTCGACTCTGACACCTCTTCTGTGCTTCCCTCCGACCACCTCGCTATTCTTGTCGCCCTCAACCTACCTCCCCCGAAAAAACCCAAGCTCTTTGTCTCTCGTCGCAAACTAAAATCTGTCAACCGAGAGAACTTCTTCAACGAAGCTGTCGACCTTCTCTTGGACACCGCCCCCTCTCCCGATCTTGCATCCCATTTCGATTCCTCCCTTCGAAAACTTCTAGACACCCATGCCCCTGACGACATTGCTGAGGCCAAGCGCGAGCGCCGACAAGCGGAACGCCGCTGGCGATCATCTGACCTCACCATTCACAGAGAGATCTTCCAAACCACCAGATCCAAAGTCTGCAGAATGATCTCCGACTCCAAACGTAAACACCGTCAAAACTAAATCCTGGAATCCACTTCTTCCAAAACCCTCTACGCCACCATGAACACACTCCTAGGCACTTCTAAAGACTCTCCTCTTCCCAACACACACAGCAAAGAAGAACTTCCGTCCACTTTCTCCTCCATTTCTCCGACAAAATCCAAACTCTGCACAACACACTCGACACTCTGCCTTCTCCACCTTGCCTTCCTGACCCCCCCCCCCCCTTTTCCGGCACTCCCCTCTCGTCTTTCCGCCCCGTCTCTCAGGATGAAGTCCTCAAGACCATAAAGTCCATGCCTTTAAAAACCTGCGAACTAGACCCCCTCCCAGCTTCTCTCTACCGGGACGGCCTCCCAAAACTTTTGCCCTTCATTACCGACATCATCAACACATCTCTAGAGAATGGCTCCGTCCCCGATATCTTCAAGTCCGCTATCATCCATCCTCTTCTCAAAAAACACAACCTCAACCCAAACGAACTCAAGAACTACCGCCCAGTCTCCAATCTCTCTTTCCTGTCCAAGCTTCTTGAGAAGGTTGTCCTCAACCAACTCAACCTCCACCTTGCCGACAACAACCTCCTCAGTCCCTTCCAGTCTGCCTATCACAAACATCACAGCACTGAAACAGCCCTTCTACATATCTTAAACGACCTGCTTCTCTCTACCGACTCGGGCAACATCTCCCTTCTTATGCTACTTGACCTCTCTGCCGCCTTCGACACTATAGACCACTCTATCCTCCTCCACCGCCTTCACTACTCCTTTGGCATCACTGCCTCTGCTCACTCCTGGTTTCTCTCCTACCTCTCCGACAGACAGCAGTCCGTCACCATCCGTCTCCGGCAACCCAGTCACGCTCTCCTTCCGAGTTCCACAAGGGTCCGTCCTGGGCCCGGTCCTTTCCACACTCTACATCTCTCCCCTGTCAAAGTCATCCAGTCTCACCACATACACCACCACCTGAGGACTCACAACTACTAGACAAAGACAAACTCGACAACACTCAGACACTACTGACTCGCATGGCTGACTGCTATGAAGACGTGAAAAACTGGATGACAGCAAACAAGCTCAAACTGAACGACGACAAAACGGAAGCCATGCTGGTAGGCACTCGCCAGAAACTTTCCCAGCTCCCTCCCTCTCTCCACCTTCAACTCGACAGCACCCCCATCTCCCTCTCTGACTCGGTCAAGAACCTTGGCGTTATCCTCGATTCCTCTCTTTCCATGACCAGCTTTGTCTCCGCCACGGCCCAGGCATGTTATTTCCACCTCCGCCGCATCAGTCAGATCGGAAAATACCTCACTACCGAAGCTGCCACCAAACTCGCTGTCTCTCTCATCTTATCTCGCATTGACTACTGCAACTCTCTCCTTTCCGGCCTTCCTCACTCCACCACTCTCACTCTCCAGCGCGTTCAGAACAATGCTGCCCGCCTCGTCCTTAGAAAGAAAAAATCCGACCACATCACTCCCCTGCTCAAGCTCCTTCACTGGCTCCCCATCCCCCAACGCATCCAATACAAGATTCTGTCTCTCTGCTACAAATCCCTGAACAACTACGCTCCTACCTATCTCTCCAACTTACTTCACCCCTACACTCCTTCCCGCTCCACCTCCGACCCTCTCCGCCTCCTCATCCCTCGCACCAAACTCAGCACTTTCGGCCCCCGCTCCTTTTCAGTATATGGTCCATCCACCTGAAACACTCTCCCACTCTCTCTCCGTCAGAAACACTCTCTCTCCTCCTTCCAGTCCGCCCTCAAAACTCACCTCTTTCAACAGTTCTAGCACTATATCACCACACTCCCCACCCCAAGGTGACCGTCGTAATGTATTTTCACTATTTGTAGTACGTGAGTCATTGTCTAAAGCGTGCGCATGCGTGTGCGAGTTGTGAGTGCGCGCTTAGAGTTACAATTATTATAATATAAGCGCATTATAAATACGGTAATTATTATTATTATTAGTGCTTTCTAAAAGCACTACCGACCGCTAAAGGGTTAAAAGCAATTTAAATCTTTTATTACATGTGCAGGGTTTATTGCAACCAGGAAAAGGTGACATCTGTGCCCAACCACATCAGCCCAAGTCACAAAGAAGTGTAAATTTGTGTTTTTATTGTTGATGATCATGTAGTCAATCTACGCAGTAAACAAACAGTGCCTGGACTGACAGCACCCACACGTGGCCTGCCTACAGCAGCTCATAAGCCAACTGCAGCCATAAGCCCTTTTGTGTACATTAAGCAAAAGCATGTAGACCTGGGGGGGGGGGGGGGGGGGGCCAGGGGGTGGTGGTGGGGGGGTGGGGGTGGGAAGGGGTAGGGGGGGGGGAGGAGAGGGTTGGGCGAGGGGGCAGAAACGGTACCATATTATGGATGCATGATGAATTATCATTAGATTCACAAATAATAACAAGATGAGGATTTCATCCCAAAGTGTACCGTATTGTTTGGAGTTCACATGCGTTTTTCTTTTAGTAACATTCAGAGTTATTCATATTTTTCAGCTTTCCTTCTGATCCATTTCCCTCCTCTCTAACCCAAACCTCTGATCAACACACACGCCCGCGCATACAAATAAAGACCGACACACAGTGCTTCCCACCATTAGTATGCGCTGTGGGCTCTAGCGACAGGAATTCTAAAGAAGAAGAGTACACGAGCAGCAAAATGACGTCACTATAAGCTTTACATCGTGGCATCGCTAGTCTCACAACGCGGTGTACACAGTAATGAATTTGATGTTTCATGTCACTCACCAGAAAAGCATGCAGCCTCTTTCAGGGCTGACTTTTGTTCCACACAGCCTCTTCCAGGGCTGTTTGATGAGAGTATATAGTGGCTCCAAAACTTGCGAAAATGAATTAATTATTATTAACAAAGTCAAACGGTACAACGCTGGATTATGAACTCATTCTATATCTCCCTTTAATCTAGCTGTATGCAAAGTATCTAGCAAGAATAACAAAAAAAATACCGACTCAAATGCGGATCAACTGGTTTTTGTGAAACGGACATTTTCTTGTCAATGCATAACCTAATTAAAAAATTGAATAAACTGCGGCTTCGGGAGAATTCACTTAGGGAAAATATCCTACAGTTTCAAGCTTGATTGTCCACAAATGCGGGCTCTAGTTGCTGTCAAATACACACACACATACATACAGCATTTGGCGTCAAATGTAGTTCTCTGGCAAAGTTTGCGTATCTAGAAGTGACGTCATTTTTATCTTGTTACAGCTTTGCCAGAATTCGGGGTCCGCCTGTCCAGCACATCGTGTGCATTCTACGGAACATGCTTGGACCAGCCCCATTTCAAAGTCTACCGTATTTTCAATACAGTAGACAAAAAACGTATTCACATTTCATGATGAAAGATGTGATTGACAACAGTGGCAGGGAGAAGTTGGGGGGAGGGGGAGGAAGGGAGGGGGAGGGGGAGGGGAAGCAGGAGAGGAGGGGGAGGGGAGGCAGGAGAGGAGGGAGGCTAGGCTGGATGTTCCCGGTTGACAGTTTAAACAACGTTCTTCAAATGGCTGGAAAATCAAACCACGATGAGGAAGCAGGTATGTGTGTGTGATTGTGTGAAGGTTTCTGATTACAATTTACATTGTAGAAACAGACTTTTCATGGTTCACATAATAACTAGGATGTTTTCATGGATCACACAGATATATTTTTGATTTGGGAGCACAAAGAAAAAAAAATGCCAAACACATACCCCTCAGTACTGTTAACACAAACAGCAAGAGGTTAATGGTTGCTCTAAATCTCATTCAATTTTTGGGTTGTGTGGTCTGCTGTTACTGCGTTAGCCTAATGATAGCTGTGCCATCACCCTGTACAGGGAATGCAATTTGAAATGTTCACAGAAACACGTCAGTCAAGTGGGTTAACCACATGAACACTAGACATTAGTCCACTGTACAAAAATGTCAATAGGACATTGCTGAGTAATATTCTTTCATTTATTTAATCTCACAGTGTAAAAAAAGAAGGTTGTCAGACTTGGTCAATTCTAGGAAGAAAATGATCCTTATGCTGGCTCCAGCCTGTGCACAGCTGCATGTGCATAGTACTAGTAGGGCCAACATCAGCCTCAGGATCTTTTGCTCACTTGGGTTCCAGCTGGATGAATCAATGATGACAGTTCAAGAACTCAGAAAGATACATTTTTTCATTGGTACTGAACAACCTATTCCTAGTTGAACCCTTTGGCTGGCGGTAGCGCTTTTGTTGCAAGTGCCAGCAAGAACCACAGGGTTAAATAACTTCTATGCCTCAAACAAATCCGACACAACTAAGCTTTCATGGTCAATCCATCTCCTGTCATACATTGGTGTCAAAGTGTTAAAGTTTCCAAGCAGTGCGCATCATGAGATCAAAATAGGCCTCGTTATCAATGTACGCGCTCACACCAGCGTAGTACTCCTCAAACTCTTCCAGCGTCACCTGAAAGATGCACAACTCAATATTTATAACACAAGCTAAATGTATTTGTTTCCATGAAATGTTGACATAGTGCATGCTGGCAGTGCAGGAAGTAGCGTATTTATAAACGGAAAGGAAAAAGCTAGATGATGCGGCAGCAAGTTAGCATGCAAAAGATTGCTGGGCCAACATCACCCACTGCTGGCCCACGCACAGCCATGTGTGGGCCAACAGCAGCCAACATTGGCCCGATTGCCTTTACTCTCTGGGAAGTTCTTTCAAAAACCAAAGATCGTCATGTGCCCACAGACAAATACTATATGCTGGGGTCTCCCTTTATCACATATCAACACACATAATGACAGCAAGAGTAGTGATAATGATTTCTTCCTCAAGCCAAAGGTACCTTCCATCTTAGACTGTACACCTCATGACTTAACACATTTAAGATGTGCTGCATCTGGATATGTGGCTCTAAGCCAGGTATCTGGATGTGTCATGTCTCCTCAGGAACACAGTTGTAGACAGAACCAGTGAAAGAGAGAAGATCATGCAGCTTAACAAGCGAAAGCAATGCACATGCACAGAACTTCCGATATCAAGGAACATGTTAACTAAAAAAATGAGTCTTTTGATACACTTGTGTTGTATAAGTCAATGGTCTTAGAAGCATATATGCCAAGCAAATTCACCCCAAAGCAATGTAGGCCTTCATTGTGTGTATATAGTGTGTGTGTGTGTGTGTGTGTGTGTGTGTGTGTGTGTGTGTGTGTGTGTGTGTGTGTGTGTGTGTGTGTGTGTGTGTGTGTGTGTGTGCATGTGGGTGTTGTAATGGTGTGGGTGTTGTAATGACACAGGGCCATCTTTGTGTTCATTTTATAGGATCTTGTAATGCAACAACATCTGTATTTGTGTTCATTAAGTAGGTATATCTATAGGCAGTGTGCACTTTACCAGACAGCATAAATCTTTAATCCTTTGGCTGTTGGTAGTGCTTTTTGTTGAGGCGATTTCTGCAGGAACAACCTTGACAAAAATTGCTAACAACCAAAGGCTTATCCTTGTTCTGCATGCCACCATCAGTACTATAAACAGTACCGGTGGCTGCAATGAAGAAGTCAGGTATGAACAAAATCAATATTCTCTCCTTTTCCTCACCCCCCCCCCCCCCCCCCACACACACACACACACACACACTGCCTGTTCATTCTCCCTCATTTCCCACACTATATTCTTGCATCAAAAATAGCTCCATCATCTCTAAAAATGTGACATCACACCAACTAAGGGGTAATCTACCCAACCCACTGTCAATCCCACACCCCACCTTTCAACAATGCACCTATTCTCGTGTGTATACATCAAGCTACCCTTGTCCACATTCAGACTTAGTACTTCCTTAGAAGCAAATTTCGAACACCACAGACGGGCGGAGGTGACATCTCTCCCTACTGTCTGCGCTGCCTGTAGCTCTTGATATTGGATGTGTGTTGCTAAATGGTCTTAGTATTATTTAGCGTATTAGACTGGCTGGCAACATACATTCAATATTCTTCTTTTTTTTTTTCACAAGCAGTGCAGGCACATCCTGAGAAAGTCTTGTTGCTGTCGGGATGTTAAGCAATGTACAACCAACAAACCCAATGCGCAATAGGCCATCAGACCAACGTCGGCACGCGCACAGCCGTGCGCAGGCCAATGGCGGTTGATGTCAGCCCGATGGCTTTTTGCTCATTGGGATAATGCAGCTTCTATCATGTGTGTGCATGGTCTCTGATTTTGGACATTACTGCCTTAAGCTGTGAAGTCCACAGACACCAGCACACATCCATTAAAGATCAGGCGGACAATGTCCTAACAGTATTACCAGTAAATATCAGACTGACAATGTCCTAACAGTAAATTACCAATAAATATCATGCAGTCAATGTCCCAACAGTATTACCAGTAAATATCAGGCTGACAATGTCCTAACAGTATTACCAGTAAATATCAGGCTGACAATGTCCCAACAGTATTACCAGTAAATATCAGGCTCACAATGTCCTAACAGTATTACCAGTAAAAACCAGTTCAATAAATACTGAGAACAGTTTTTGTATGCATAAACTCCTAATGACAGTCAATATACACACTGCAGTCACAACAGTTCGCAGACACTAGCAAATTGATAATAAGATAGCACCGGGAAAGTTTGCGGATAAATGAAATTATAGAAGTAAGGTAAGTAAAGTAATTAACCCCTTCACTGCCAGCTGATATAGATCATGTTTCTGCAATCTTTGTTATTCAACGCCAAAGAGCCCAGTCAACCTGGGAACATGGATTAAAAGTGGCATCAACAAGAGCCATAGATTCTCATGAGCACCCCCCCACACCCTGCAACTGCCGGAGGGCTCATGATAATCTATGTCTCTTGTAGTTGGATTGTGTTCACTATTTCTCAGCAGTCAAGGGGTTAATCTTCAAGCCATATTGTAATGTAACAGCATGCAGCAAAAGGTCTGATCAAGTATGTTAGAAAATGAGTACATGTAGACACATTGCTGCACATTAATAACACAACCAAAAACTGTTTATGTTACAGATAATGAAGAAATCACTGTGTATTATAACAAATCTCTCTTTTATTTCAACCCAACTCCCACATGCAAAAAAACATCGGGCCAACATTAACTGTGGCTGGTCTGCACACACTGCCAACTACATTTGATGTCTACCAGAGGGCCCTGCTGGGTCTATGCTCATACGGAAAAAATATATAGTTTATATGTGATGAAGCGATTTCAACATTTATCCAAACAGAATACCAACTTACACTAGATTTCTTTCATGGGACTCTCTCTCATAAGCAAAGTTCTCTCTCTATTCCTCTCATCTGAATGAGTTCCCATCTCTCTCTCTCTCTCTCTCTCTCTGTGTGTGTGACTTGCTCAAGTACACATTAGTTGTAGACACACAATCCATCTTTCATAATTTATCACTGATCTGATTTCTACCTAGTAAGCATGAGATCATTGGGCTGACTTCAGCCCTTAACTGCTCACACCTTGGCAACCTGTGGCTGAGGTCAGCCCATAGCCTTCTGTGCACTAGATACTGACTGTCCATGCATAATGAAATTATTAATGCACCACAGAAGATAAACCTACCACACACAACTTCAAATTACTAAAGTCTGTGATGAACATGCGCTGGCCTGTGAATTCCGAGCTTACACTAAAATTACAGTCACACTGTAGCTTATACTACTCCGCCTGTTTCTAAGTCTCTGCCACGCACTCACATGCACACAAACAAACACGCACACAAACAATACTGCTTCTTCTACTACATACTACTCCTGGAAAAGTAGTATTTGTACGTCTACAAGATCAATACTACTACTAGTACTACCATATCCATACATACCACCACCCTCACACCACCACAACAAACCACAATATAAACAATAGAACCTGTTTTGAGACATCACCTTTTCAGCAAGAAAAAGTGGTATCAACCCTTTTAGCCCCAAGGTCTCATTTCTCAACTTTTGGAGGTGTTGCCTACGACTATGTACCAGTTGCAGAAGATGGCCGGATCATGATAATTCAAGGGTAGTGCCAGATTAGCTTGGCAC
Source organism: Semisulcospira habei (assembly GCA_036245525.1). Classification (NCBI taxonomy): domain Eukaryota; kingdom Metazoa; phylum Mollusca; class Gastropoda; family Semisulcospiridae; genus Semisulcospira; species Semisulcospira habei. The sequence continues at coordinate 157,385,088 of BTPG01000005.1, forward strand.
CTGAAGGCGCAAAGCAAATCTGGCACTGCCCTTGAATTATCATGGTCAAGCCATCTCCTACTGTAGGGATCCAGGGCTAAAAGGGTTACAAAACTCTAAAAAGTCATTAAAGACCATCATTCAGGTGGCCACTAGGGTCTTGTTCAAAAGAGGTTGTGCTGTGTAACTCCCTACATTTCCAGCATCTGCAGCCGGAGAGATCATGTGTAGTGACTGATTAACTTGACGCCAAGCTATTCAGTTACTACCCTTGAACCCTCATGGTCTATCTAGCTCCCTCTGTCAGCACTAGGAATGCAAAAGTTAACTACATTTGTATTTGAGGGTTGGGGACATAAAGACGGCATCATCCTTCTTTGGACCCCCCTGAACATGCAGTCCCCAGTACTGCAAACAGTGCTGCCAGGTAAAGATAGCAAGTCAAACTTTAGTGAAAAGCAAGATTTTCATTGTAACACAATTAAAATCATGATTTTCACAACTATAGACTTACTGTCTTTTGCCTTAACAGGGCAGAGTGTCGGTGGCTGCATGCACAAGGGGCTTAAACATGCAGTCCTCATACAAGAAAACCTCACACTACTACTACCACAGCACACTGGATGGCTCAACAATCCACTATGCGCATAGTGGACCGAGGGAGACGACCTGTGTGCTACTCTACCTGCAACACAGAGACTCAACTGACCTTTCCGTCTTTATCTTGGCTGTCGAACGAGTCAAGGAACAAGCGCAGGCACTGTTCTTCTGTCCACTCGCCATTCAGGTACTTGGGGTGTTTCTTGACGTTGTACACACCCTTCAAGTCTTCGACAGTGATGACTCCATCACCTGTCTTGTCCAGCTTCTGAAACGCCTGGAAGATGAGATCCTTTCTGTTCTTGCTCATTGGAGGCTGTGGAGGAAATGAGAGCAATGTCAACAAGGATTGAGAACAGTACTGGTGAAACTGTGTTACTAATTTTCCTTGAAACGCGCCCAATGCACAAAAGGCCATCCGGCCGACATCGGCCCAATGACCTTTTGCACATTAGAATCACATACAGGTCTGCTTCAGTACCCGCATTAATCATAATTACAGTAAAACCTGCTATGAGCGGTCACCCCTGTTGCCAAGCAAAAATGGTCATACACAGCAAGTGACTGCTCACGGCAGGTACGATAGAAATGGACCCAGAAATGTAAATCTGCGCTAACCTAGCCATTACTAGAGTTAGTGTATGCTAGCGTATATCCCCTACAGTGCACGTTTGTGGCCTTAGTGTGTGTAAAATCGTCACAGTTAAGACAAAAGATGTAAACAGAATACATGTAATGCACACATACATTGTCCTTGTAAAATGTTGAACATTTAAACATTTGCACTTCAAAGTCAGTGCAGCTTCATTTTGTCGCCACATTACACCCAATGAAAAGGGAAAAAAACCTATCAACTCGTAACTGCACATATAAGTTTCAAGTTGAACAATCAGTCTCAGTGGTGCATACCAACAGAAAGATATGGGGAAAAGTGCTTACGGGGAAAAGTCCTCGTCAGTCTTTCGTAGTTTCGAACACTGCATTTTCTGCACATGCATAGTGATGGCTAAAGCCACTGTGTCAGTCATTTGTGTACCAACATGAACATGAGTTCGATACACACACTCACAGGAGACATCCAATCTCATGAGCCTCGGGCGTGTGAAAGTTTATGCCTCTTGCAGATGTGCATTTTGTGATGTAGATGTTCTATTCCCCCAGCTAATTGTCAATCTCATGATATACGCCGCCCCTTTCACGAGGCGTCTCAACCCAGCGAGAAGCAGATGGCAGCGCCCGTCATTGCGTAATGACATGGCGCTTGGCTTTGTCAAGGTGTGTAGCAGCTGGCGAGGTGACCCGTCACACGTGACGGATTTACCGCGCCGGTCTGGCTGTGGCCGTAAATTCCTGGTATTTTGTGCATTTTGGGCTCTGATACCCTGACCATTGGCCGCATTCAGCAGGTGACCGTATAATCTAGGTACTTTATATAGTAAACATCGTCCGTACATTGCAAACTAGAGTCCGAAATAGCTCAGGCGGTTAAACATCGGAGCAGGAGAGCGAAGGGAATCGCCGGGTCGTGGGTTCGAATCCCGTCCCAGCCCCGGTAGCTGGACTCACAATCCAGGGGGAAAAAAACGGATTTGTTCAATAGCAATTCCGTTGAAAGGTCCTGGTAAATCAAAGTGGCACAGTTGGAGTGTGCCTGAGTTGATCAGTGTTCAGGTCGTATTCCATAGGCAATAGATTTCTCTGTCCCCCATAACCCACCCGTCAGGGCCGTCCATGATCATCTCGGTGCTGTGGACGTTAAACCCGAACTAACCAACCAAGTACATTGCAAAAGTGACCGTAAACGGCAGGTGACCATAAAATCAGGTGAGTAGTGCAAAAAAAAACACTTAGAAAGCAAAAGGTCCTCGGGCCAGTGTCAGCCTTAGCTGGCCCATGCATGGCTGAACTCACTTTTTATAACTCTCTCATCTTGCACAGAACTTTGATTATCTACTCAAAACAATTGATACTGTGTCAATGAAAATATTCAGGAACATAGGGAAGGAAGACCTGTAGCATGCACGTTGCAATTAGACGTTCAGAATTTAGGCCAGAATCAATACAAGTTAACGCATTTTTATCTGGGCTTTTTAAATCCACTGTTTTCATTGAAAACTGTGTACTTCTGACTTACTTCTGATTTCCAAAAATCATCTACTGTACCTGCAAGGATACTAGAATGTGAAAAAAATTACACACATACCTTCAGCTTGACCAGGAATTCATCAAAGTCAATAGAACCGCTGCCATCTCTGTCGAATTTGCTGAACATCTCCTGCATTGTGGCCTTGTCAAATTCAGTGAGACCATACTCTCTTAAACCTTTCTCAAACTCTTTGAAGTCAATTGACCTGTTGCCATCATCATCCATAATCTTGAACTTCCTGTAAAATAAAGAAATTTTGAAAAGATGTCTGCGAAGCAAAACTGCAAATTTGTAAAATATGATTTGCAGTCAAACTCCAAAAGTAAGTCAGTTAACTTTGAAGGATTATTCTAACATCAACATACAGGTTAGCCTCAGTGTATCGCAGTACCTCGCAGCAAAAACAACAGACCACGTTATTCGCAACCGCGTTTTTAGTGCTGAATTTACAAGACTTGCGAAGAAAAGCCACTTGGTAAGCAAAAGGTCCATGGGCAAGCCTTAGCTGGCCTGAGCACAGCCATGCATAGACCAGCTCCGACTGATGTCAGCTGAAGGGCTTTCTGCTCAATGGGCATCCCCATGGGAGCCACAGACCTGTTCGCAATATATAAGATATATGAGCAAATCTCAAAAGGTCAGAGAGAAAACATTACACAGAGCTGAAATTTCATCTCTCATTTTGAGAACTGATTTTGATTTGATTGCATGTCTGACACTACTGAAACAGTATCCTGCAATTGTTTTCTTTTTTGTAACATTTTTAGGGAGTTAGAAAAGAATTTGTGTTGTGCTAAGCATAGTGTCATGCTACAGTCAAAGTGTTGAACGTTACGAATGACTGGAATCATGATGCCTATTTTTGTCCCCTGCTAAATAATTATTTTGACTCATTTTAATGGATAAAGCTCGTTTTCTGCAAAACAAATGCATTAATAATCATGTGGTTATGTTGCTTTTGTCATTATGTACCTTTAGCTGCATCATCTGTTGTACTCAACTTTCGGGACTACTATGACTGTAGAGGTAACGCCTGACACCGTAATTTTCATATTCAAATTATAAATTTTAAAAAAATCATCATCAACCAAACACGTTGCCCTGTGCACGTACTTTAATCCCCATGCAACACACAAGTAAGATTTACTTCAAGTTGTCATCCGTTTCCATGCTGAAGCTTCCTTATCAGAGGTACCTATTCTGTGAAATGTTTTTTTGTGCCAAAATTCTCATGTTTTTTACACACAACTTGGTATAAGAATTCTTTATTCAATTCAGATTTAGCTGCAAAAAAAGCAAAGTTATATCTACATTCAGTGAGTCAATACAAACTTATTTCTAAACAGGGTTCCAGACAAGCAACATTTTGAGATTTGCTCAATTCTGTATACTCCCAGTTCGCAAAGGCCATTGGGCCAACGTCGGCCTGATGGCCTTTTGCGCATTGGGTTGAAGCTCATAAAACTGAGGCTGATCTGTACATGTAAGTTTAAAGGAATAGTCTGATGCCATCAATATAGGTTTATGAATAAATAAAAAGTTCAGTTTTGGAGATGTACAGTGCACTGAACTACCGGTAATACACAAAGTACAAGGAGGGAGGTAAAGGAGGGGGGGGGGGGGGGGGGGGGGGGGTGTGTCACATCACGGTGCACGAAAATAAATCAAGAAAAACATGGTGTATGAAAAATAAAATTTCCTGAACACCGTAAATGGAAAATTGACAGGCATTCTTAATAATAATAATACAGAGCATTTATATCGCACTGAATCCCCAGGAGCAGTGGGCTCTAAGCGCGTTACAAAAAATGTATATATGCAGAATCTCACTACCTTTTAGAAAGATTTAATCTGCGCACACACATGCAACCAAAACACTCATAACAAAACCATTGACAATCACAAGTCAAACGCATTTTGATGATGCTGATGCGCCACCACGATGGTGTTACACGGTCAACAAAGGGAAGACCTAAGATCAAGGCCACCACGATGGTGCTAAACGGTCAGCATAAGGAGGACCTAAGATCAAAGCCACCATGATGGTGCTACAAAGTCAACAGAAGGAAGACCCAAGATCAGCAAAACCGCGATGAAACTACAAGGTCAACAAATGGATGACCTGTGATCGTCCAAGCCACCAAATGGTCAATAAACTAAGGATGTAAAGATCAAAGCCACCAAGATGGTGCTACATGATCAACAAAGGGAAGACCAAGGTAATAAATGCCACCACGATGGTGCTAAGTGAGGCATCATAAGCTACAGAAATATGTATGCAGATGCAGACCAGACCATTATCACACACTCGCACACAATCTGTGGATTAATGGTATGCAAGCTGAAAGAAGTAGGTTTTAAGTTGGGTCTTAAAGACATCAATGTTTTCAGCATTCTGGAGGTGTTGGGGAAGGGAGTTCCAGACAACAGGGGCTTGATACTGGAATGACTGGCAGCCAAACCGCTTGGAGGAGAAGCTGGGGACACGGAAACGCTTCTCAGAGCAGGAACGAAGGGAACGGGAGGGCTGACAGATGTTGAGGAGGGATGAGAGGTATGGCGGTAGGGATCCATCAAAGCAGCGAAAAGTCACTTGTACTCGACTCTAAACTGAATAGGTAGCCAGTGCAATTCCTGAAGTAGGGGGGTTACATGGTCCATTTTAGATTTGCCAAAAGCAAGTCTGGCAGCATTGTTGAGGACTGTCTGCAGGCGGGAAAGTTCTTTCTGAGGGACACCTGCCAGGAGGGAGTTACAATAGTCTAAGCGGCTAATCTTTTACGACTTCAAAAGCCTTTTCAGGCGGCAAAGCCATGACAAAGATATAGTTGGCTGAAGTTACACCCACCCAACATGAGTACATACAAATTTAAAACTTGATGCCAAAAGGCTTTAACTGGTTTTCAACACTGGCGATGGTTTCAACTATCAACAGATCACCTGTGTATTGTTTGTATCAATGTTTCATGGCAATGCGGTTTAATTTCCACAATTTTTTATTTTGTTGTTTCTCTTGTTTTATGCGGATTTATGATTTTATTACATCATTAGTAGATGTTACCTCAATAATGATTAACGATGTGCCCGTTTTGTAATGAACTGGTATTTTCATTGAGACAATTGCCAGTCATGGTGAGATGCCAGCTGTCTGCATACAGTTGTTTTTCTAATTCTGAGGGACCAGACGTTAGCATCCCCAACTTAGATATCCATCCATATTTTGTCACTGGATTTCTACAGCTAAGTTCCAGTACATATTCTGTCTGGTGTTCTGTGTTATTGCATTCATTCTTTCTTACTTACTTTCTCTTATTTTCTCCTCCCTTTGATGAGCGGCATGATTTAAAAAAAACTAAATTCTAGTTTATTTCAGTCATAGCAGTCGTGCTGGTGAAACCATCAGTACCCGGAAAGTCAGTGTAGTTTAGAGCAAGCACACTGTGTGTAAACAAAGACCTTCTACGTTAGTAAATACAGAAAAAGCACCTATAAGCAGGTGGAGGGTAAAGAGAAAGACAAACGGACAGACTGATATAGAAAGAAATACAGCATGAAAAGACTAATTGTTATATCGGCTGAACAACGGCGTCTCAATGAAAACAACAACAACAAAAGAAACAACAGCAACACTGAGCAACTTGGAGTGGACAGACAGGTCGAGAATGGAAGATTTGCAGAACAGAAAAAGGGCTCTGAAATAGACAATAAGTGTCTTCATAAGTCTATTACTAAATAGTAATATAACAGACTTATGGCGCCTTAGATCGTCATGAGTGCCTGCAGCCTGCCTGCGCCCGCAATATCAAGGCAACACCTAGATAAAAACTGAGCGTCTAACAAGACTGACATTGTGATCATTAAGGTTATGCAGTAACACATTCAGCACTATGATCCAAACATATCCGAGGGTGGCAAATAATTTGTCCGCAACCCACAAGAGCCATAGTGCCTTAGAAGTTTATACCATGTACCTCCTTGTAATTACTATTTTGGGGAGTGCAAAAATCTTTGAAAGTTGACGCTGGCCATTTGCACAGGACCGGGCAACTAATAACTTCTAAGTGTGCAACCATGGCAACAAATATAGGTCTCTCATCTAGAGTGTCTAGCGTCTGAGTACAAAAGAAATACGTGTAAAAACACGATGTCAGTCATTACATTTTGCTAACCAGGGCATTGGTTGGGAGATTAGGCCAGTTAGCAGATACATGTACATCTCTCCTTTCAACCCTCCTCCTTCTACTTCCCACCCCACTTCCCCTTCCCTTTTACCTGTCTATGTAAATGCCTAACATGTGTATATTGTTGGCACATACACAAAATGCTCCTTTAAAAAAAAAAAAAACACCCATCTGCCACCCCTCCCCCCCCCCCCCCACCCCCCACCACCCCCCACCAACCCTAGAGTGAAATATTTCTCAACTTTGTTACAATGCAAAGGTTGTAGTTTATGAGGCAAATACGCATCTCATCACATATATGCATCCGATTTTCAATTTAATACAAACATGAAAAAACAATTAGACATGACCTGTCAGTTAAAACTGCTCTCAGATGACACAAAACACAACACAAACACAGCTCCCACGCACACAGGCAACACGAACAGACACGTTTGGCACTCAACACGCTGCATACCCTCAACCAATTCTCGGTCTCAATACAGAACACCTTACCTTGCTAAACCCTTGATGCCTGTCGCACCTCTGGCGAGACAAGCTAACTGTAGTTTTTCCAAAGGATCTGTGGCCTTTGCCAAGGCCTGTTTGGATTTAATCTGCATTTCCTTGTTGGTTCGTTGTGTGCACGCCATGGCTGCAAGTCTGTCGTGTGTTGCTGGTCGGGTGGAGAGCAGTTACTGCAAATAAACAAACCAGACGACCAGGTAACTACGCGGACATTCCCTCAATGTTCCCTGTTGGTACGATAAAAGCTCAGGATCGATCATGATGAGAAATAAAATAAAATTATCTCTGAAATCGGGAAAAACACAACACAAGCACTTACAGCTTTCACTTGCAGAAATGTTCTGGAATCGAAACACGAATATTCTCGCAAAGGTCTCGAGAGTCCCCGTGACACACTGTTTACGACACTTGTCGCTATGGCAACAGGGAGACACGGTTATTTCAAGTTCTTCACGGTTATACAATACGTACGGTGTCAGATTTCTGTAAAACACTCCATATGATAAATATTTCATGTTGTTTTTATAAAACTATTTTTCACAAGTGTATATAAGTGTTTATTTATGGTTTGTCGATCTTCTATTGTAGATTGAAGAACGTATTGGTCCCGCGCAAGAGGTACAACCGCGTCAGTAATACATGTGGGATTTGCACTTATATTAGCTCCCTTGCCTGTTTGACTCGGCCCAAGCCGCCTCAGAACGCAACAGGTAAAAGCACGCAGCGAGCCTCCCCTGCAGTCTCATCTGTTAAAACGCCTTAGCCTTAGTCTGTCCCAGTCATCCCCTAATTTTCAATCCCCCAAACAACACTAACACTTGCTGTACATTTGGCCATGCACAAAATCCCCCCCCCCCCAAAAAAAAAAAAAAATAAATAAATAAATAAATAAATAAATAAATAAATAAATAAATAAATAAATAAATAAATAAATAAAATAAAAAAATAAAAAAATAAATAAATAAAATAAAAAATAAAATAAATAATAATAATAATAAAATAAATAAATAATAAATAATAAATTAATTAATTAATTTTTTTTTAAAAAAAAAGGACATCACCAGTCTCATTTCCTGGCTATTAACATGACTCTGTACCAACCCTACATCCAAGCACAGCAAAAACTCAGATCACCATCCGCTTGGCAACTCAAACTAGGCCAAAAAGAGTCCGATGCCGGGTTAAGCCAAGGCTGGTATGAAGAGATTTTAAGCAAATTCCAGCGTACTGCCTCTGTACATGGGGCGGTCCGTGGCGCAGTGGTTAAGGCGCCTGCCACCAATGCCAAAGGTGCGCGGTTCGATACCGGGTTCCGGCGTTGGACCCTTCTCCTCTGGTAAGTGTCACCGTTAATTCGGGCGGACTGTCGGGGGTTCCCTCTCCGGGTACTCCGGTTCCTCCACCCCCCACACTTTGGTACCGGTCTCAGGCCACTTTACAAAATTTCAAATACAAGCGATCAAAATTCTCTGTAACTTCAGTAGCTGACTGGCCCTTCGTTTGTCTTGTACTGTGTTTGTCTTAAATGGCGTAAATCCGTGTCTGTTTCGTGAGTGTGTGTGTTGGGTTTCAGGCGCGGCGCTTTGAGTCGATTTCCCCCAAAATTGAGAAAAAGCGCCTATATAATAACGGTATTATTATTATTATTATTTACATAATGTCAAGAAGGCAGAAGATTTTTTTTTCAAACACCGGTCCTTGCACATGTGTTGACGCAATAACGCACGAGAAATTAAGTGCAGTTGTATTAAGTAATGAAAAAGTCCCCCAGGGATTTTTCTTTTACTGGACGTGTACAGCCGTGCAACTCGCACACTAATAAATGCATTTCAGTAGTGCCAAGCCGACCGGCTGTCGAATCAGTACCCGGTTCAGTGCAGCACAGGGAATGAGGCCGGGGTGAAAATCAAAGTTATTACAAGGTTACAAAGAAAAGTAGGTAATAGTACTGTCAGGGGAGAGAAGTGCGCATGATCGACCAGTGATCATAGATCTACTGTGGCCAAAGCACACAAAAAAAAAGATAGGAAAGAGACTAGAGGGGCGCTAAGAAAGTGACTGGAAGCAATGCATATGGAAGCCCCCCCCCCCCCCCCCAAGGGGGCGTATCACATATCCCACTGTTCCAGCCACTCAGTGCATGGAAATTTAAATCTAGGTCCCTTAAGGGGGGGTCCAGATATTTAGCCGGTGTGGACAGCTGTTTCGGTCTTGGCGACCTCATCAGCACACCATCGGCAATACTGGAGGAGGCAGGAATTTCTGCCTACCTGCAATGACAGCCACATTTTACTGTGGTGTTTGCAGGGGCATACATTCCATGCCACCACCTAGAGCCAAATTTCCATGCACCCTAAAAGAGAACCTACCAAAAGGGGGGAAGGGGTTGCAGTCGATAGTATAGTAATAAATGAAAAGAAAAGGGGAGACTGCCAGTTCTAATATTTTAGGAAGGTTACAAAGAAAAGTAGGTAATAGCACTGTCCACACCGGCTAAATGGGACATAGATTTAAATTTCCATGAACGCACACACACCCTGACAGTGCTATTACCTTATTTCCACCTCCGCCGCATCAGTCAGATCAGAAAATACCTCACTACCGAAGCTGCCACCAAACTCGCTGTCTCTCTCATCTCTTATCTCGCAATAGTCGACTACTGCAACTCTCTCCTTTCCGGCCTTCCTCACTCCACCACTCTCACTCTCCAGCGCGTCCAGAACAATGCTGCCCGCCTCGTCCTCAGAAAGAAAAAATCCGACCGCATCACTCCCCTGCTCAAGCCTCTTCACTGGCTCCCCATCCCCCAACGCATCCAATACAAGATTCTGTCTCTCTGCTACAAATCCCTGAACAACTACGCTCCTACATATCTCTCCAACTTACTTCACCCCTACACTCCTTCCCGCTCCCGCCGCTCCGCCTCCGACCCTCTCCGCCTCCTCATCCCCCGCACCAAACTCAGCATTTTCGGCCCCCGCTCCTTCTCAGTATACGGTCCATCCACCTGGAACACTCTCCCACTCTCTCTCCGTCAGAAACACTCTCTCTCCTCCTTCCATTCCGCCCTCAAAACTCACCTCTTTCAACAGTTCTAGCACTAAATCACCACACTCCCCGCCCCAAGCTGACCGTCGTAATGTATTTTCACTATTTGTGGTAAGTGAGTCATTGTCTAAAGCGTGCGCATGCGTGTGCCAGTTGTGAGTGCGCGCTTAGTTATAATTATTATAAAATAAACGCATTACCTTGTGGTTGCACTGAGTAAGTTTTTTTTTTTCAGTGCGACCGCCGGTAAGACTGCCGCACACACACACACACACACACACACACACACACACACACACACACACACACACACACACACACACACACACATACTGCGTACTTCTCGCAAAAAGTACGTTCTGCGGCGAGGTTTATATACGGATAAGGGGAGGGGAGTCATATTACTGACAAACTCAGACTGATGTGAGTCTCAGTACCTACCGATTAGTCATGTCGCGGCCGTACGCAGTCTAACGAAGAACGTACACGGCTTCGGCGCGAAGCGCTGTGTGTGTGTGTGTGTGTGTGTGTGTGTGTGTGTGTGTGTGTGTGTGTGTGTGTGTGTGTGTGTGTGTGTGTGTGTGTGTGTGTGTGTGTGTGTGCGTGCACAAAACCCCTGAAATGGGTGACTTTCTTTACCATCCTTATGGAAAATGGGTGTGTGTAAAATTCTGGGTGACCAAGTCAGGCACCCATTTTTTTCTGAGGGTTGTTTCTGCATTATCTTTCATTCAAGAGTCAGGGGAAAAAAAATTGGATGTCCCATTTCTGCAGGTTTACCTAATGTTGTGTGTTTTAAACGCACTGGGCCAGTGTGTTACCACGGAAGCGAGCGTCGTTCGGCAGTGCAGATGAACTGAGTTGTTTCCCCTTCTATTGTCTCTCGTCCCGCCAACCATCGTTCCATCAGGTACGATTAATTTTATGCAATATTTCTTAGTTAAGAGCACGCCCAAGTGTACTTCTTCAGCGCAGTTATTTAACTGAGATGCTCCCAATCAGATACAATTGCACAGTAGCCTATATGGACCCGTTTTGGCCGAGAAAACTGAGACGCCGTCTGCTACGACCCGCGTCTCAGTGCTGCTCAGTCAGTCTTGTAGTAACAGATAATAGAACCCCACAATTTTAACAAAAGCTTTCTTCTTCAATGAAAGGAATTTGTTCAATAACACATTACAAGGTCAATCTGTCACGCGATTAGGTTGCTTTTTTTCTGACATGTGTGATTGTGATCGAAAAGTAACTTGACACATGCATGCACTATAAACAAGATGGCGCCAGATTTCAGTGTGTATTTGAATCCTCCTACGCAAAACCACCTCGCGAATCGAAGAACAGACTTACACGAATAGTTTTTTTTTTGATTTTGCAATTGAAGTGTCACATGTTACTGTATTACCAGTTATTGTTCATAGGGGGCAGGGGGTACTGCAGTAATTATATATATATATCTCTGATCCAAAATGTCCATGGTTTACAATGGTTGCATTTGACCAATTTTTGCATTGCAGCACTGAATTGGCTACACTCAGCACTTTCTGCACACACCCAGCGCCAGACGGCAGCAGGATGTCCAAACCCATCGGGATCTATGGAAGTGGACAAGCACGCCCCTTCCTGGCACATGATCAAGGCCCATGGCAAAATTAGTCAGCTGCAGCATGATGGCCCAGCGTCGTCTGCCGCAGAGGGTGCGTCTGGTAGGAGGGTGCATAGACGGCAGCGGAATGCCCCCAATTACAAACTGGTAAGTGATTCTATGATCATCTTCATTTTATTGGCTCACTTGCGAAGCAAAAGTGAGTTTATGTTCTGGGCCACTGGTCGTCCGTCCGTCCGCGTCCATGGTAAACGTTAACAGTGGCATTTTCTCGGAGACTATTCAAGCCACATTCTTCAAGCTTGGCCCAAGGATACTTTGTGGCAAGACTTTTGTAAACATACCAATTTGAGTGACCTCTCTCAAAGGGTCACGTGGGGTTGACAGATGTGTGAAAACCTTTTACATTTTCAGAAAACATGGATTTTGCTGCTGCGAAAGCCAGCCCTCATCACCAAGGTCACACATATGTAAATCGGTTATACACGGGATTACTCTTTATATTCTTGTGCAAGGCCCCTTAAACCAAAATTGGGCTGCTTTTGTACTAATGCAGCTTTCTTTTTTTCTTTCCTTTTCCAGTTGTCAAATGGAGCCTGGGATGGGCCTGAGACTGAGAGTGCAAGTGCATCACAATACAAGGACAGTGATGACGAGGAGTTTGTTCCTGGCTCGAGCTCACAGGATTCAGACGGTGTGTCGCCATCAATCTCTGGGGTCTCTGACACAGACAGTATTGTATTGAATATGTTAAATATGTTAGATTTCAAAGTGGCTGGTTCAGGGTGGGCAGGTGTCGGTGAAGCAAGTACCAGCAAGGTGCAGTGTGTGTTAGGGGATGAATTAGGGGGTGGCAATGACAATGTGGATAGGCAGAAGGAACATGATGTTGGGGGCGGGGAAAGGGCGCTTACCGAAGAAACGGGTGTGCACCTGTCGTCGCAGAGAGGGAAAGGAAAGTACAAATGGGACAAGAAACATGCATGCAAATTTTGTGGCAAGCTTGTTTTGAAAATGAGCATGCTTACAAGATGTCCATGCTGATGAGGCAGACGTTGCTAAAATTTTGATGATAAAAAAGGGACTAAGCAGAGATGTCAAGCATGGATCAGAATACAAGATGAGGGTGATTACATGCATAATGTTGCTGTTCTTGAAAAGAAATCAGGATGTTTGATTCCTAAGTATCGCACCAAAACTAGTAAGGTAGACGACCTTCTCGCCTGTAGCCATTGCAAAGGGCTCTATCAAAGAAAGCTGATCTCTGTACACTCAAAATGTTGCTGTCAGAAACAAGGAGGGTTTCAGTTCGCTAAGAGAGGTGAGGCTGCTCAACGTGGGAGGCTAATGCTTCCAATACCTTTAGACGTTGACTTTTCCTTCTATCATAAGGTTTTAGCCAGACAGAGAGATGATGAGATAAGCCGTCTCATCAGAACTGACCCCTTGCTTCTGGAGTATGGAAAGAGATTATTTGACCCCAGGGACATTGAAGAACACATGGCTGGGCAAATCAGCTCCAGGATGCGGGAGTTAGGGAGACTATTAAAGATTCTTAGAGTGAGGTCAGAAATGAAAATCGCAAGTTTAAATGCTGTGATCAATTCAGCTAGCTTTGATCATGTTGTACTGGCTGTAAAAGAGCTAGCAGAATTTGATGAGGACACACATCAGTTCAAAAAAGGCAATCTCGCAATGCACATAGGCCATGCTTTGAAAAAATGTTCACTGATCAAACAGTCGCTGGCATCCAAACAGCTTGGGCAGGGTTCAGATGACAGGTGGCGACGGGAGCTCTCTGAGGCGCAGCGGTTTGACTTGTCTTCACCGGGGACTGGTACGATTGTGTGTCAGCTACAGCAGCCCAGTCAGTCGGGAAAATGACCATGAACAAACCCAAGCTGATCCCATCATGTGAAGATGTGAGGAAGGTCCAACAGATTCTTGAGACAAGGATGGTTTCGGAAGATTATCCGACAGTGGTTAAAGCAACTCTTTGCGCTGTATCACTTTTCAACCGAAAACGAGGGGGAGAAGTTCAGAGAATGAAGGTATCAGACTTCCAGAATGCTAAGATTGGATCGATCACCAATCAAGATATCTTGAAAGGTCTCACAGAGGTTGAGAAGAAAATGGTGAATCATTTTCAGCGAGTGGAAATCAGAGGCAAGTTTAATAGGAGTGTTCCCTTTTGCTGACGAAGAAGATGATGATAACTGTGGACAGAATCCTTCAAATGAGGCAATCAGTGCCAGCTCTCGCTGGTTCCCAGTACATCTTTGCCACACCTTCTGGTCAGAGGCCTTACAGAGGCCATGATGTTCTGAAGGAACATGCACTACAAGCACAAGTGTCAAACCCAGCCATGTTCACATTTACTCAGTTACTGAAGCAGGTTGCAACTTTGGCTCAGTCTATGGCCATCTCGGAGTTAGACCAGGATCAGCTGGCAGACTTCCTTGGTCATGATATTCGGATACATCGCCATATCTACCGCCAACCTCAAGACGTCCTTCAAAAGGCAAAAGTGGCAAAGATTCTTCTGTCAGTTAACAATGGGAAGACAGATTTTGAGAGTTGCATTAGAGCTGAACTGGGTGATGATGAAGAGATTGACTTTGACAATGAAGACACATCAGAAACTCGTAGAGAGGTCTCGGGGGAAACTGCATCTGTGAATGAAGCAAGTAGCAAGTCAACAACACAGGAATCAATGAGCATGACAGAGAAAAGACATCCAGAGCCTGATGACAATCTAGATAGTTTTGATGATGACAGTACTGCGTCAGCTCCTGTTTGAAAGAAAGCTAGATTTACAAGGAAACCATGGGGGAAAGCTGAAGAGAAAGCTGTTGAAACTCGTTTCAAGACACACCTCGTCGTGAACAAACTTCCTGGAAAGGCCGAGATACAGCAGGCAATCGCAGAAGAGCCCGCACTTAGACATAGGCACTGGACAAACATTAAGGATTACATCCGTAACAGACTGAAAAAGTTACAAAAGAAATGAATTGAGATTCTCCCACACTCACAGCATTTTCGTTTTCATACAGATTTATTACAAGAGTGTTAATTATTATTGGGTTGGTTTTAGCATGTATAGCTTGTTTTTATCTGATGGACGCCTGGATCATTTTGTATACTGTATAATTGCAAAAGAAAACAGCCGGCTGGGGACGAAAGACAAGAAAGATAAGATAAGAAACCCATTGACAATGTAAAGATTTATTACCAGATTGTTATTATGGGGTTGGTCCACCTGGATCATTTTGTATACTGTATAACATTTAAAACTTTGAAAATGGAACAACGGTTGGGGACGACGAGAGACAATAATAAGGGGTAAGAAAACCATTGTCAACATAAAGGTTTATTACAAGAGTGCTACTATGGGTTTGGTCCGCCTGGATCATTTTGTATACTGTATAACATTTAAAACTTTGAAAATGTAACAACGGTTGGGGACGACGAGAGACAATAATAAGGGGTAAGAAAACCATTGTCAACATAAAGATTTATTACAAGAGTGCTACTATGGGGTTGGTCCGCCTGGATCATTTTGTATACTGTATAACATTTAAAACTTTGAAAATGGAACAGCGGTTGGGGACGAAAGACAATAATAAGATAAAAAGAAACAAACATTGTCAACATAAAGATTTATTACAAGAACGTTATTATTCGGTTGTTTTCAGCGTGTATAGCTCTGTTTTTATCTGATGTACACCTGGATCATTTTGTATGCTGTGTAACAATAACCTTACTTTGCAACTAAACAGTGGCTCCCACCCGGGTCTGCCCTGGGGGACTTGGGTGGGGTTAACTACCTTTTAGTTCCTCGGGTCACCCTGGTCAGCCCCAAAGGGTGGGTTTTCCTCTCAATTCTGGGGCATGTGTTTCTGTCTACCCTTGGTCCATTAACTTGTATTTTTCTTTTTTAAGCTCTCCCTACTGTCTGTGCTGCCTGTATCTCTTGAAAAGAAGTGCCCAATGGGGAAATAAACACGCTTAGAAAAGACGGTTACAACACAATTTATTAATATTTTGGGTAAATCCACTTTGTCAAAACAGACAAACAAACAGAGAGATCAGTCGCTACTTATCTTCATTCGCACAAGGAATGGGGCACATTCCTTTTGTGAACAAAGATTAGTAGTGACTGATCTCTCTGTTTGTTTGTTTGTTTGTCTGTCTGTTTTGACAAGGCGGATTTACCTGAAATATTAATAAATTGTGTTGTAACCATCTTTTCTAAGCGTGTTTCTTTCTCCATTGGGTACTTCTTTGCATTTTACAAGATTGGCAGTCACCTTTTGGGTCTGAATATATATATATTTTATTTATTTATTTTATTTTATTATTATTATTATTATTTTATTTTATTTTATTATTATTATTATTATTTTATTTTATTTTATTATTATTTTTTTTTATTTATTTTTTTATTTTTTATTTTTTTTTTATTTTTTTTTTTTTTGGGGGGGGGGTGTGTATCTCTCTTGATTTTGGATGTGTGTTGCTAAATGGTCTTAGGTTTATTTAGCGTATTAGACCAGCTGGCGACATACATTCAATATTCTGTTCATTATTTTATTTTATTTTTTCCCCTTCATTATCAATGCTGGCACGTCCTGAAAAAGTTGGGACGTTCAGCAATGTACAACCAATCGAGATGTTTATCAATAATAAGATAAGAAAACCATTGTCAACATGATAAAGATTTATTACAAGAGTGTTATTATTTCAGTGTATAGCTTGTTTTTATCTGATGTATGCCTGGATCATTTTGGAAATGTCTGTAACTTTTTTTTTGTTGTTACTATAAAGTACATTTTGCATACTGTGCATTGTTTCAAAAGTCACAGGAAGCATAAACCTTAGCTGAGTTGGTATACCTCACCCTCTACCTAGGTTAAACGCACCAGTGGCACCATTGTTGCTATTTTTGCACCAGACCAGTTGCTCGGACCGGTCATGTGCACCAGAACTGTACGCGCAGGTTGGCTTCTGCACTTGTAGTGTGGTCTCGTACGTTCACGCGGAAGATTGTGATCGCAGTCGAAAAAAAGGTTCGTTTGTGGTTTTAACTTGTAGCCATGCCTTTTACCTCTCCGAACACGCCAGTTTTGTGTTGAGATGGCGAAGGCTTGTGTCATGCCCTACACCACTGAATCAAGTCTATTGTACATGTAGTGCACTCATTTCTCAAACTTCAACTTTGACGGTGCTTTCTGCTGCAAACGACGCAGATGTCGCAAAAATCACCTCCATTGAGGATTTAAAAAAGCTATTTTTCAAATCTGCCAAATCGAGTAATGTTTCGTGATGCTAGCATAAGGATGGGTGCATTATTGCTGGATTGCATATATGGGAAAGGGTTTGTTCTTTATTCATGTTATTTTGCAGCAATCAAATGACGCTCACGTGATTCTTTCTCCGATGGTTGCCCATTACAGGTGCAGAAAGCACATGCTCTAAACTAGTCGGGTGCACCAGACCGGTCCGAGCGACCGGTTTGGTGCCAAAATAGCAACATTGGCACCGCTGGTGCATTTAACCTAGGCACTGGACGAGGTATACCAACTCGGCTAAACTTTATTGTCGCACTTGCTAGAACTCAGTATTATATTTCTCTCTCTCCATTTTATGAATAGAGGCACATAAGTCGCGGAAACCCTTTACGTGACGAACTTTGGCAAGAACTAGTTTTCCTCATCACAAAGTTGCCAGAAAAAGGTTTGACTGCTCTTGGAGTGTTTACAAACAATTACTGTGTTTTTATATGCATGCGCCTTTGATGTGACTAATAAAGGCTGAAGTTTCAAGTGATTTCCTATGTTGTCAGTTAATTAATTAATGTCAGTGTTCTGTTTTGTCATTTTAACTCATTCTACCACAAGTCCGGAATCCCCAAATGTTGAAGTCGTCTTCTGAAGACTGCGTTGCAGGGCAGGACACAGATCGACCACGATAGTTCAAGGGTGATGCCAGAATAGCTTGGCACCCATAGGCGCCAAGCTATTCTGGCATCACCCTTGAACTATCGTGGTCGATCTTTATCTTGCTGTGGTGTGTCTGGGGTAGAATAAGTTAAGTGTTAGTTTCTTTATCTGGGTCTTTTTATATCTTTCATATTTTTCCACACTTTTTACTGAGGCTAAAAGCTTCAAATTTGTACACTGCTACATTACAGAACTTACAGATGAGGACATAGACCAATGGCATTAGTTCAAGGGTGGTGCCACAATAGCTTGGCGCCTAGAGGCGCCAAGCTATTCTGGCACTACCCTTGGACTATTTTAGTCACACTTGTTGCACACACTGGTGTTTTTCGAATGATAAGGGTTAATATTGAAAATGCTCTGTTGCTGTTTGTCTCAAACTCCAGAGTACAGAAAAAAAGTCCTTTAATTTCCAGAATTCTCACATAAATGCCATGATAAACTGTTTTGCTTCAGAAGGACAAAACGGGTTTCCTCTGTAAAAATCATAATCGAAAGGTTACGGGCCAGTGTTCATTCAATTTTGCATTTTATCTAGGCCATCAGATCGCAAAACTTTAGATATTCCAACTGAAATGTGTTTTTATTTTGCAATTCAAGACATTTATTATTGAACGTTGAAATTCTACAGAGAACAATAACCAAAAAAATGTTATTGTTTTCTATAGAATTTCAGCGTGTGCTGCTTGTTTGTTAAATGCTTCGAGCATCCGTTAAACTAGCAAGCAGCACAACAAAAGTTATATGAACTGAACAGAAGCCTTTGGTATCACACAAATCAAATTCAGGTCAAAACAAGGTTCAGCAGAGACAGTCGGTACAATTTTATGGGAGCACTCACGCATCGCGCGCGTTCGTCTTCGCTAGTCGGCTATGGTTTGAAGGGGCGGATCAGTTACCTCGAGAGGGAGAAGTAGGGGGGGGGGGGGGATTCCAACGTTTTGTTGGGGACCTTCAACCTGACACAAAAGGCCGCTAGACCTTGCTTCCACGGGCCGAAAAATCGAAAAGGTGAGGGGGTGGGGGAGGGGGGGTGTTGGGATGGGGTAGGGGGTGGGGTGGGGTAGAGAAGCGTTGCGTGCGTCTTAAGACTCTCACCATTCGCCAAAGTATCAAACAACGGGGCGGGGGGGGGGGGGGGGGGGGGGGGTCTACACACCCCCCAAAAAACTTTGTTATAGCATTTTAAAGAATTTGGGGTCTGGGAAGGAGTGGGGGTGGGGGTCCGGAACCTTGTAAACCCCCCCAAAAAAAAAAAATAAATAAATAAAATTAAAAAAATATAATAATAATAATAATAATAATAATAATAATAATAATAATAATAATAATAATAATAATTTTAAAAATATAAATAAACACATAATATATATACAGTTGTAATAGACAATTTCCTGAAATCTGAGATCAGAAGTATGTCAACATTGCACAAGTTTCGATTGACGAAAACAGTGAATTAAAAGCCAGGACAAATATGCGATATAGCACGTTTGTCCTGACTTTTAATCCACTGTTTTCGTCGAAACTCGTGCAATTTTGACATACTTCTGATTTCCGAACAACGTCTATTACTGTATAAGCGACACGCATGTCAGTTCATGTTATTGTCTATACTGAACGAATGTCCACACATACCTGACCCCACCCACAACTGAACCACAGCTTCAACTCGCTATAAAGGTCACTCAGGTCCCTCTCAGGTTTGGCTTTGCGACGGGATTTCCAGTCTCAAACCTGGCCCAACTGCTGCTCTTAGAATATTTTCGGCCTCACCATTAAGTATGCAGGTTATCAGAAGTGGGAAGCACACACAATTACTGAGCTTGACACATCGTAACCTATCTTTGGCTGAGGAATCAGGTGTACATAAAGACCAGCAAAAGGCATAGATCCTCACAAGCCCCTGCAAGTGCGGGGGCTCGTGAGGATCTATGCTTTTTACCAACTGGTGGGTAACATTCGGTGTTGTTTATTGTTGGTAAACCTTTTAGTGTACACCGCCCTAGCCTCTCTACATGTATGCGTCGCCAAGGCCACCCCAGTAAACAATTCTGTCCCACCGCTAACCATTGACTGGTCGCGCAGCTAACTACTTCCATCTGCAAGAGGCATGATTCCTATGTGTCCCTGCAGCTGCAAGGACTCATGAGAATCTATGCCTCTTGCTTGCACCAGATCGGTTTTATTTATCCACGCCTTCGTTACTGTGACAGAAGGAGGGTCCAGGTATTAAGTTGTGACTGACCGTACCCGAGCGTAAAAGGTCTCCCGAGAATAGTTGTCGGCTGCTAACTGCCGCAAGTGGTTCTGGGACCGACAGTTTTTGGATCTGACGTCTGCTTGTTTGATCGAAGATTCTTCTGAATGTGAGCATGACTTTATTTATGGCAGATATTACTACTATATGCATGTATATGCACATATTTATGTTTATTTGTTGTGTGTCTGTTTTGGTTCATTGTGTTTTTTTTATCGTTGCATGTTGGACCTTCCTAACTGATCTATTGTGCGTGTTACATGTCGTTTCCTGTTTTGCTATGAGGGGACCGTGGCTTTCTGTCGATACAAAGAATGAACTGATATTTATATTTAAGAAAGCCAGCGCCTGTAACGATAATCTGTATGGGCGAGTAGGTGTGTTTACACGAGGGGTGTGCATATTTATCTTTTGTAGAACAGTCGTGCAGAACATAAGATTTATTGATACCGTAACTTGGCTTTGTCACTTTCACTTCTTTCATTCACCCCATTGGAGTTGACCCGGAGGTGGGTGTGAGGGGGCAAGGGGGAGATATACTATTGACACATGGCAGGCTACAGGGTCTAGAGTGAAACGTTCTAATCCAGATACTCTAGAAGAAAACAAAGTTTTCATTAACTGCGAATCTTGGCATAAGAAATATGCACGTGCGATCAAGGGACTCTTACCGTACAGGTAATCCCTTTGGCTGTCGGTAGCGCCTTTTGTCGAAGTAATTCCTGCAGGAATCTCCTCGACAAAAAGCGCTGCCGACAGCCAAACGGTTAATCTCGTTAACTCATTCAGCCCGACGGCCGTATTTCCAAATTTTGGAGGCGTCATCTAATGACTATGCACCAGTTGCAGGAGATGGATCGACCATGATAATTCAAGGGTAGTGCCAGATTAGCTTGGCGCCGACAGGCACCAAACTAATCTGGCACTACCCTTGACGAGTCATGGTTGACCCAACTCCTGCTGTAGTGCGTCAGGGCTGAATGGGTTAATGGACAATTTCAACTCTGTGTTGTCCTTCTCAGTGAAAACTCTGTTGTCCACGATATTGGGTCATGGCATGCGTCTTCTTTTGCGTATCACTTTCAGTTCCCAGTGCGCAAAAACCGTCGGGCCGACGGCGGCCTGTTGACCTTTTGCGCACTGGGTTATTATTCCTTTTGGAAATGGCCAGATAGACAACCACCCAGACTGACAGATAACTGCCACGCAGGACGCAAAGTTGCGCCACCCGGCCGGACAGTAGCCATCTGTCCACCACACCCTATGACCATTGATTGGCTGCTGCCCGGAACTGGTGATCAATACCCTCCTTTGCTTCGGCATTCCAGGGTCGGATTTGTCCAGCAGAAGCTTTTAAGTGTGTGTGTGGGGGTGGGGGTGGGGGGGCTGCTGTATTCACCAACCCGATTAGGTGAGCGAAAGGTCCGCGGGCCGATTCGGCCGCCGTTGGCCCGAACACGGACGTGCGTTGGTCAACTACGGCCGACATCGGCCCGAGGACCTTTTTGCACACTTGGGACAAGTCAGATGGCTGAGACGGCCATCCCCGCCGGCTTTTAAATATCATCGTTGACTGCCATTTTTTATTTCACGTGCACGCCAAACCGGCTTTGTTACCCTGGTTAGGAAATCGGGCTTCCTCCCCAAGGGTAAGAGTGCCTCCGCCCCGACCAATGGTGCGTGCGTGTGTTGATCGTTAATTTTTAACGTCGCTTGGTGCCCATAGGGCCACCAGCGACTGTGTACGTGCGCTGGTATGTGATTTTGTAACTTTTTGGCTTGAAGCCGTAAGTCCAGAACCACAGACCTAAGCACACAAGTATACGTCTACACGGTCCACGCAGCCAACTTCGCTTAACCCGTTCAATGCCGAGAAAAAGTGAACACCATCCAGCTGCAAGAGGTATAGATCCTCATGAGCCCCCGCAGTCGCGGGGGCTCATGAGGATCTATGCCTCTTGCCGAGGCCAATTTACATCCATGCCCCTTCTACGGTTGTGGCTTTTTGCTCGTGGAATGAACAAAGCTTTCAGAATAAAACTGAAATGCGTCCAATGGCAGAAAAGGGGTTAACACCCAAGAAAAGGGGAAAATGTAATAATAATTGACGGCTATATAGCTAAACCTCTGATAGACGATGTCATGCGCTTCAGTGGGTCCTTATCTCTGAGATTAGAATAACTGCAATAGCTCACACTGAGTCTCCATTTGTCATCGTGTTTTGGCAATGGGTCAAGGGTCGTAGTTTTGGAGGCCGAGACGGCTCGTTACGATGTCCGTTTTCACAGCTGATAAAGCGCGCTATAGTAATGCCTGGTGAGCAACAATATTGGTATGATGGGTAGGCAGCAAAAGCATGATGGGTAGACAGCAAAAGAAACAAGCCAGGCTCTGCACTGGGAATCCAGTTGAGATGGCCAATGATCTAAATCGTTTTTACTCACGGTTCGATGGCAGAAACCTTAGTGATAACTGTGATGAATTGTGCCAGTCCATTGTGCCGGAACCTTTGTCAATTACTGAAGAGGAGGTAGTAAACATCTTTTCTAAGCTGAATGCACACAAAGCACCCGGACCAGATGGGTTAGGTGGCAGAGTATTGAAAACCTGTGCAGGTCAATTGGGGAAGATCTTCACTACTATTTTTCAGTTCCTGCTTGATCATCATACTGTCCCTACGGCTTGGAAATCATCAATCATTGTCCCGATTCCTAAAAAAACGAACGCTCATGAATTCAACGATTTCCGTCCAGTTGCATTGACTTCTATTTTGTCAAAATGTATGGAAAAAGTGGTGAGGAGGCATCTGTTAAATGATGTTGCCGAACTACTGGATCCATTCCAATTTGCTTACAAAAACCATAGGGGTGTGGAGGATGCATGCCTTACTCTGTACAATCTTGTATTTCAACATCTTGAGAAATCAAAGGCACATGTGAGAATTCTTTTTATTGACTTTTCTAATGCTTTTAATACTGTTGAACCACTAATGCTTTTGCAGCGTATGATGGACTTTAATGTGAACACAAACATTATTCTGTGGGTGCGAGACTTTTTGAAGGACAGGCCACAACGTGTAAATGTGCACGGCAGTCTGTCTGACCAAGTGGTGCTAAATTCAGGCTGCCCTCAAGGTTGTGTCCTCTCTCCGACATTGTTTTCTATATACACAGACCATATGCGTTGTCACACTGCCACTTCTCGTCTCTTAAAGTTCTCAGACGACATGGCCCTTGTACGCCTACTCCAAAAAGAAGACAGTTTGGCCGAGTACTTTGCACAGATAGCAGTATTAGAGTCATGGTGCAAAGATAGTTTTCTGGAAATGAATGTACAGAAAACCAAGGAACTCGTCATTGATGACAGGAAAGTTGATGATATTTTTGTACCTGTCTCAATTAATAATCAACCTGTAGAGGTGGTCACTGAATTTAAGTACCTTGGCACAGTCGTGGATAGTGGGCTGTCCTTCACTGGCAACACTGATCTGATTGTGAAAAAAGCAAACCAGCGTCTGTACCTTCTTAGGAAACTGAGAAGTTTTGATGTCAGTTCCAGGGTTTAAAAATCCGTTTATAGAAGCCTGATCGAAAGCATACTGACGTTTAACATCACTGCTTGGTATGGCAATCTCAGTATGAAAAACAGGGGCAGACTGTCACGTATCGTCAGAACAGCTGAGAAGATCATTGGCCTAGGACAGTACCCAGTAGATGATCTGTACCATAGAGCTGTCCGAAGGATAGCTGCTAGCATTGTCAATGATCCTAGTCACCCACTCTCTGATCAGTTTCAAATGCTACCATCAGGCAGACGTTTCAACATGCCACTTGCCACAAGGAATGTTTTTAAGAAGTCTTTTATTCCAACTGCTGTCTCGATTTTGACCTCTCGTTTATAACGCCGCGATAAGTATGATCTACTTAACATTACCTCCCATCTTGTGACAGATTGCTTGTGATAGATTGCTGCAATGATAATTTTTCCTGATATGCTTTTGCAGCGTTTGTTAATGTCTTATATTGTTGTTTCATGACGAGCCAAAAGGCAAATTTCTGTCGTGCCTGGACTCGAACAGACAATAAAGTTGTATTGTATTGTATTGTATTGTATATTTTTACTTTCATGAGTCATATGGACTTGACTCAGTGAAGATCTACTTGTCTGAATAACTACACTTCAGCGCAAACGAACTAAACTATAACCCAATGCGCAAAAGGCCATCGGGCCGACGTTGGCCGGCCTTTTGCGCATTGGGAATTCACTCCAAGAAAATCCCAACAATGACTGAACTACGCAACGTCAAGGTACTGACAAGTACAACGCGATAAACAATGATAGTGGTGTACATGTCCTTTTTAAGCGTGTTCCTTTCTTTTTTTGGGGGGATTTTCTCTGCATTTTACACGCTTGGCACTCACATGTTTTGGTCCGGGTTTAGAGTTCACTCATCTTTACTGACAGAGGCAACGGATGATATTAGCTTTCTTGACACGTTGATTGATGGGCGCGGCGGCTGTCGAACTACAGAGACGGTAACAAAGAAATGTCTGTTTCGGTCTTCAGTTTTGTGCAGTCTGCTCTGTCAAATGGTGGTGTACCCCCGCTTAAACTGTCAGTTCCATGGAGCAAGTGCTTGTTTCGCCACTCAGTAGCTGCCACTTAGCATCAAATGAAAACTTGAATACGCAGTCAGTCGGCCTTGATACTCAACAACAGGATGTTTATCGACCTTGCTAGTTATTCTAGAATAGCCTTGCCTCTCATCTTGAATACAGACTGAATTAGAATGATTAAAAAAGTGTATTGTCCTATGAAGGCTACATTACAGATTAGGAGGTAGATCAACCATTCAATTTAGTTCAAGGGTGGTGCCAGAATAGCTTGGCATGGCCCGCGCCTCAGGCACCAAGCTATTCTGGCACCACTACCTTTGAACTATCATAGTCAAACTAATCTCAAGCAGTAGTGTATTAGGATGAAAAGGATTAAAGACCGCATTAGACTGATTTTTTTTTTCTCTCGCCTCAACAATTTAACTGCCGGATCTGACTAAGATTCAGTGCCAGTTGACGCAGATTGTGTTTTTGCAATTTTCATTAACTCATTCTACCCCAACATCGAAATCCCCAAATTTTGCCGTTGTCCTCTGAAGACTGCATTGCAGTGCAGGACGCAGATCGACCATGATAGTTCAAGGCTGATGCCAGAATAGCTTGGCGCCCATAGGCTCCCTCTATCCCATCACTTTCAGTTCAATAAAGGTGTATTGATGTACAAGCTGTACAAGCAATCATGTCCACTGTACATGAGTTCTTTTTTCTCAGAACGGATATCTGTAGCTTCTAGACATGGACACCATTTCAAAGTACCCCTGCCGAGTATTGATTTATTCAAAACCAGTTTGTCATTCTCGGGAAGTTCATTCTGGAATTCTATTCCTGCAGAAATCAGAAACGCAAAGACTCTCACCTCATTTAGGGTCAGCCTCTTCAAACACCTAGAATCTCTGACGTAATCTAATCATTACAGTACAGGGATAACTTGCGCGTGTGTTCAGGTGTGTGAGAATGTCTGTGCGTGCGTGTGTGTGTGTGTGTGTGTGTGTGTGTGTGTGTGTGTGTGTGCGAGAGTGAGAGAGAGAGAGAGCGTCTTTTTTTTGTTTATATATATATATATATATATATATATATATATATATATATATATATATAATATATATATATATATATATATATATATATATATATATATATATATATATATACAGTGGACCATAATATTTGAGTGTCAAGAGTACATTGAATACTACATGTACTATGTATAATGTTTTTGCCTTCATATGTGTCAGTACGCGATATGTTTGGGCGCGAGCTCACTTGTGTGTGTGTGTGTGTGTGTGTGTGTGTGTGTGTGTGTGTGTGTGTGTGTGTGTGTGTGTGTGCATGCATGCTGTGTGTGTGTGTGTGTGAGAGAGAGAGAGAGAGAGACAGAGAGAGACAGAGAGAGAGCACATAATTATATACATATTTGCCTTTGCTGTATGAATTCTAATGTACTTAATGATTTTCTGTGTATTGCTTTACTTTGCATTTTTACTCATTTTATATTTTTGTGCGTACGCGTTATGCGCGTACGTATGTCTGGTGTGCGTGTCCGAGAGCGTGTGTGTATATGTGTGCGTGTGTGTCTAAGTGCGTGCGTGTGCAAGTTTGTGTTTGTGTGTGTGAGCGTGCGTGTGCGTGCGTATGTGCGTGCGTGCGTGCGTGAGCGAGTGCATACATGCGTCAGTGTGTGGTATGTGTATGTTTACATGTCTATGTCATTTATGTAGTAGATGTAGCAACGGCAAGTTTGAAAACTGGTCCTGTTACCAATAACTTCTACCGTTGGAAAATAAAGGTTCATTGTTCATTGTTCATTGTTCTCTCTCTCTCTCTCTCTCTCTCTCTCTCTCTCTCTCTCTCTCTCTCTCTCTCTCTCTCTCTCTCTCTCTCTCTCTCTCTCTCTCTCTCTCTCTTGTTTGCAAGGTCACATTTCACCATCCTGCCATGAGGCTTTTGTGTCAAAGAAAGTAAGACGGCCCTGCTTTAACCCTTTGGCTGTCGGTAGCGGCATTTGCCGCGATGATTCCTGCACTGAGGAATCATCGCGACAAAAACCGCTGCCGACAGCCAAAGGGTTAACGGGATCGAATTTCACAGGACTTAACGTTAATGAAAACAAGCCAACCACGCTTGAATCTGTCTATTGCCGAAGAACAATACGGAGATAAAACTGACAGACTAAGTATGATTGCTATTGTCCTGCTGTTAGGACTCTGTCGCGTGCTTGTGCCGTGTGCCAATAGCTATGGCCTGTCTGATCTCACAAAACAGTTTTGTTAAGTCATTTATTATTCAGTATAGGGGTGTGCTCAACCACGGGCTATTGCGTTTGTTACAAATCCTCATTGAAACGTGTAATGAAATGTACGCTTGCATCATTTCATCGGAATTGTCTTCCACCACATTATTACTTTTGTTTCAGTACTTTTTAAATTTGTCTTTAAGTGTTGTTCATGTTGGACGACGACACAAACACACACACATATAAAAACACACCAAAAGGTAGTAATTAGGCGTAATTAGCCCCAATGTTCAGCTGCAGTATGTTGACATAATAATAACACACTTAATTCATTCTGCCCCGACACACCACCGCAGGGCATGGATCGAGCATGATAGTTGAAGGGTGGTGCCAAAATAACTATCATGCTCGATCTGTCTGTAGAATTGTAATACAGTCCTTCAGAATGCAACTTTAAAGTAAAATTTAGGGATTTCGTTCCTGGGGCAGAATGTGTTAAAGCGACCTACTCCAGGCAGTACAGGGTTCATTGTTTGCGATATCTTCTTTATACTCATTTTTAGTACGTCTTATAACAATGCTGGACAAAAGGACTGACGTAATGCACTACTGGCATTGAAAGGATATAACTGCAGGTCTGGAAAGGCAAACTGTAAGTCAGTGTAACTTGGCTGAAACAGTTCGTTCGCCGGTGCATGGTACTGGGTGCGTTTAGTGAGCCGCGGCGAAATCCTGTTACATTACACACACACTGAGCAGGCCCGGATCTAGAGGGGGCAGTGGGGTCAATGCCCCCCCTCCCCCAGACCCCAAATTTGTTAAAATGCTATATCAAAGTCCCTTTTTGGAGGTGTTTGCCCCCCCCCCCACCACCACCACCACCCCCCGTCTCCCCTACTGTTTGATTTATGGGCCCTCCCCCCCCCCCCCACTGTTTGACTTTTTGGTGCCATCTCCCCCCCCCCCCACCCCCTGCTGTTTGACTTTTTGGCGCCTGCCTAACACCCCCCCCCCCCCCCCCCGTCAGTTTCCCCCCCCCCCCCCCACTGACTTTTTCGGCGCCCGCCTACCCCCCCCCCCCCCCCCCGTCCCCCCTCCCGCCCCCTCCCCCCCCCCCCCCCCACTGTTTGATTTTTCGGCGACCGCCTACCCCCCCCCCCCCCTTGTTTGATTTTTCGGCGATCGCCTACCCCCCCCCCCCCCCTTCACTGTTTGATTTTTCGGCCCCTGCGGAAACAAGATCTAGCGTGATGGAGGCCTTTTGTATGAGGTTCAAGGTCCCAAACAAGAAGTTTGGACCCCCCCCCCCCCCTTGGAGGTAAGTGATCCGGGCCTGCTGAGGTTGCTTAGCGGAAGTACGCCGGCCTGCCGTTCCGTTCCGTTCCTAAACTGAAATACATGTCAACTACCTCCACTGCTAGCGCCAAAAGGGGCTCCGCCTTATAGAGACGCCGTCTGCAAAGCATTACGCACAAGCTGCTTGTCCGGCTGCAGGGGCGGTCGATCGTGATAGTTGGACGGTTGTGTCTGATTGGCTTGGTGGATAGTGACCTATTAGTTGGCTGATCACATTTTAATCCCTTCACTGCCGAGAAAAATTAAACGACGCCCAACTGCAAGAGGTATAGATCCTCATGAGCCCCCACGGTCGCGGGGGCTCACGAGCCTCTATGCCTCTTGCTGAAACCGTATTGTAGCCATGTTCCTTTGACGGCTAGGGATATTTGAACTCACGGTGATGCCAAAACGCAGTCTGCCTCCACTGTCAGCGAAGGGGTTAAAAAAAGAAACAACAAGCAGGCGAATCTGGCACTGCCTTTGAAACATAACGATGGATCCGTCTCCAGCAACTGGTATATGCCTTGATAGGTAGGGAGAGATTATTAGAGGCGCCACCCCCAATGCGCAAAAGGCCATCGGGCCGACGTCGGTCGCCGTTGGCCCGCGCACGGCCGTGCGCGGGCTAACGGCGGCCGACGTCGGCCCGATGACCTTTTGCGCATTGGGTGGCTCTTGAAGCACGTTTGAGCTGAGAGATTGAAGGGACGGTGTTAATCCGGCACTATCGTCACGGCTATCGCGATCGATCCGTTTCTCCAGTTGAGTAGACGGCTGCCGTTCCTAAGCAATTAACGTGAGGTTATCAAATAATCATAAGCTCAGTGGCCACAGAAACCAGGCGCAGCTAAACGGGGCACACATGTATGTCGATCAAATCTCTCGACACTTTGTTTTTTAGTCTTCGCGTTCGTTTTGTCTTGCAAACCTTTGCCTTGCAATCTATTAAAACCATTCTATTTTTTGTTATTGTGTGATGTGATAGGATCACACAATGAAGTGTTTTCAATGCAGTTTGAAAAGAAAGTGGATTGTCTTGCAATTTTATTAAAACATTTTATTTCTTGTTATTGTCTGGTGTGATAGGACCACACAATGAAGTGTTTTCAATGCAGTTTGAAAAGAAAGTGGATTGTCTTGCATATTTATTAAAACCATTTTATGTCTTGTTATTGTCTGGTGCAATAGGACCACACAATGAAGCGTTTTAAAAGAAAATGGATTGTCTTGCAATTTTATTAAAAACGTGTTTTTTCTTTTTATTGTCTGGTGTAATACTAATAGGACAACACAATAATGTGTTTCCAGTGCAATTTGAACAGAAAGCCGATTGTCTTGTCTGGCGTAATAAGACCACACAAAGGAAGTGTTTCCAGTGCAATTTGAACAGAAAGCCGATTGTCTTGTCTGGCGTAATAAGACCAAACAAGGAAGTGTTTTCAGTGCAATTTGAACAGAAAGTGGATTGCTGTGGCAGCGCAATAAGCAGTGCACTACCTAGAGAACAAGCCCGGTACAGGGTACCAGCACCTTAACAGTCCTTCTGTGGCTACACTTATTGCAGAATTATTGTTTCGTTCTCTGGGATTTTCTTGTTGTCCATCAGCATTTTGCCATGACCATTAGGTACAACTATAGTTGTATCTACTGGTCATGGCAAAATCCTGATGGTCAAAATCCAGTATGTAAAGGTCCTCGGGGCCACGGCGGCCGCAGTGGGCCCGCGCACGGCTGTGCGCGGGTCCACTGCGGCCGTCGTGAGCCTGATGACGTTTTGCTGCTGGGGTAGTAGTAATACTTCAAATAAAATAGTTCAAAAAGTTAACGCTTGTATAAGGAAATGCATAGTGCCATTTAGACTCTAATGGTCAACGTCTACTTAATTCTAACAAAAGTTTCCCGTAAATTCCATGAAACTGTTTCTGTCATACTGGCTACTTGTCTTTTAAGGACCCCACACTGCGTTTATCTAGCGGTGAACATTAATAATAACCGTGCAGGCTGGATCTTTGATATATATCCTTCTGAGGTACATGGACATAATATGGGCTTAATAATTCTAGCCACCACAAGGCTTTCTTCAGATTTTATGCGCACCTGAAACCGGAAGGATTTATGAGGATCAATGCCACATACACAAAGAAAATATTTCAAGTTGTTATTTACGAGAGCTTTTTGCTCGTGGCTTAAATGACACTTAATTTTCTTTGCCACTAACGGCACTTGACTGCAGTCTTCTGCTTAAAACTAGATAGACGTCCTCTTGCTAAGGATCTGAGATATACAGTGAAAGTCTGTCACAAGCACAAGAGGCATAGAATGAAGTCAGTAAAACTATTGACGCAAGGGTTTCGTATGAAAAGAAAACTAAGAAGAGAGGTGGAAAGCCCTTTAAGTACATGTAAAATGAAACACAACGTTGAGTTTCATTTTTCGTGTACTTTAAAGGGCTTTCAACCTCTCTTCTTACTCTTTAATTTTTTTTAACAAGAGACATAGATTCCCATGAGCCCCTGCAGAAGGCAGGGTCACATGGGGATCTATGTCTCTTGGAGAGAACGTGTTGTGCAAAACCTGTACAGTAAGTGGATATTCTTCTTGAATATGAAGTATGATCGAGGGGTCGTCGCCAAGCCAGTAAACGGCACAACACAGATCTGCTTGGGATAGATTGTAGTCAGAGCTACGCACAGGCATCAGATGATCGCTGCGAAATCGACCACCTCTATAACACTGGTAGTAGGAAATAGCACGAAGTGTTATTTGCTACTACCCGTGTTATAGAGGTGGTCGATTTAGCAACGATCATCCGATGCCTGTGGTGCAACTTCTAAAGGTTACATTATTACTGGGGGCCTCTCAGTCTGGCCCTATCGGCTTCAGACCGTAAGATCAGTACACATTTCTAACGGACATTTTCATTATTGTTCTCTGCTTCTGGCCGGTTTATTGTCCCGTAATATCCCGGAGGTGGGGGGGGGGGGGCGTGGGGGGTGGGGGGAGGGTGTGTGTGTGTGGGGGGGGGGGGGTGTCACGTACAACAAGTGTTGCTTCAATTTATTTACCCCACCGATGTGATTTTTCGATTCAGTCTGTGATTCACACCCACTTTCACTATGGAGACTCTGACGGGGTTGTTCACGTGGTAGAGTTAGAGCCTAGTGCCCAAAAGGTCAGAAATTCGAACCTTGGGGGGAGGAGTGGGGGAGGGAGTGGGGCGAAAGGAGTAGGGGTTTAAACATTATTCTGACTTTTTTTTATAAGTATCACGTCAACAATTCTGGCCCATGTCAACTTATCGCTAACGATAAACATGGGGGGGGGGGGGGGGGGGGGGGGGGAACTCAGTAATCTAAATCCATCTCTGCCGGAATGCGGCACATGACAAACCAAATTCAAGAAGCATAGATCATCATGAGATCACCCAGACACTGAGGTTCATGCGAATCCATGCTTCTTCCTGGGTTCTTTAAAAGTCATTCAAGGCACCCAGCATCAATAGCTGCGAAAGTGTCCTATAGCATTGCCGGCGGCAGTGATATACGACACTTTCGCAGATATTGATGGTTGGTTAGTTCGGGGTTTAACGTCCACGGCACTGAAGTGATAATGGACGGCCCTGACGGGCGGGTTATGGGGGACAGGGAAATCTATTACCTATGGAGTACGACCTGAACACTGATCAACTCAGGCGCACTCCAACTGTGCCACTTTGATTTACCAGGACCTTTCAATGGACATGCTATTGAACAGCTCGTCTGTTCCCCCTGAATTGCGAGTCCAGCTACCGGGGCCGGGACGGGGATTCGAACCCACGACCCGGCGATTCCCTTCGCTCTCCTGCTCTGACGCTTTACCGCCTGAGCTATTTCGGACTCGTGAGATATTGATGCGGGGCGGCGGCTCTTAAATGACTTAATGCATCCGTGTGCCTCAGGCACACGATGTTATCAATACGAACAGTAAATCTGTGCTGGCAATATAGAGGTGAACGTTCTTTGACTGTACATAACGTGTGTAGAAAATCCCTAACAGTCACTTTTCGTGTGAAGTCTTCATCGGCTTGACGGGGACGGTGGTTCAATGAGTCTGATTTGAGCTCCACCGTCTCAAATGTCTTCCAGGGTGTCACGCTTGGCTAAACCGTCGTGCCGTTTACAGTTGCCACTTAGTGATAAGACTGAGCCGCACAAGCCACATGACAACAAAGACTACAACTAAGTAAAGAAGTACCCAACGGAGAAAGAAACACGCTTAGAAAAGACGGGTACAACACAATTTATTAATATTTCGGGTAAATACCCTTTGTCAAAATAGACAAACAAACAAACATAGAGATTAGCCGCTACTTATCTTCAATGGCAGAAGGAATGTGGCACATTCCTTCTGCCATTGAAGATAAGTAGCGGCTAATCTCTATGTTTGTTTGTTTGTCTATTTTGACAAAGGGTATTTACCCGAAATATTAATAAATTGTGTTGTACCCGTCTTTTCTAAGCGTGTTTCTTTCTCCGTTGGGTACTTCTTTGCATATTACACGCTTGGCAGTCACCTTTTTGGTCTGGATTGATTTACAACTAAGTAGACTGATCGTCTGGTGGCGAATCTGCAGAGATAGTAAAGGATTTTCATGTTATGTTTGCCTGTGCTTACACCCCATAACCAAGTTCAGGGTTATTAGATCAAATAGCTTTGGTGTCTAGGAACTAAACTATGATGTGATTATCAGTCCGCGACGATGTCCACAAATGTGTGCTAGTGTCTAATGATGGAACTTACGGCTCAGAGCCGTAAGGCCCTAAATCGCAGACCAAGGAAAGTTTTCTCTTTTTACTCTGAAACTCCCAGAACTATAAAGTTGAAGTCATTTAGCTCTGGGAGTTTTAGAGTTAAAATCGCGCCTGCAGCCAACAGTATCACTACAGATTACTACAGCTATATGCAAGGATGAATATTCGACAAATTAGGATTGTAAAGTTTGTATTTCTTACATACATGCAACGTCGACAGCGTTCCTAAAATATGAGAGCTTCACGAAGTAATAAATTTGAATGTAATAATAAATTTTTGGGTCCTTTTTTTTTCTATGTTTGTTCGTTTGTTGAATGTTTGTCTGTCTGTCTGTGTGTATGTATGCATGTATGTATGTGTGTGTGTAGGCTATGTATGTATGTACTGTGTTGTGTTGTTTGATTGTTTGTTTGTTTTCTTGAAGAAACATTCTTCAATTGTATCTTTCCGCATAACCTGATCTATTTCTTCGACCTTTGTGCACAGAGCGTCCGCAGCACGTGATACACACAACACAGAATGGACTGTAAGAAGCAGGATGCCGCCTTGGCCCAGAGCTGCGCCCAGAAGCTGGCCACCACTACAGACCCGATTGAGCGGTTCAAATGCATGGCTTTGAAGAAAGGCGTGGTTGGCATCAAAAGTCTCGGCAAGTAGGTCTGTGGGTGTTTGTTGGTAAAAGGGTGAAGGCGTGGGTTCAGAGTGTGTATCTGGATGGCACACAATCACCCGCCCACACTGGTTACTTCGCTCGATCCGTTACGCATGTGTAGCGGATCGAGGGAACCAACCAGTGTGGGTGGATGATCGTGTGCAAAAGCTTTCGCTCACACTCAGGTTACCTCCCCCCGATCAGCTACGCATGCATAGGCGACCAAGAGAGGTTACCAGTGTGCCTGGTTGATTGTGAGGAAAATCAGCCGGTTGACAAAGATAATTTGAAATTCACTTTAAATCACTGCCCGTCTCACAAGGTGACATCTTTAGCGAGATTTTCATTAAAATACAACGCCAAACAAGCTTTCCACAAAATGCAAAGAAGTACCCAACGGAGAAAGAAACACGCTTACAAAAGACGGGTACAACACAATTTATTAATATTTCGGGTAAATACCCTTTGTCAAAATAGACAAACAAACAAACAGAGAGATTAGCCGCTACTTATCTTCATTGGCAGAAGGAATGGCTTTTCTAAGCGTGTTTCTTTCTCCGTTGGGTACTTCTTTGCATATTACACGCTTGGCAGTCACCTTTTTGGTCTGGATTGCTTATTTCCACAAAATGGACTTACTGTCTTTCGCCGTCACAGGTCAGACATGCCTAAGCACATGAGACACTGAAGCTTAGGTTTATAACTAAAAGTGAATTTCGAATCAATCTTGTGTTTCCCTCTGCCTACAGGCATTTGACACCAAAACGAAAGTAAAAAGAATTTCAGGTCATTCTTTTGTCATCATCCGCCAATGAGACTGATTTGGTGGGTTGGATCTGTAATTTTGTTGAAAAGCAGGGTTTTTCTTTCCGCGGCAGGTTGTTTCTGAATTTACCTTATTGTAAATCAGTATTCCTCACCACGCCAATCTGGCTCTACCATTCAGCTGTCACTGCCGATGTTCCTCCCACAGCTTGTAGGCAGTCATACACTGACGAGCAAAAGAAATGCATCATTGGAATCGTAGGAAACACTGCAGTGTTTCCGACGATTCCAATGATGTCGCATTTCTTTTGCTCATCAATATAGATGCCTCCAGAAATTCCTTATAGAAATCAGCATTAGATGTGATTGATTTATACGGACTGTAAATCGACAATTCTAGCGCTTTGAAAATATCAGGACTTGACAGATTAACACATTCTAGACGTGCCACATCCGGATAGGCGGCTTTTTCATCGTCTTCTTCTTCTTTGTGATTGTGATGGCCGTTTGTAGAGAGTATATTATCCCAATGTGTATCTTTTCCAGTAAGTTCCGCATCATGGATAACTCCGGGGACCGGAAGCTGTCGTGGGAGGAGTTCGTGGTGGGGTGCGAAGAATTGTTGCGGGGGACGAGAGGGATGTCAAAGCAGGAGCTGGAGGCGGTCTTTAGAGCATTCGACAGGGATGGCAGCGGCACCATGGACTATGGGGAGTTCTTGGCTGCAGTGCGGGTAAAGAGAAGGATCATTGTTACTGATAGGCCACATGTCTATCACAACATATCGATGGTGTTCGCAATGCAAGTCAGGTCAAGGAAAAAAACAAAACTTTATTTATCCCAGACAGGTCAAGGAAAAAAAACAAAACTTTATTTATCCCAGTCAGGTCAAGGAAAAAAAAAAAAAAACTTTATTTATCCCAGTCAGGTCAAGGAAAAAAACAAAACTTTATTTATCCCAGACAAGGCCAATTCCAATTTGGAATTGCCCCTGTGTGGGATAAATATGTTTTTCGACTTGCCATGACTTCCAAACTCTTAGCTAACAAATCTGTGTTTTCGAGAAACGCACAAAACACTGTTTACGTTTTCGTCAAAACATGTGATCCCATATGATATGGCTTTCTTCACAAGGCGGTTATGATGATTTTCTGTTCAGCTACAGGTTCGAGATTTCGTAAGAAAATGGGGGGAAAATCAAACAATCAACCGCATCAAAACATGATTTTGCAACTAATTCACTGGACACCAGAAGACATAAAACTTATTCATCATTGAATATTACTAGCTAGAGAAGACGTGTTCGAAGGACCGGACCTTTGCTTACAGGGTTGCCAACGATACAACAATGGACGGGGTGGGGGTGGTGGTGGTGGTGGTGGTGGTGGTGGTGGTGGTATCCGTGAGAATCCAGGCATCTTGCTGATCTCATTCATATCCTTGGTCCTCAGCCATCAGGTATCTGACAATAAATCTGCCAAAGCCGGTTTCACAGACACACGAGTCTGATTTTCTATACCCTGTCAATTGATAGGTTTAACTCCTTTGAGACGTACAGCATCCGGGTACGCGGCAAACAGCCGCATTTCCGTATACAGCACGTCTCGAATGAGTTAACACATTGAACCCTAAATCCCCGAATAAGGTGTCCCGTGACGACTGCAGCTTTAAATACAAGTCCAGGGACATGTCTGGCATGCGGACCTTGACAGTTCAAGGACAGTCGGAATAGCTTGGCGCCTACAGGCGCCATGCTGTTATGGCACTGCCCCTGAAGTATCATGATCAATCCGTATCCTGTTTTAGTCCGTAAGCGCTTAACCCTTTGGCTGTTGGTAGCGCTTTTTGTCTCGTGCAGGAAACATCGCGATGAAAGTGCTTCCGGCAGCCAAAGGGTTACTGAGTAACAAGTTAGATGTTGACGGTGGTTTTGTAGGCCTAATAATCATTGTCTGTTTGCACGTATTCCAGCCCCCGATGAGTGATATGCGAAAACAGCTAGTGATCAAAGCCTTCGCCAAGATGGATAAGTCGGGTGATGGCATAGTCACTGTGGATGACATGGTGGGGGTGTACAACCCCAAATTCCACCCCAAATTCCAGAACGGGGAGTGGACACGCAACGAAGTCTTCAGGGAGTACCTCAAAAGCTTCGAGGCTGAGGACAGTAGGGATGGAAAAGTGAGTGGCGTTTGATTGATTGATTGATGGATGGATGGATGGATGGATGGTTGGTTGGTTGGTTGGTTGGTTGGTTGATTGATGGTTGGTTGGTATCTTAATTACTTAGCCAGTTACTTTGTTAACTTGTTTGTTTGTTTGTTATTAGCCCTTTGCTTGTCAGTAGCGGTATTTGTCGCGATGATTCCTACGGAAATAACTGCGGCAAATCGCGCTGCTGACACACTAAGGTTTAAACTTTCTTGTCTGCAAGTATCTGGTTAAAGATCCTGTTAAAACAGGGCGACCACTCGTCCGTTGAAGAAGTGGTCGCCCTGATTTAACAAGAAGGTAAATCCGGAAAGGGGGGACGGGGGACCGGGGGTGGTGGTGGGGTGGCGGGGTGATGGTGGGAGTGGTTAGTACATGTAATTTGCTCACAGGGTTTACACCAGTTCTTGCGTAGAAGACAGCAGGAGACTGAACCTTTTAAGCTGTCTTGTGGTTATGCGGATTGTATAAGTTATTATCATCATTGACTTCTTTGTCAGCATAAATCTATTGTGTTTTTATTATATTGCAGCTGAAAAACATGTTCAAAGATCAGATATCAATTCTTCAAGTTGTTTCCATTTGTGTCTGCTAGGTTACAATCGAAGAATGGATGGATTACTACTCTGGGGTGAGCGTCAGTATAGACGATGATGCGTACTTCAGTCTCATGATGTACAACTGCTGGGGGGTCAAGGCCGTGGACTGAGTGCCCGTGGCGTCATAATAGCATCTCTGTTGCAGTATTGGCAGCTCATTTCGTAAGTGTCAAATAACTTCTCTGAGTCAGAATTAAACTGGAACAGTCGTGTTGGAGCAAGGGACGTAATTTCACTCCACCTCGTCCGTGCTACAGTACTATATCAATCTGCATGAGACATGTAAAATTTAGATGTGACATATCAGTCGTAGGAGCTCACAACTGGTCAGTAAGCAGAATGTCCTCGGGCCTCCGTCGGCCGCAGTGGACCCGCGCACCACGGGCCTACTGCACATCATCTTTCCTCATAAGGAGAGTCTTATTTCGTACTACTTGTATTATTGATAATGGAAACGAAAGAAACTGCTTTTGCAGCTGCACAACAGACTTTGTTAAAAAAAAATCAGAGGCAGGTAAAAAAAAAAAAATGCGCATATTTCGAGGAATACAGTGGATTAAAAAAAATAAACAATCCAGACCAAAAAGGTGACTGCCAAGCGTGTGAAATGCAAAGAAGTACCCAACGGAGAAAGAAACACGCTTAGAAAAAACGGTACAACACAATTTATTAATATTTCGGGTAAATACCCTTTGTCAAAATAGACAAACAAACAGACATTAGCCGCTACTTATCTTCAGATGCAGAAGGAATGTGGCAACTGAAGGTGACGTAAAAAGAAAAAGAAAAGAAAAGGAAAGGAAGAACAAAAGTAAAAATGACGTCAAAGAAAAAAATCGTAAGAGAAAGACTCCGAGAGAAACTAAACACGAGAGACAAGATTGTGTGTAAGCGCGCGCAGGAGCGAGCAAAAGTAAATGCGCGTGTGTGAGGCCGGGGAGAGAGAGAGAGAAGAGAGACAGCGAGAGAGAGAGAGGGGGGGGGGGGGGAGAGAGAAAGAGAGGAGAGAGAGAGAGCATCTGAAGATAAGTAGCGGCTAATGTCTCTGTTTGTTTGTCTATTTTGACAAAGGGTATTTACCCGAAATATTAATAAATTGTGTTGTACCGTTTTTTCTAAGCGTGTTTCTTTCTCCGTTGGGTACTTCTTTTCAGTGGATTAAAAGCCCAGACAAAAATGCGATATCGCATGTTTGTCCGGGCTTTTAATCCACTGTTTTCCTCGAGCATGTACGTACAGTTCTGACTTACTTCTGATTTCCGGAAATCGTCTATTTTCAGCCTTGTCGGACTGGAGATGTTTAATAGAAAAATCTGACACAGATAATGTAAGCGTTTCTGCTCACATTACTCTAATTTATTGTATAAATTCACTCTGGGCACTTTTCCCGGGAAATGGATCAGCCAGATCTTGAAGCTAATGTAGCACTACCCCAGATCTATCGTGGCGGATCAGCTCCCTGGTGCACATGCTTTCTAGATGCCTCCCGAAGTTGCGAAAGTCCGGATGAGACGTGCATTACCAACATGTGTTAACCATTTGTCTGTCGGTAGCGCTTTTTTTTTTGTCAAGGTGATTCCTGAAGGAATCACCTTGACAAAAAAAGCGCTACCGAAATCCATAGGGTTAAATTTAGTTGAAAACAGGGAAAACAATTGTTCATTCGAAACTTTCATCTTTGTTTTGTTTTTCTGTTTCAGATCTGGTCTACTCCTCGGGGTCGCATTCATGTTCATAAAACATGCTTTATATGCTACATGCTACATATATTCGGGAAGAGAGGGAACTGGGATTTGGGAAGGGAAGATTTGTGGTTCTGTGCATTGTTACCATTGTTCATTTCTTAACACGTTCCAGTCATGACGATTTGTTCTTTTGTTCCAAGCGAGTGTAATAAACATGCAGCGGGGGGGGGGGGGGGGGGGGGGGGGGAGCAGTTGGCGCTGGAATCCTAGCTAGAGTTCCACATCGGAAAAAAGTGCAGCGTGTACGATTTAACCCATTGTGTCCCAGGTACAAAATACCCACATTTTGGAGTTGTCCTCTGAGGACTGCATTAATTATAATTCAGGAGACAGATCGACCATGATAGTTAAAGGGTGGCGCCAGAAAAGCTTGGCGCCTATAGGCGCCAAGCTATTCTGGCACCATCCTTGAACTATCATAGCCAATCCATATCTTGCTGTGGTGTGTTGGGACTAAATGAGTTAATAGGTGCACAGTTTGATGGAATATCACCTTATGTGAACATTAAACCGCACTGTATAGTTATGCTATGATTAAAACACTTGTGTGATATGAAGTATTGGCTGATACACATCTGCCAAATTGTTTGCTTGGCGTAGAAAAAAGGGCTATCAATCATGAGACAGTGTTACATAAACACGTTGAATCATCTGAAGTTATGCGTCTATTAAACCGGGCACTATATATACAGTATAGTTATGCCATTGTAAGGACATGTTTGCGATGTGTAGTACGTGCATAAATAGCATGCAAGTTGTTTTCTTAGACTTCTAGAGTGAAAAATAGAACAAGCCTTCAATCATGACACAGTGTTACAATACGAAAACATAACAAATTCAGTATTTGGACTACGTTCCGGTTTAGGAAATAGACCGACCATGACAGTTTGAGTGTGACGTCAAAATGCTTTGAATGGACGCCAGTCTGTTTTAGCTGAACATCACCCTTGACCTCATGTATCTTGGTCGATCCGTCTCCTGTTGTATGTCAGGGATGAAAGGGCTATGATCGAATCACCCTCTATGGCAAAATCAGTCAAAATTGTACACTAGAACCTGATTTTGAGTTATGACCTGTTTTGCAAGGAAACAAAAGTTGCGGTCAAATACAGGTGCTGTCCCGAGAGAAGTCTTGAAGAGCACAAAGTGTCACCTGTCATTAAGACCACCATTTAGATGGCTACAGCCACAGTCACAGCTACAGCCACCTAAATGATGGTCTTTAATGACAGGTGATCTCTCAAACGGGTGGTCACTTAATACAGGTTCTGCTTTACAGAACGGCAGAAAATCAAAAGACATTAGATCACCAGTTTCCATCAACTATGAAAGGCAGACATCATGCATCATAGTGCCTGTCCGAGCACACCATTATTTAGAAGAGATCTTTTCATGACTGAAAATTACGTTGTCCTCGTCTGACATTGCAAAAGACATTAGATCACCAGTTTCCATCAACTATGAAAGGCAGACATCATGCATCATAGTGCCTGTCCGAGCACACCATTATTTAGAAGAGATCTTTTCATGACTGAAAATTACGTTGTCCTCGTCTGACTTTGCCTGAATTAAAATTGTTACCGTTTTGAAAATTCAGTGTTCTATTGTGTTCATGTTGTTATGTGCTTCATCTCTGCTGTAGAAGCGTTATTTTCACAACTCTTCAGCATTTCCATAACTGTTCAGCATTTTCATAACTCTTCAGTATTTGCATAACTCTTCAGCATTTCCTAAACGGCCAGGCCTTAACTTTACAGCATTTCTTTGACATGAAAATATGATTCTTGCGCATCGCATTCTGCTACCGGTACTGTAAACAGTACCGAGGGCTACATGCATTTGGGGTGTGTGTGTGTGTTGGGGGGCGGGGGGAGAGGTATTATATGTAGAGAGATATGAAATGTGTACAAAGTGTTTAAACGACTTTGTTTCCACACGATGTGGAGTTTTTATTTTAGAAAGCAAAATTCAAGATATAAAGGCAATGACTAAAAGGTCTGAAATTTGCTAGGTTCTTATCGAAATGGTGTTTTTTTACATTTTTAATCAGTAAGGGCACAAGATAGGGATCATGGATTATTAAACAATGGTCGTAATTTGTGGCTATAAAACCTACCCTCATGTGTAGCCTGAGGCTTCTACATGCATTTGGGGGTGGGTGTGTGTGTGTGTGTTGGGGGTGGGGGGGCGGGGGGGAGTGATATTATATGTAGAGAGACATGAAATGTGTAGGAAATGTCAAGTGTTTTTAAAAACGACTTTGTTTCCACACGATGTGGAGTTTTTATTTTAGAAAGGGGAATTCAAGATACAAAGGCAATGACTGAAAGGTCTGATATTTGATAGGTTCTTATCGGAATGGCGTTTTTCACATTTTTATTAAGGGCACAAGAGAGGAAACATAAATTATTAAACAATGGTCGTAATTTGTGACTATAAAATCTACCCTCATCTGTGGTCTGAGAACTGCGTTAACCCTTTGGCTGTCGGTATCGCTTTTTGTCGAGGTGATTCCTGCAGGAATCACCTCGACAAAAAGCGATACCGACAGCCAAAGGGTTAATTTTGTCGAAATCGTGCGTAGGCCTTTCCACAGAAAATACTCATGTTCAAAGCGGTCTTTTTATGTATTGCAATGTGAAGTATTACGCTGTAACGTTCTCTGTGTGTCGTTTTTCAGTTCCACTTTTGTCATACGATCTCTATCAAGCTATCTTTTCGCCATGGACTAAGTGCATTTCAGTGTTCTGCTTTGAAAAGCGGAAAATATGTGTTATAAATCAACAATGGGGGACAAATTTGTCTGTAATATTTATTTCTATACACCTACATTTTTTGTTATTGCACATTTGTATGTTTCCAGCTTGAAGTTTTTGTTGTATGCACAGATTATATATAATATATAAGGTCCTATAACTTGATGCCATGCCTCTAATACGCAATTTAAAGCTATTTTCACGGATGAAAATAAATCACTTTGGACTGAAAATGTGCCTGCATAATTATATGACTGTTTATGTTCAGTTCTGTTGCGACCGCGCGCGCGTGCGTGTGTACATTGTGTGTGTGTGTGTGTGTGTGTGTGTGTGTGTGTGTGTGTGTGTGTGTGTGTGTGTGTGTGTGTGTGTGTGTGTGTGTGTGTGTGTGTGTGTGTGTGCAAAGATAAACACACACAGACTCTTGAATAATACACACCCAAAACGCATAAAAACACATGCATACACAATACTGCACGTAAAAAAAAAACAACCAACAACACATGAATATTCAAGCTTTAAGAGTACATACTAGTATGTTTTTGCAATATTTATTTTCAATTTTACAAAACGATTAGATGGACACGTACATATTGGGTGTCAGTATTAAAATGAGTATTGCTTTCAATGTTGTTTTGAAGCTCTCTTAGTAGCCTAACTAAGGGATTTTCAAGGAAATATTTACAAAAAAATCTAAAGATTGACGAAGAAGAAGAATTAACTATACGAATATGAATGATGTGAGAAAATTATTTTACATCGACTGTAGAATTTCATAAGCATCAAATTTTACATTCCAGGGGCGGATCAGTTACCTCGACTGCTGGTTCCCACATTTTGTTTGGGACCTTCAATCTGACACAAAAGGCCTCCCAGACGCCAGACCTTCTTCCAATTCCACATTGCCACATTGTTGCCACATTCCTTTTGCGAATGAAGATAAGTAGCGGCTGATCTCTCTGTTTGTTTGTCTATTTTGACAAAGGGTATTTACCCGAAATATTAATAAATTGTGTTGTACCCGTCCTTTCTAAGCGTGTTTCTTTCTCCGTTGGGTACTTCTTCTTCCAATGGCCGGAAAATCAAACAACGAGGTGGGGCGGGAGGGTGGAGGGGAGGGAGGGAGAAGGCGTGTGTGTCAAGACTCAAAGACACTTTCACC
Organism: Semisulcospira habei; assembly: GCA_036245525.1. Lineage (NCBI taxonomy): Eukaryota > Metazoa > Mollusca > Gastropoda > Semisulcospiridae > Semisulcospira > Semisulcospira habei. The sequence continues at coordinate 157,428,279 of BTPG01000005.1, forward strand.
ACTCGACAAAATATCAAACAACGTTCGGGGGGGGGGGGGGGGGGGGAGGGGAGGGGGGGTTGTAGCGTGTGTCTTGAAACACGCCACAAAATCAAACAGGGCGGAGAAGGGGGGCGAGGGGGATACAAACACCCCAAAAGAAACTTTGCTATGGCATATATGGCTTATTAAAGAACTTATTTATTTATTTATGTCGAGGCAACTGCGGAGGCTCATGAGGATCTATACCTGTTGCAGTTGGGTAGGGATTACGTTTTTTAGGCACTGAACGGGTTAATTAATGCAGTATTCAGCTGCCGACGGTTCAGCTGCTGCTTACCTTGCGTTGCCCTCTCATTTCTAACACAATATAAATGCTTTTAAGTGAAATACGCCATGAGTTGAAATATAACAATCTGTCAAGATTTATTTCATTTTCTAAACGATACAGTACTATCACAATGTTACGTGGTTGTGTTGTGTGAATTTACTGGATTATTCTGGAAATCTGTGATAGTATGAAAGACCGTGTTAGGAAGTATGTGTGTACATTTTATGAGAGACGAAGTGTCAAAAGTGTTGATGTATTGTAGAGGAGACAGTGTATCAGTTTTGGTGCATTTGTGGATGCATTGTGCGGAGATCGTATCGCTGCATAAAATATTGTTGGAACTGTTACTCCAGTGTGGTCTACAACCTTGTGCTACGTGTGACGAGTTGCAGCTGAGTGAAGTTTCTTTACATGAACCCTACGTGCTTGCGTCTGGTGTGGTTGCATCATACTACGACTACGACAACCACGTAACACACAATGACATAAAAACAGCGAATACAGCGACAAACAACGAGGAGACAGTGTGACGCCTTGCATGGTTCGGTACACCAACAACTTCCTAACACCCCATCTTTTTTTCGTCAGAAGGAGAGGCAATGTCACAATAACTGTAGCCACAAGGTCACACTTCCTAAATTTTGAAAGTGTCACTTAACGATTGTGTACCAGTTGCGGGAGATTGATGGACCATGATAATTCAAGGGTAGTACCAGATTAGCTTGGCGCCTTCAGGCGCCGCAAAGCTAATCTGGCACTACCCTTGAATTACCATGGTCCATCCCTGTCCTAATGTAGGGCGTTGGGGCTAAATAAGATATGTTTCGTTCTTCAGTTACTTTGTGTGGTCTATGAAACAGTTACGTTGATTGGTCGTACGTGAGCGAAACCACAGGCACGGTAGTTGCGTCATTGCTTTACCTCCTAAAAAGGTAAATAGACAGAAGGTCGGGCGGATCTTAGGATCCAATATGCAGTCGAGCCACGTTATTTAGATTATCCTAAACACTGAATTCCTACCTTATAAACTTCCCAGGATGTGTTCTTTTTTATTGTCACCAGCCGTTTTCTCAAGTTAGACGTCGTAACACCCCCCCCCCCCAAAAAAAAAAACAAAACAAAAAAAAAACAAACAAACAAACAAAAAAACCCAACAAAAAACAAAAACAAAACAAAAAAAACAACAACAACAAAAAGATTTTCCTGCTTAAATTCGAATCAATCGCTTCATCTTGATTTTTGGGGAGCCCCCCCGGCCTCCCCCCAACCCCGCCCCCCCAAAAAAAAATAAATAAAAAATAAAATAAAATAAATAAATTAAATAAATAAATAAATAAATAAATATTTTTTTTAAAAAAATGCTTGGAAGTGAGCAATAACGTAAAACAAAAAAAGATTTTCCTGCTCAAATTCGAATCAATCGCTTCATCTTGATGTTTTGGGGGGAAAAAAGTGCTAGGAGGTGAGCAATGGCGTAAGGATCACTCCCGTGCTTGTGAGCGAGACGGACTTATATTCTACAACCATTGTTTTTCTTAGTACACCACTGACTGTTCGTTGGCAGTTTGGTCTGTAGCCTAACTCTACGACATTTTCAACGCTACTAGTCTTTCCCGCCGTAAGCAAAGGGCCGTCGTGCCGACGTTCACCGCAGTGGGCCCCGCACACAGTCGTGCGCGGGCCCACTGCGGCCGACGTCGGCCCGAGGACCTTTATTTACTGGGTCTTGATCGTCAAGACACAGGCATGGGGTGATTGTTGCGATCACCATTATCACACGAATAGTAAGGAATAGCCGTGCTATTTGCAAAAGGGATTTTATAGAATCTCTGTTCCTTTTACCCGTGCTACAGAGGTGCGGGATTACGCAGCGATCCTCCCATGCCCGCTGCGCGTGAAGACGAGGCCCTGGCATTGATACTACCGACCCTGACCCTGATCTTGACCCTGTGTCCTTGACGGTGTTTCAGTCGGTGGCCTTGATTCCCCAGCAGTTGTACATCATGAGACTGAAGTAGGCGTCATCGTCTATACTAACGCTGACCCCAGAGTAGTAATCCATCCATTCGTCCAGTGTCACCTGCAAATAAGCAAGATGTTTTTGTATTACACTCCTGATGCAACACCGGGGTCGTCCGCCTGCCACCTCCCATCTATTCGTCTCCCGCGTCTCAGTGACGCTGGAATTGACATAGATACACCCACCTGTCCATCGGCGTTATCCGCAGCCTCGAAGTTCCTCAGGAACTCCCGAAGCACTTGTTTCTCTGTCATCTCTCCGTTCTTGACCTTGGGGTGCTTGCTTGCGTCATACACACCGATCATATCGTCAATGGTGATGATCTGGTCGCCGGTCTTGTCCATTTTGGCGAAGGCTTTCTGGACTAGCTGCTTGCGGATCTTACTCATCGGTGGCTGTGTGGAAATAGAGATGAACTTTTATGACGCATTTTATCAGTCAGTCATCAGTGGTTCTACGGTGAGAGACATTCGTCAAATCCAGAGGAGTACAGGTCAGCTTCAATAGATCGCGTCAGACCACGCTATTATGGTTACATAGTTTTATGAAGAAAAGCACACAGTAAACAAGAAGTCTTCTGGCCAACGAAGGCTGGAGCCGACCAGAAGACCTTTTGCTCATTGGGCATCTACTTGGAAGCCACAGACCTGACCACCTTATACATGATTTTACGATATTCTAATGCGCGTAATACTGAGGCTAACATGTAATAATTCGTTGACAAAAGGCTTTTCTCTGATTAAAGGTCTTTGCCTTTCTGCTACAGAAGATAGATCGACCGTGATGCCTCAAGGGGAGTGCATGATTAGCTGTTGTTTAGGGAAGGCTCTCCATTCGTTCATCTATCTATTCATGCAATGTTAGTCCATCCTTCAGTTCATCTATCGCCTTTATCACGAAACGCGATAGTGTTTGAGTCAAAACAACTAAGCCACCGCGAACACGCAGTGTTTGGCGGTTGTTGATTTAGTGTCGTAACCCCGATTTGAAACAACCGCCAAACACATACAGAAATTGAACATACAGTTCAATGAGTGACAAACATTTTTCGGAATGAGTAAATATTGTTACGTTGGCGTTTGTTTTGGATTCCTCCATGGCATTTCATCGTGTGTATGAGGAAATGTAGTTTTGGCCATTGACGCCGATATGCGTTTTTTCTTTTGGATTTAGTATCCCTAAACTACCACCTGTACATCAAGGAATTTGTCCAAGTCATCACTGATCATAATGAAGACTCACCCGCACGGCAGCGAGAAATTCCTCATAGTCTAGCGACCCGCTGCCGTCTTTGTCGAAATAGTCGAAGACTTCTCGCAGCTCGTCTCGCGACATGTGACTTATCCGGCACTCGCGGCATCCCACGTAAAACTCGTCCCAGTCCAGCCGTCGGTTGCCGTTGTTGTCCATGATGCGGAACTTCCTGAAATGAAAGATTTGAGCCGACTATAAATCATCCGTCCTTATGACACAGGCCACAGCGGGAGATGAATCGACCATGAAAATTCAAGGGATATTGCCAGATTAGCTTGGCGCCCCCAGTGCGCCAAGCTAATCTGGCAATACCCCTCGAATTTTCATGGTTAAAAACGCAATTTCCTGAAACGATGAAAATGAAAAAATCACAGTACCTCACCCAGTCTCTTCCATCTGCAAGATTCCTACAAAAACCAAGCTAATCTGGCAATATTAATTGAATTTTCATGGTCGAAAAAGGCAGTTTCTTGAAACTATGAAAATGAAAAAAATCAAGAGCACAGTCCCTCAGCCATTTTCTTCAACCTGCAAGATTCATAATAAAAGCACCAGACCCATGAGTACTGTACCACTTTGTGCTGTGGTCACCTTTTTAAACGCACTGGTACATTATTAGTGATTGAAAACAGCGGTGGGTGACGGTGGATTTTTTATAGAAAAACTTTTGGAGTTCAAAGTAAAGATTACAACATACGATATAGCGCGAATTCTGCTCTCTGCTCTCAAAAATACAGGCATGGGATGATCGTTGCGTAATCAGTCTGCAGGTAGTGAGAAATCCAAAATACTATCTGTTGTAGTGGCGTTTGAAGTCGATCACCCCAAGCCTTTGCTAAATAATGACGAGCTAGCTTTCATTCCTCCGCTACATGTGTACCAGAAATAAACTTGAATAAGTTGATGACTGCTCACCAGAATAATTTCTTTCGGCGATATTGCTTTTGTAGTTGCAGATACATGTTTTGGTGGAGATTCCCTATCCCTGCACACACACACACACACACACACACACACACACACGCACACGCACACACACACACACACACACACACACACTCCAGGGGCGGATCAGTTACCTCGAGGAGGCGGGGTGGTGGGTGGGGTCCAACCTTTTGTTTGGGACCTTGAAGCTGAGCCAGAATGCCTCCACAACGCTAGATCTTGTTTCCAGCGGCCGAAAAATCAAACACTGAACCGGGTGTGTGTGTGGGGGAGGGGGGGAGGGGAGGGAGGGTTGGGGGAGGGAGAGGGGAGGAGTCGGGCGGGTTAGGCGTGTGTTTGCCGGTGAAGACTCTCAACACTCGCCAAAATGTCAAACGGGGGGGGGGGGGGGGGGGGGGGGAGAAGGGGGGGAAACTTTATTATAGCATTTTTTTAAAAATTGGATAGGAGGGGTGGGGGTGGGGGTGGCCCAGGAAACCACCCCCTAGATCTGCCTCTGTCTCACTATTCTCGAACTAACCTGCCAAGGGTTTTGATTCCGGACGCCCCATTTTTGAGGGCATGGCATTTGAAGCGCTCGACAGGGTCTCTCTCCTTGGCCAGACGCTGTGAGCACAGTTGGGCCAACACCGAGTCCTGACTCCGACAGTTCATCTGTGCACTTCTTTCACTCTCTCCAAGGTCAGCTGCGTGAGATGGATGGACCGTGAGAGCTCCTGGTAATCTTAACGCCTGGAAACTGATGTGGTTTGTGTACGTGTACACGATCGACTGGTCGGGATGTGAATATGGGTCCTAGCAATGACTTGATTAATACATTCGAGACGTGCTGCATCCGGATACGCGGCTGAAAAGCGCGTATCCGGATGCAGCATGCCTCGAGCGTGTTAATCAATCCGGATGCGGCACGTTTCGATCTAGAATGAGTTAATATATTGGAACATCTTGTTACCACCTTGACTGTGAGTCGCTAGAAATGATGTCTGTCTGAGGCAAGCAGACGGCAGCAAGAGCCATGTAGATCTTTATGACCCCCACGTTTACGGGGGTTCATGAGGATCTATGCCTCTTATGTTTGTTCACGTACTGAAGGGATCGACTCTGGTCTACACTGTAAATACCCCGTAAGCAAAGGTCCTCGGGCTCACGACGGCCGCAGTGGGCCCGCGCACGGTTGTGTGCTGGTCCACTGCGGCCGTCGAGGGCCCGAAGTTTTGCTATTGGGGTAAGCGTACTTAAGCGTAGACCTGGAGGAGGTACAGGACCGCATCATTCTCCAGAAGGACTGGAGCGGTCGTCTGGCTAGGGATAATAGACGATCCTATGGGGCGGGTTATGGGGGACTGGGAAAGCTAATGCATATAGACAACGACTTGAACACTATTAAGGCGCACTGCCATTGTACCGCTTTTCTTTGCCAGGACCTTTCAACAGAAATGCTATTAAACAAATCCGTCTTTGAACAACAAGAAGAAGAGTACGTGTCACCGTGAGCAGGAACCCTCTCAACCAAACCAAACCCACCCCAACTAACACCCCCAACCCCACTCACACACACACCCCATTAAAAATGCAAACTAACCTGTAATACCACGTAATCTGCATGAACAGAACGGATCGAGCTACAAGTTGACGCCTTTCCTCGATTAATGACCCGTGGGTGCACTCAGCCTTTTTCCAGCTGCTTTTCCTTTCAATGGCTAACGTGAAATCCTGTGGCACGTTTTTATACAGCTTTATAACTCCCTGGCCCTCACGCCAAAGACGGAGCCACCACAAGAGCTCGATGATAGTGCCTAATGAGATTGGCGCCTGAAAAGGCGACAATTTAATCAGGCACGACCCTCGAGGTCTATTGGTGAACTCATTTTTGCTTCTCGTTTGTATTGCTTATCGAATGGTTATCCCCCTCACTGCAACGGCTAGAAAGGACGCCTATGAAACCATCACAGAGCCACTGCTGGATTACTCGTACCAAGCAACTTGAATATGAATGACGTCAGCAAGAGGCAATAGATCCTCATGAGGATCTATTGCCTCTTGCATTTGGCCGTGGTCGCCTGTTAAAATGCAGAGCCAACTGACTGGAAGTAAAAGGGGCTATGATATTGACACCGACAAGCCATTACACTTACTGCAAGCCTGTACACACACCCTAGCGCCTGTCTTATCTAGGTCTGGTCTGCACAATAAGGGGCTTGTCTGGGCTCGGTGCCAAAGCGCAAACTAAAAGCAAACAAAATGATTTGACTTTTAAAGCACCTTTTGACAAAGTTTTATAACTGCTCTTGAAGCATTTACGTATATGTCAAAACATGTATGCATATATAGTGATATACCGATTTTCAATGAGTCGTTGTTTTTTTTTTAGTTTGGAGCAACTTAAACTATTAGAGTCGATCGACGGTGTATAGTTTAAAGGTAGTGTGTGAATCGGTTGCAAGCGAACGTTGAGCTTGATTCGGCTCGGCGTTTGAAGCACGTTGAAACGTGAGTGAGCCACTTCGCTGAGCCTAGACAGAAATGGCACGACCTCAGCCAGGTCTGCTTCTGACCTAGGTCGTTGTAATATTCTAACAATAGAGAGGTTACGTTTACGCCGGACGACTCCCAACAATGAACGAGAGCGAACTCACGGCGGGTAAGCAGTTTGTACCATAAGCATAGACAACACTCCAAACATCTCCAAGAGGCATAGATCCTGAGGAGCCCTTCGGAGATGTTTGGAGTGTTGCCTTTGCTTGTAGTACACGCTGGTTATCCGCCGTGAGTTCGCCGCTCGTTCGTTGTTGGGGGTGATCAGGATCGTGCATGCAGTAGTTGATTTGGAACAACTTGTTACTAAATCAGGGGCTGATCAGTTACATTCCGACCTATTATACCCAATGGTTATGTTTGGTACATTTTACCTTGAGGCAGAAAGCGCCCAGTGTGGTGACCTGGCGTGCTTTCCGGACTCGCGAAACTATGAAATTCCGAATACATTAGAAATAAATATCGATATCTCCCATCAAATCCGCGCCTGCAGCTGTTTGGAAACTGTTGACGCTAACAAATACCACCGCAACATGTTGCCTGTATTCGATAATGCTTTTAAATTTCACACACACACACACACACACACACACACACACACACACACACACACACACACACACACACATACACACACAAACACACACACACACAAACCAACACACACGCAGACCCACACCTACACACACACACACACAAACACACTCACGCACACACACACAAACCAACACACACACACACACACTCACACCTACACACACACACAAACACACACACACACAAACCAACATACACACACACAAACCAACACACACACACACACACTCACACCTACACACACACACACACACACACACACAAACCAACATACACACACACAAACCAACACACACACAAACCAACACACACACACACACACACTCAACACAACACACGCACACACACACACACACACACACACACACACACACACACAACACAACACACGCGCGCCGTTTGGACAAAACGGGGATAAAACTGCAATGATAACAGACTTGCTTATTGACAGTAAAAGGACCGTGTCTACGCCGCCTAAGGTAGGTAATATTTACAATTAAAAACGAGAAGAAAAACAAAGAAAATAAAACTATTTCTGCTCACCTGTTTGATGGACAAAAATGTGTTTGCTGGTTCTTGTTCTCGGGGCGTCACCACCAAACTACGTAGCTTGTGGTCAGCTTTAAAAAAAAAAAAAAACTTATAATTATGTCGATTCAGTGAGTGAGCAACTTTAAAAAAATCCGTTTAACTGAAAGCAATATGTCACCGAAATGTACAGCCTGTCGTCTACTCTAGAGCCTACACTCCGCCCTTCGTACCGCACTGGGAACTCGTTTGTCCAATCTTGCTTTCCCTCTGAACACAACATCTACACGCACTCAGTGTGCTGGTATGCGATAGTGGACCTTACTGCTCTTGATCTGTGAGGTCCTAAATCGCGGACCAGCACGTTGACACATATATTCAACGGCCGCAATGTTCAAAATCTCAGACCAGCACACAGAGATTTTTGTTAACCCTTTCAGCGCCATGGGCGCAATTCCCGAATTTTGGAAGTTATTTAACGATTATGTACCACTTGCAGGAGGTGGATTGACCATGATAATTCAAGGGTAGTGCCAGATTAGCTTGGCGCCTTCAGGCGCCAAGCTAATCTGGCACTACCCTTGAATTATCATGGTCAATCCACCTCCTGCTGTAGGGCGTTGGCGGTGAAAGGGTTAAGCTCGTGAATACAGCCACACTCTCAGTTAGCCACAGAACTATCAATCCTCTCTTCAATGTGCGCCGCTACAATACCGCCAGACACGTATTGAACTATGCAGCCATTAGACACACAATTTACACCATGATAAGTCATTCACTGCGTACTGTTAGTATTAACCCCTTAGCTCCCAAACACTCCAGAAATGATGTATGTGAAACCGTGCTAACATCAGAATGCTGAATACTGTGCATCTTGCTATCGATCAAGAAGACAGATCCTCACGAGCCCCTGCAACTGCGGGGGCTGATGAGAATCCACGCCTCTTGTCGCATGTAGGGGCGTTGCCGCACGCTGTGTTCCGACAGGAGAGGGGTTACATTTTTTGAGAAAGTCGCAGGCATTCACTTTGAGTCGATGACAGTAACGGATGCTATGTTGATCATCCATACAAGGCACGATCGAATGCTTGGCATTGTGCTCCAATGTGACTTGGCGACGGGGTATACCCTTACACTTGACCAACGTCACTACACAAAAGGGCCTTACCGTATCTATCTGTCATGTTGAAGTAATTTCTATCTCTATTAGTAGTAGTAGTAGTATATAGTAGTAGTAGTAGTAGTAGTATATAGTAGTAGTAGTAGTAGTAGTAGTAGTGTGTGTGTGTGCGCGCTCGCTTGCGTGAGTGCGAGTATGACTCTGAGTCCATAAGCATAGCATTTTTGGATGGTGATTTTATAGATTGTTTATAGAGTGCGTTCAATTTTTTTTTTCAAAAATATCTTTTGTAAATTGCGTTTGTGTAATTAGATATTTTTTTTTTACATTTACATTTTACATTTTGTTAAGCGCCTAGAGCTCTAATCCGAGTTTAGGTGCTATACAAATACTCAATATTATTGTCTCATTTCAAAGCCTGCTCTAGTTCAAGTTAGGAGAGAGGGTGGGGAAGGGGGGTGGGGGAGGGGGTAAGTGGACAGTGACGACTCAAGTGCAGTGCCTGATTAGCTTGGCGCCTCAAGGGCGCCAAGTTAATCAGGCATTACTCTTGAGCTTTCGCTTTAAACAGGCGAGTTTCGCTCGGCTTAAAACAGCACGTAGAACTAGTCTGGATTTTTCCTGGAAGGAAAGGGTTATCGCGATCACTTCAACAGCAAGCACATCCATCTGCTGGAGTCAAAGATACTCATGAGCCCCTGCTTGCACGGAAAGGGGGGGGGGGGGGCGCGAAGCTCTACGTCCGTTGCTGACTGACACAACCCTCCACCCCCAACCCACCCCCACCCCCTCTTCACCGATAATAGCGTTCAACACCATTCGAGGAAGACGAAGAAAATAATGAGAGAGTAATGGGTAGACCGTCGAAACCGATGATGTCGTCATTGTGCATGACTTCTATTTGTGGGTGCGGGTGTGGCTGGCCAAGCCAATCCTGGAGCCACACCTGCGAGGGCAAAGGGGGCACTGGAACGTAGCTGTGGGGAGAGTCGATGCTGTCTTTCTGCGAGCTCTGGCACTGGTGATCCGATTTTGTTCAAAGAGCGTGCAGGCTTTCCTGGTGGCGGCACGCCAGCCGGATCTGTCTTGTGCTTGTGCTTCAAATTCCTTTACCGGGAAGACGCAGTGCTTGAGGCTGTCTTTTATGCAGTTTTTAAAGCGTTTCTTTGGCCGTCCTTGCCTCCTGTGGCCTTTTGAGAGTGCACCATACAGGAGTTGGCGTGGCATGCGAGAATCATCCATGCGTATGACATGACCTGTCCAGCGGAGTTGTGTCTTTAAGATCAAGGCTTCAACACTCACTAAGCCAGCATTGTCCAGGACTTCCAGGTTTGTCACCTTGTCTTGCCATTTGATGCCCATGAGTGAGCGCAGGGATCTCATGTGGAAATGTTCAAGCTGCTTGAGGTGCTTTCTGTACAGCGTCCATGACTCACAGCCGTAGAGGAGGCTGGGGAGAACTACTGCCTCGTAGACTTTGATCTTGGTGGAGAGCTTGACGTTGTTGTTATTCAACACACGAGTGCGCAGGCGACCCAGGGCTTGGCTGGCTTTGCTGATGCGAGCTGCGATTTCCTTGTCGATAGTACCATCAGAAGAGATGATGCTCCCAAGGTACCTGAACTGGTCGACAGTCTTCAGCTCGGTGCCTTCTATGTACACTTTGGGGGTGGGGGTGGGGGGCTCTTGTGCCTGGGGCCGGTTGGTGCAGGACCTCGGTCTTGCTGAGACTGATGGTGAGGCCAAACAGTCGAGAGGCTTCCGAGAACCTGTTGACGATGGTCTGGAGGTCAGACACCGTGTGCGCCATCAGCGCACAGTCATCGACAAACAACGCCTCAAGGATCAGTCTCTCGATGGTCTTGGTCCTGGCGTTCAGTCGACGGAGGTCGAAGAGAGACCCGTCTAGTCTGTACTTCAGGTACACTCCCTTCTCAAGGTCGCGTATTGCATGGGTCAGGACACACGTGAAGAACAGGTTGAACGTCACGGGGCAAGAACACAACCTTGTTTCACACCGTTGGAAATGTCGAAGGGTGCGGATGTGTCGCCGTTTGACTGGACAACTCCTACCATTCCATCATGGAAGAGGCGGATGATGTTGGTGAACTTCCTGGGGCAACCGAGCTTTGCTAGGATGACCCAAAGCGCTTCTCTGTTCACGGTGTCGAATGCTTTGGTCAGATCTATGAAGACAGCGTAGAGGTCCATGTGCTGCTCAATGCATTTCTCCTGGACCTGCCTCACAGAGAAGACCATGTCGACTGTGCTGCGGCCGAGTCTGAAGCCACATTGAGCCTCTGGGAGTGCTTCCTCAGATACAGAGCTGATCAGGCAGTTGAGGATGACTCTCCCAAGGATCTTGCCAGCAATGGACAAGAGTGAGATCCCTCGGTAATTGGCACAGTCTGCTTTGCTGCCCTTGTTCTTGGACAGGGAGACGATTGTAGCATCTCTAAATTCCTGTGGCATGTTCTCCTCTGCCCAGATGCATGTCAGAATGTTGAGGAAGGCATCAAGGGTCTCAGGTCCAGCTGCCTTGAAGAGCTCTGCCGGGATGCCGTCCATGCCTGCAGCCTTGCCGGAGCTAGTCTGGTTGATCGCTTTCTTGACCTCGTCCAGGGTTGGCGGGAGGTCAAGGTCATCCAGTGTCGGCTTCTGGGGAATCATGTCCAGGGCCGCGGGATCGACAGTGGATGGCAGGTTCAGCAGATTTGAGAAGTGTTCTCTCCAGCGCTCAGTGATGCTGCCTTTGTCCTTTAGCAAGGTGAAGCCGTCGGCGGAAAAGAGAGGGGTTGTGCTGGGTCTGGCAGGGCCGTAGACAGCTTTCATAGCGCTGAAAAACTCCTTGGAGTTGCTGGATTCGGCGAAGTGTTCAAGTTCTTTTGCTTTGCCGTCCCACCAGGTGTCCTGCATGTTGCAGAGCTCTCTCTGGGCTTTTCTCTTTAGGTGTTTGAAGCGGTCTTTCTTGAACAAGGAGTTGATGTCATTCTGCCACTCGATGAAGGCACTGCGCTTTTTCACCAGTAGCTTGAGAGAGTAACGCAATATGAATTGATGTGTCTCACGAGCCGCAACTGCTTTATGAGAATCTATACCTCCTTGCCGCTTGGCTAAGGTCAGCACCATTGCTATCTGTGCAATGTGGGGTTGTTTGTTTTTTTCGGCGGAGGAGGTCACGGGGGTTCAAATATAACTTTACAGAAAAGCCTAGCCTTGGCCAAGGCACAATTGAAATTCGATAGATAAGTATACACCGCCGGCATATCAAGTAGTAGTTGTACAGAGGCGGCGCATTTGTACGATCACGAGTAACGTTTATGCCTTTCGCTTCGACACCTACAAGAGAGAGAGATGATGATGATGATGAAACTTTATTTATCAACGGTAACTAGTTTTGACAGAAACAAATCGTCATTTTACAAACTTACCGTTGCTAATATATACAACATAAAATAGATTAAAAGATAATAATAATAATAATAATAATAATAATAATAATAATAATAATAATAATAATAATAATAATAAAGAATTATATTTACACATATTATTTCATGCAACAATAAAATACAACAACAAAAAACAACAAACAAACAAAAAATTATTTACACAAAATAATAATAACAGAGAAAGTAGGTGATCAGATCACATCGGTTGTCTGCCTGGACTGCGAATGATTCGCACCGCTATCAGCGGTAGCGAATCCAGGGAGGTAACCAGTTTGTGATCGGACAATTATAAATAGCAATATGCCAGAGACCCCATAGGTAATAGATTTCCCTGTCTCCCATAACCCGCCCGTCAGGGCCGTCCATTATCTCTTCGGTGCCGTGGACGTTAAACCCGAACTAACCAACCAACCGACCCACATTAAACACCGACTTCACTATGCGGGGCGCCGCGCGCTGTGCCTATGGGCAGAGCGTGCGGCGACCCGACATAAACAAATTCAAACGACTATCTTCATCCTGTACACAGTACATAGTAGTATACCATTGCCTCCTAGGAAGCGATACTTAGCGCATAGTTTTAACTGTACATATTACGTTACGTTTAATCCTTGCTTTTATACAATAGTCAATTGCTATTGTTATTTCGACTTACTCATATTCTAAAAACTGTACATATGGTTTTTTTTTATTCTCTCTAGGAATCATAGTAAAAATAAATAAATGTTATAATTTTTAACTCAAAAGGACCGTTGTTGTTGGTGGGTATGGCGGTCTTGGTGCCCCAGGACCCAACGCCATATAATATACATATTGTGCGGCCTTGATACTTGCTTTCATCTTTTACCCCCCCCCCCCCCCCTTTTTAAATTTTTTTTTTACCAAGTTAAACCTATTAGTCCCCCATACCCTCGTAGGTCGTGGGGACAGTAAATCGGAAATAATGAATGAACCCACATTAATTTGTTATACGCAAAGCTTATTGGAAGTGGACTGCTATACGCACAAAGGCTGTGCCGGTGAATATCTTTGAAAAAGCGTTGTCATAACCAACTTGCGTTAAATCGTTCACGGCGCCTCGCATCAATTGCTGCAGAAATGGCAACGCTATACGACACTTTCGCAGCTATTGATGCGGGGCGCCTTCAGTGAGATAGTAGGCTATATTCGGCGTTGTTACGGGCGAAGTAGACTGTCATATTTATTAAAGTTCAGAAAAACTGTGCAGGACAGAAGCGTCTGTAAAACGATCCAGACCAAAAAGGTGACTGCCAAGCGTGTGAAATGCAAAGAAGTACCCAACGGAGAAAGAAACACGCTTAGAAAAAACGGTACAACACAATTTATTAATATTTCGGGTAAATACCCTTTGTCAAAATAGACAAACAAACAGAGACATTAGCCGCTACTTATCTTCAGATGCAGAAGGAATGTGCCACGTTCCTTCTGCATCTGAAGATAAGTAGCGGCTAATGTCTCTGTTTGTTTATCTATTTTGACAAAGGGTATTTACCCGAAATATTAATAAATTGTGTTGTACCGTTTTTTCTAAGCGTGTTTCTTTCTCCGTTGGGTACTTCTTTGTCTGTAAAACGACCAACTGTCTAAATAGGCCTACACAGGCGGCTCCTTGTACGATCGTGAATGTCGAAAAGATTCTGCAGTTCACTTAGTAAACTATGGAAGATGAATTGATAGTGAATTCAATTGGTAGTGCCTCATTAGCTGGGCAACTTTCCAAATAAACAAACACATAACGCGCGCGCGCACGCGCGCACACATACGCCAGAAGCCTATTTCAACGCTTTCATTGCACGCACGCACGCACGCACGCATGACGCACGCGCACACACACACACACACACACACACACGCACGCACGCACGCACGCACGCACACACACACACACACACACACACACACACACCGAAGTCTATTTCGACGCGTTTATTGATGAAAAAGGTTTGTATGTCTACTGGCAAATGAACAAAATGGCAGAGTTTGCAAAATAGTTCACGCATAAACAATAACATCTTACTTTAAACATGATGAAAGAAAACTGCAACCTAAGGCGTGCATAAATACCAACTAACAATTTTGCAACAAATTCGGCGTAGACCTCCAGGAAACATAGATCCTCCCGAAGGCTGTAGGGGCTCACGAGGATATATACGTGCTGGCGTATCCGGCTTCACGATGCCTGTTTCTCTGCGGGAATTATTCGGGTCTAGACGATAATATCTTCATGACATTGTTTTGACCCCTTCCCTGCCAGAGATCGCGGATTACGCGTCCGACCACTGACCGACATTTGCGCGAAGAACACAGATGAAATGGGACCCAAAATGGACACAAAGAACACATGACTAACAAGAGACATAACTCTTCATGAGCCCCCGCGGCAAATGCAGGGGCTCATGAAGATTTATGTCTCTTGCAGATGGATAAATTTTGTCTTGCCCAAACAGTTCAGCGGTTAAGTCTGACTGGACAAAAGCCGCACACCACGCCTTCATTGAATTTTGAGGAAGAAATAAAAAGTATTTTTGGCCCCTACGTTCAAATGTGTGGTCCCTTCTTTGGGCAGTTATGATCATGATTACTTTACACAAGCACTTTTAAGAAAAAAATGAACAGACGAATGTTCCAGAAATCTCCCCTAATTTTAGCAAGGCAGCATAACATCGTACAACAAAAAAGACTGTGTAATTAAAGCACCAAAACTTGCATATTGCAAATGGCAAATGTAAGTATACGTGTCTTAGTTCGAGACGTCTGTGCAACTACGGTTAGAAAGATAAAATAGAACGTGTTGTATAAATTGGCTTTATCATAATTCTTCCTCTTGAAAACTGTCCATGAAATGTTCACGTGGTATGAAAACTTCAAATGTCAGAGAGGTAGAAATTACATTGTACATGTACGTAGGTTTGCCTTCTACTCCGTTATACATTGCTTACCTCCCTCGATCCGCTCTGAATGTTATTGCGGCAGAACCTACTATATAAGGGAGGTAAGCAGTGTGCCTTTTTCATTGGCCTTTCAGTTGAACACAAGTCATAGATCGTCATAATATTGTGCTTCATTTTTTGGCCGTCGTTAGCGCTTTTTGACGAAAATCACCCCGACAGAAAGTGCTACTGACAGACCGTGCCAAAGGCTTTAAAAGAGAACATTTACGTCTAGAAACATGACGCATGTACTCGGGCCGAATGACTCGTGACAATAAAAGTGAAATCGTAGTTGTGCACAGTGCCACCGGCACTCCTGAAGGCAACTGATTATCCATCCAGTCCTGACACAGAAGCAGGAGACTGATCGACCATGATAGTTCAAAGCTAGTGCCAGAACAGCCTGACGCCAAGCTATTTTTGCACCGCCTTGAACTACAATAATGAAGTATAGGCCTATGTATTGTGGTCAATGCGGCTACTCAGCTGACGTTTGAGGACGATTCCCAACTTCAGTCAGAAAGTTTGGCATTCGGGCCAGACACTTTATAACTCTTAAACTCCCAGAACTAAATGACTTCCATTCTATAGAATGGAAGTCATTTAGTTCTGGGAGTTTGAGAGTTAAAGGCCGCGTAGAACTGAACTGTGTGCGACTGAAAAGCATGAAAGTAAGCAGTATCTTTGAAAGAAATGTACATGCCAATAAACAATAACATTAAATCACGGTCCAGTGACACTGTCCTGATATCTACTAAACCTCTTGTGCATGCAGCCCCGGACCAGTGTTGTATACAATGCACTGCATGCACAATGAGATTAAAATAATAATACATGTGGGTATAAATAAATAAATAATGTCAGCATGATGTGTAGTTTGCAAAAGCTCAGTCTCAGTTGGACAAAATTACGCAATGGATTCATCAACATTGTGTGTGAAGAATATGTCGGCAAAACAAATGTAGAGTAACAGAAGGCGCATGGCTGAGTTCTGAAAGAGGGCTGGCCAAGTAACTTCAGAGCTGAAACAGACAGAAAAAAATGTGCATTATTTAACCCATTACACCCTGAGTCTGATTTTGTTTTAAATTTTAAAACATTGCTTATTGTCCTATGAAGGCCACATTACAGATTAGGAGATAGATAAACCCTTTTAGTTCAAGGGTGGTGCCTATTACACCCTGAGTCTGATTTTGTTTTAAATTTTAAAACATTGCTTATTGTCCTATGAAGGCCACATTACAGATTAGGAGATAGATGAACCCTTTTAGTTCAAAGGTGGTGCCAGAATAGCTTGGCGCCTTAGGCGCCCAGCTATTCTGGCACCACCCTTGAACTATCATAGTCGAATTAATTCCATGCAGTAGTGTATTAGGATGGACAGGGTTAAAGAGAAGAACTCAACGCAGAAAGAGAAACGCTTAGAATTGACAGGTACAACACAATTTCTTGGTGCGCGCTTGGTCTTGGAGCTAGGAGGTTTGTAGTCTACGTACTTTCCAACAGTTGCGGATCATGAGGCAGAAATAGGGGTCGTCGTCTATGCTGTAGCTGATACCGGAGTAATAGTCCATCCACTCATCCAGGGTCACCTGAGCACACACAATACATCACGTCACGTTAGGCATCAAACGCAAGAGAGTTTGCGTACCGTGGCGTAGAAGTGGGTCTAAATCAAAATTTGCGCGTGTCTGACGCAAACAGTGATTTAAATGCCCGGGCAAACGTGCGATGTCGCATGTTTGTCCGGGCTTTTGACTTCCACTGTTTGCGTCAAACACGCGCAAAGTTTGCTTCTGAGTTCCAAACACCTTCTATTGTAAAACTTCAACTGCATAAAATTTACTTTGTAATCACCAGTGGACGCAGACTGTGGCTTGGAAATCATTGCAAATTCAACGTCGAAGACCCAAACCGTCAAAGGAACATGGATACAGCATGTAGTAGTCACAACAAGAGGCATAGACCCTCATGAGCCCCTGCAGTTGCGGGGGCTCATGAGGATCTATACCTCTTGCAGCTGAGTAATGTGCAAAATTTTTCCTCGGTAGTGAAGATCAGTAAAGCGGTTAAAATTGCTTATCTGCAAAGTTATCACAACATAAAAGATCTATAAAAGTCCGTCCAGCTGTACTTAGATCGAGTGTTGGTGAGTAGGAGGGTCGCAGGAGTTCATGACCCCCCCCCCACCCACCCACTCCCCCACCTCCAAATCCACGGGTGGGGGGGGGGGGGGGGGGAGATATGTTAAAGAATGTTTCAAGATGTATGCAAACCTGTACTTCCCCACCCCCATCCCGTCGTTTAATTTTCTTCCAGTGGTTCGTTTGTTTGCTTGTTTTGTTTGGTCGTTTGGTTCGTTGTTTATTTGTTTGTTTGGTTTTCGTTTGGTTTGGTTGGTTGGTTGGCTTGTGCAGTGATTTGTTTGTATGTTTGTTTTGGCTGGTTGTTTGGTTGGTTGGTTTGTTTGTTGTTTTCTTTGTTTGTTTGTTTACACACCCTTCCATCGATACTCTTGTCCGCCTCAAAGTTCTTGAGGTACTCCTCGAACACCTGCTGCTCTGTCATCTCACCGTTCTGGTACTTGGGGTGGTTGCGCGCGTTGTACTTGCCCTTCATGTCGTCAATCGTGATGACGCCATCACCAGACTTGTCCATGACGTCATAAGCCTGCTTCACAATCGCTCGGCGAGTCTCGTTCATTGGTGGCTGTGAGCAAAAAGATGACCCGTTTCATATGATCCGTTTAAGAATGGACCCCTTTGTCGACCACTCGGCTGCAGCCTCTTCCATCTGCCATCATCACGATGACAGAAAACCTATGTGAAGTGTACATACTCACATGCATTGTAAAAAGATGGGTAGAAAAGTCCTGTATCGGCAAATTTTAGCTCTGGAGGAAATTGCTTTAAGCTGCAGTTGTGGGGATCCGGCAATTCCTTGTAACTCATTAGAGACGTGCCGCATCCGGATACTCGGCACAAAGCCGCGTGTCCGGATGCTGCACGTCTCCAATGCGTTAAATTCCCCAATAATAGCGAGGTTTCGTTTGCGTCGAAGGACTCCCAACAACGAACGAGAGCGAAATCACAGGCGTATAATCAGCTTATACCAAAAACATCTATAGACAACATTCCAAACATCTCCATGAGACATAGATCCTCATGAGCCCTCCGGGCTCATGAGGATCTATGCCTCTTAGAGATGTCTGGAGTGTTGTCTAGGCTGTGTTGTCTGTGCTGGTGGGCTCATGAGGATCTTGGAGATGTTTGAAGTGTCGCCTATGCTTATGACAGAAGCTGACAGGTTATTCGCCGTGACTTGGCTCTCGTTCGTTGTTGGGAGTCGTCCGACGTAAACGTAACCTCTCTATGAAAGCGAGACCCAATGCGCAAAAGGCCATCGGGCCGACGTCGGCCCGATGGCCTTTTGCGCATTGGGGAGCCCCTTACCCTGACGGCAGCCAAGAACTCTTCATAGCACAGGGAGCCGCTGCCGTCCTTGTCGAACTCCTTGAAGACTTTCTTCATCTCGTCCTCCGTCATGCGCGGCACGTTGCACCACTTGCAGCCCTCCAGGAACTCCTCCAGGTCCAGCGTCTTGTTCTCGTTGTCATCCATCATGCGGAACTTTCTGATACAGCAAGCACAGAAGGGCAACTGAATGCATTTTGCAAGTGAGAGTGCAGCGGCATAGGAAGATGAAGATATTTCAATTTCATTTGGGTGGTGGGGGCGGGAGGAGAAAGGGAGGGGGTTAACTAGCGCAACTGACATGTTACTATTTTACTATCCAGCGAAGAAAGATGATATTTTACATGGGGAAGGAGGTGGAGGGGAGGGGGCGGGAGGGGCCAGGAGAGGGCGCCGGGGACAGGGGGGGGGGGAGGTGTCGGAGGGGGGGGGGGGCTATCGTACCTGACATGTTACTAAGTTTACTATCCAGCGAAATGGGGGGGGGGGGGGGAGGGGGGGATGGCGAGCGTACCTGACATGTTACTAATTTTACTATCCACCGTAAAAATCAAACAACAGGGAATGGAGGGGAGGGGGTGAAGGCACGGCGACAGTCCAACCTTCGAAAAATGAAAGAACGTGAGGGGGACTGAGAGTGGGTGGGGGAGACCGGGGGTGGGGGGAGGGGGAATGGGGAGCGGGGGGGGGGGGGAATTGGGGAGCGGGGGAGGGTTGAGACGATAGTCATCCTGCCTTAAAAACAAATCATGTGCATTTTTATTATTTTTTCTCTTCTCCCATTTTTTTTTCAGGAACAATATTTTTATCAAAAATATTTTCTTTGGAATGGGGGTGAGGGGGGGGGGAGGGGCGGTTTATTTTTGGCGGCCCCCCCCCCCCCCCCCACTAGCCCCTCGGCCCCGGTTCCTATGCCACTGTAAAACAAACTTCGGCCGTGACAAACGAACTAGCTCAGTGGCGTTTTGTTGTATCGGAGGTTTACTACATTTATAATTTCCATTAGTAATACCCATTTATAATCTCTATTTATAATCTCCATGGCAGACCCGAAGGGTCTGATAAACACAGAATCACGTGATCAAATTGCATCATATCTTGCCCTCGAATGCAGTCGAAGCGAGTCCGTGTGTACGTCTTCATGTGTCTGAGGTAAGGGAGGTAACATATACTTACAGTCCAATTCTCTTGATGCCGGCAGCTCCGTCCCCTGAGGATGCAGTGTTTGAAGCGCTCGACCAGTGACTCATTCTCGTCCCCCGCGGCGATCTGCTGGGCGCACTTGTTGGCCAGCTCTTTGTTGTGCTTCGTACAGTCCATGGCTTGGCTGTATATGTCAAGGTGCTATTTCACTGAAATAGATGAAGAAAAAGCCTTTAACCCTTTTCATCCTGATACTCTATTGCTTGGAATAAGTTTGACTATGATAGTTCAAGGGTGGAGCCAGAATAGCTTGGCGCCTGACGCGCCAAGCTATTCTGGCCACCACCCTTGAACTGAAATGGTTGATCTATCCCCTAATCTGTAATGTAGCCTTCATAGGACAATAAGCAAATCGGCCTCAGGATTTCATGGGTTACTGCTTCATCGGTTTCACACTTGAGACGGCTGACTATACTGAGAAATGGCGGAACATGATCGTGCCACTGCAAAGAGACGTATATCCTAACGAGCCCCCGCCACTTCCGGGGACCATGAAATTGAAGGCCTATGCCTCTTGCTGACACCGCTTTAAATCCATGTTCAGTGGACGGCGGGGACTCGGGCGTGAATAAACAAAGATTTCAGAACATACGCAGTCTCCGACCACTGGCACTGAGAGGGTTAAAAGTAATAACGAAAGTTTGCGCCTGGAACCCATGTAGGCATGTACCTCCACCCCTCCCCCCCATTCTCCAATCGCACCATCATCACCCCACCCCCCACCCACACAACGCACACACCATCACAACACACCACACACCACACACACACAACACACACACACACACCTACACACCACCATCAACATCATAGCATATGGACAGTTTGGTCTTCTGGTTCATGGCGCTACGTACTGAGCCAGTATATAGTCAGTATCATCACCTAATTAACCCATTTAGCCCCAACACACTACAGCAGGATCGACCATGATAATTCAAGGGTAGTTCCAGATTAGCTTGGCGCCATCAGGCGCCAAGCTAATCTGGCACTACCCTTGAATTATTCCGGCTGAACCCTCTAAGTACATACGTTCCCACCTACAATGGAACATCTGAAGCAACCAAATCAGTTATCCACGGACACCTCCACATCGCTAGGACACCGCCAACGTGAGGGTTAAAGGGTCAATATTTTTTTTACCAAATCAGTTCATTGGCCGGGTTTCACAGCTATCGCCTGCACAAACGTCTGGGCAGACGGACAAGTTAGTTAGTTAGTTCGGGTTTAACGTCCACAGCACCGAGGTGATCATGGACGGCCCTGACGGGCGGGTTATGGGGGACAGGGAAATCTATTGCCTATGGAGTTCGACCTGAACACTGATCAACTCAGGCCGCACTCCAACTGTGCCACTGTGATTTACCAGGACCTATCAACGGACATGCTATTGAACAAATCCGTTTTATTCCCCTGGATTGTGAGTCCAGCTACCGGGGCCGGGACGGGATTCGAACCCACGACCCGGCGATTCCCTTCGCTCTCCTGCTCCGACATTTAACCGCCTGAGCTATTTCGGACTCGTGCAGACGGACAAACAGACCAACAAACAGATAATGCGAATCCAACATATCCCCCTTCTCCTGCCCCTAGGGAGATGGGGTACACTAAGTTACGTAAATTCTGGTTTAGAGACGGGCGCGCCTCTGAATCTCGTGTCAATAAAACACACACATTCACGCCTAGTACGATGACTGTCCCACTGATCTTCGGAAGGCGTGTGCAACGGCTGCGTACTAGCGTGGCTTTCTTACGTGGCCTCCTAACTGTGTGGTTTGTGAGTGTACGCTTCCTGTGCATGTAAAACTGACATCAAGAAAATTTGCAATGTTTTTATTGTACCATTTACACAAAAACATATGGCAATAACTTACATCTTCATCTTAGCAGTAGGGGATGGATCGACTATGAAAATTCAAGAGTAGTGCCAGATTAGCTTGGCGCCTGGCGCCAAGCTAATCTGGAACTACCCTTGAATTTTCATGTCGATCCATCTACTGCTGTGGCCGTCTGTTTTAAAAGGATGATATACTGATGTAAGCACAAACTTACCACAGTTAACTTTCACTACCTGAAAAATACTGTCAGCGTTTACAGGACTCTGGGTCAGAGGATGCATACACAATCAGTGTTCGCTTGCGTGGGATTTTATTGACTGTCAAACGAAACGCACGGTTCTGCTAACACGGCCGCGCCATGTCCCGACGAGAATATCCAATGAGTCATCGTGAAAACACTCTGTTGCCGGTAGGACAGAGCACACACAGCCTTTGTGCACTGTCACAGGTAACTGCTAACTGAATTCGCAGCTCTCCCTTTGTCCTTGTCTCCCTCTCTCTCTCTCTCTCTCACACACACACACACAAACACACGCACGCACGCACTCACACACACACACTGACACACGTCATGACACCCCCCCACCCCACCCCACACACACACATACACACACACAACACAGCATACACATACACACACACTGACACACGTCATGACCCCCCCCCCCCCCCCACACACACACACACACACACACACACAGCACACACATAATATGCACACACGCACGCGCGCATACTGGTTGACTCATGGTTCATTAAACCTGCAACTGGTAATAAATACCGTTTAATATCCGAGAATGCACCTCGTCTAAAGCACATCTACGCAGTAGTATGAATTCCACTGTATTCCGCAATAGTAAACTAATTTCACGATGTAGTCTTACATTTTTTTCAAAAGAAAGAAAAAAGATAGCTTTGATTTAGCAAGCTGCTGCACGCATACATATGTTGCAATTTTCCACTTTAAAGTGTCAGCCACAGATGAACATGTTTGAGAAAGAATGTTCTCGTGTTTTAACCCCTTGAGTTCAAAGTCAACGGTACTGTATACAGTCCCGGCGGCTGCGTGCACAAGGGGGTTAATCAGTCTGTGTCACAGTGACGCTAATATCCCAGGCTTTGTCACAGCACAATAACAGCTTACATTCATCTGAAATAAACATGTACTGGATCCCAGGCTTTCTTTGTCACAGCACAATAACAGCTTACATTCATCTTAAATAAACATGTACTGGATCCCAGGCTTTGTCACAGCACAATAACAGCTTACATTAATCTGAAATAAACATGTACTGGATCCCAGGCTTTGTCACAGCACAATAACAGCTTACATTAATCTGAAATAAACATGTACTGGATCCCAGGCTTTGTCACAGCACAATAACAGCTTACATTAATCTGAAATAAGCATGTACTGGATCCCAGGCTTTGTCACAGCACAATAACAGCTTACATTAATCTGAAATAAACATGTACTGGCCTACGTCGTACAAATGAGGCATTGTGGGAAATGGATTGTTGTCGATCGATGGTTTTGCATTTTAACCCTTTGGCTATCGGTAACGGGATTTGTCGCGATGATGCCTTCGGGAATCATCGCGACAAATCCCGCTACCAACAGCCAAGGGCCGGTTAAATATTTTTCTACCTCGACAGTGTAGGAAAAAAACACAGAACAAAGCGATACAGTAAATATTCACGCAAATCTTGCAATGGAAAGCGTTTCTTGGTCACAGCCAGTAAATGTAAGCACTGAACATGTTTACACTTATATGTTGACTATGTTATGTGAGTGACAACAGCAATTAACTTAATCTATTTACGAGTACCAACCTCAGACGCTGATGAACAAAGCAGACCGGTTTTAACTGTACTTTTATACCAAGTTCAGCAAAGACGCTAGTTTGTCACCAACCGTTGTATGTGTCACCGAGTCGCCAGTCTCTGTGTTCGCCGGTAATATCCGGGAGCTTACACGTTTGTAACAGGTTTGTAAAAGCAGAGGGAGGATAGGTCAAGATCGCTAAATTCTGCATTTTACCGTTTACCGATGTTAAACATGTATTATCATATTATTACAAACTGACAGCTGCGTGTGGCTGATTGTGATGTGAGCCAAAAAATAGAGTCTAAAGTAAATGACCGTGTGTTCAGGCCTTGTATCCCTCTAAACCCACCCGATCAACCCCTCCCTCCACCCCTAAGAAAACAAAAGGTCGTCAGGCCAAAGGCGGCCCCAGCCAAGCTGGCATGGGCACAGCAGCACACTGGTTGCTTCCCTCGATTCGCTACCGCTGATCAGCGTTAGCGAATCGAGGGAGCTGAGACAACCAGTGTGGCATAGCCATACTAAAAGCCAACATCAGCCTGGGGACCATGTGCTCCCTGGGCCCTGTCACTACCAGCGCAAGGTGCGTGGAATTGAGAGACCGTGATAGCTTAACCCTTTTACTGAAATTTGAGGACTGATATTGTTCTTAAAAGAATTATTGCGGGACCTTTTTTTAAACTTTGTTGTGAATAAATAAATCAGCGCATTATATCTAGGTGCTTTACCCCAATTGAAAATCGGCTCAAAGCGCCGCCGCGAACTGAACCCAGCAACTGAGCACGCTCACGTTAATCACGCGCATTCATTCACACATTGTACATAAACACAAAACATTCACGTGGTGTTAAGGGCAAACTCAAGCGAGCTACTAAGTTTTGGAAATTCAGATCGTTATTATTGAAATTTGATTAAGTGGGCTGAAATTGATACCAAAGTCCTGGGGGAGGAAGAGCCGGAGTACACGGAGAAGAAGCCCCGACGGTCCGCCCGAATTAATGGTGACACTTACTAGAGGAGAAAAGTCCGATGCCGGAACCGGGTATCGAACCTCGCACCTCTAGCATTGGTGCCGTGGCAGGCGCTTTTACCGCTGCGCCACGGACCGTAAAAGGTTACGGGTACGATTAGGTCAATTGTGACCTGTATGCCCTAGGTGTGAACATTAGACAATGTTCTGCACCACATTTTAGGAGTCATGTGTAAAACAGCTACCATAACTTTAATTTTTCTTTTACGAAAAAAATGCTCATTGGCGAGAAAATGACCGTTTCACAAAAACCGGTTGATCCACACTGGAGTCCGTAATGTTTCTTATTTTTACTAGATATTTTGCGTATAGCTAGATAAAAGGGAGATATTGAACAAGTTTGTTAACCAGCATTGTACCTCTAGAACATTTTGAGTGATAATTAAATATTTTTAAATAAATATATATTTTCACGTTGTTTGGGATTATTTTCACGAATTATATGGGTTAATCTTAAAACAACTGATTCTTTTTTACGAAAAAAACAATCTTCTCATTGATAATCGCATTATTTTTTTTTGTATACGGTATTTACATAAGCAGTGTCTCGGCTGTCGGGTACGATTAGGTCAATTGTGACCTGTGTGTCCTAGGTGTGAAAATCAATGTTCTGTACCACTTTTTAGGATTCATTTGTAAAACAGCTATCATAACTTTAATTTTTCTTTTACGAAAAAAAAAATCTCATTAATACCCGCATGATTTTTCATAAACAGTGTTTGCATAAGCCTGCTGTTTGTCCCGGCCCTGGGGTAGGATTAGCCTGGGTCAAATTGTGATCTGTAAGCCCGAGGCGTGAAAATCAGCAAGAAAATTGCAAAGTTGATCGTCTGATACGTCAAATGTTAGTACTGCGATTAGTGACGTATAACATCGAGCCGTCACTATGAACACAGCGTCGTGGGACTAATGATGCCATGACCTGAAGCTTGAAGTGACGTCATTTCGCTGCTCGTTCTATTATTCTTCTTCAGAATAGCTATGCTACACCAGACCACGGAGCTTACGAATGGCGGGAATCGCCATGTGTCCGTCTTTATTTCTGTGTGCCAGTGTGTGTGGATCAGAGGGTGGGTTAGAGTAGAAGGAGATGGATTCCCGTCGCTACACAAGCCCACAGAACGTACTAATGACGGGAAGAGCCGTGTGTCCGTCTTTATTTGTGTGCACGGCCGACGTGTGTGTTGATGAGGGGTTAGCTTAGAGAGGAGGGAAATGGATCAGCATAATAAGCCTAAAAATACTGATGAACAACCCTGAATGTTCCTAAAAGATAAACGTATTTGAGCTCCAAACAATACAGTAGACTTTGGGATGAAATCCTCATCTTGTTTAAAATATGTGTCAAAATTCAAAGCCAATGAGACACAACCGTCCCTGGAATCATATGGTTTCGGTGTAGTTTCAGCAAGCGGCACAGATCCTCATGAGCCCGCCTCACAACTGCGGGGGCTCATGAGGAAATATACCTCACGCAGTTGGCGGTGTTTACCTTTTTTTGTTTGTCAGTTTGTTTCAAATATGAATACACAGGCAGTGAGATCTGGTTAAGGGTAGTGGCTGTGCTGATCGACCAGTAACGTTGTGATCCGCGGATTTTTTTCATTACGACTTGTGTGCTAGCTTGTCACTTGTTTGCTGGTGACTTTGCACCATAAGGTCAGCTAATAATCACTGACCAGCAGACGTTACGGTTTCGTGTCGTAAGGTCCAAAATCACCGATCACTACCTATCGTTGACTCGAGGGCGTTTCTCATTTCGTACTGACGAATGTGCTCTCGTCTGCGACCGCCAGGTTTTGCAGCTGCAGTGCCGCATAGACACAATGTACTGTGAATTGCCTTTTATAACAGCGTTAAGCACGAAGAAGCTTCCATACAAATCCTTGTCTGAAAACTGCAGGTTTTAAATAGCGGAGTAGGCGAATTACTCTTCCAGTCACAAAAGCAACGATCAGCCAAGAGGTCTTCGACAATCTTCAATGGTGCTGACAGATTTGCCTTGCCACTAACCGGCACTTAACCCTTTTGGCTGTCGGTAGTGCTTTTTGTCGAGGTGATTCCTGACAGGAATCCCCTCGACAAAAAGCTCTACCGACAGTCAAAGGGCCGTTATGTTGCTTTACGCTACAAATCACATGTTCACTGAAGCCAAGGCAGCAACACCTTATTTCGTATCAATAACATCTTTTCATATAGGCAGATCCGCCTCACTGACCCGAATGCACGCTAGCTGATACGACCTTCTCACACCGGCTTGCGCTAGGTTTCATTGTTTCATTAAAAAAAAAGCTGACCCTGAAGCCAACTTTGGCATTAGCTCCAAGCAACGCGAGCAGTGAGCTACTACAACCAACAACGCATCCGTTGCGCGGCGGTACGCAACCAGTAACAAGAGAGGGGTACGCTGTATTTATTTTGGCTCACCAAAAAACGCTTAAACTGACTTCTACAACTGAACCTCCAAATGAGGGAAAGGCCATCTGTCCGACGTCGGCCCGATGGCCTTTTGCGTATTGGGCTTATTTGAACCAATATGACGAATGGTTTGACTTCGATAAGTTTTGATAATTTCGCCGGCTTGCATAACTCATGGCCAAGAAACAGACAGGGCTTCGGTGCCGGTATTGTTTTTGCGATTTTGGGACTTACGGTTTTAAGGCGTAAGGTCCACAATCACGTACCATGGCTCACACACAGCCAGGGAAAGGGGGACAATCTTCCGTGACATCCAAAGCGAAGTAACAATGTGCTTTCTTTTTTACCGACAAATGCCTCTTTTCATTGGAATGACTCTTTCACTTGTGATCAACATTAACCCGTTCAGTGCCGAGAAGATTTGAACACCACCCAACTACAAGAGGTATAGATCCTCATGAGCCCCCGCAGTTGCGGGGGCTCATGAGGATCTATGCCTCTTGTAGACACCACTTTAAATCCATGTTAAAAGACATCTAGGTTTTTTTGGTGTTGAACTAACGAAGACTGCAGAAAACAAAGCCTGCGTCAGCTGGCACTGAACGAGTTAAATTATTTCGCGAATGGCAGATTATGTAAACTTCCTGCATTTTCTGATTCACATCTGATGGAGGATGTCACTAATGACGTGCGAAAAAAACTGCACGACGCTGAAAAATAAATAAATAAATAAATGAAAATTTGCTCGGTGTTCACAAAAAAATTGATACATGTACGATGTACTTCTATAAGTGATGAGCGATCAACAAAAACTGCATGCTACACTCGGGTTCTTTGTCGTGCAAGAACAACCTTGTGACTAGACTTTTTTTTAAAAAAAATCACCAAAGTAGACCTGCATGTTTGAAGCAAATCAGAAAATGTCTGGTTTATTGATTTCCATCGCGCAGTTTCTAAAGCCAATGATTTTCCCAAGCTTCTTAAGTCAAAGTCATTGACTTGAGTTTGTAAAGAATATGAAGTTAAGCGCACCGTTTCTCATTGTATCAATGTATTCAGGAGCGCGCACGCCGTGCTGGGAAAAAGCAGGGACCATGTATCACGCCATGGGCTTAATAACAGTTAGTTAACTCATTCTACCCCAGACACACCACAGCAGGATAAGGATCCACCATGATAGTTCAAGGGTGATGCCAGAATAGCTTGGCGCCTACGGGCGCCAAGCTATTCTGGCATCACCCTTGAACTATCATGGTCGATCTGTGTCCTGCACTGCAATGCAGTCTTGAGAGGACAGGGGGAAAATTTAAGGATTTTGGTGTTGGGGTGGAATGAGTTAAAAGGTGAATAGCAAAATAAATAGGGAAATATTCGAATATTGTGCACACAGGTATTGTGGGTAGATCAGACACAGGTATTGTAGGTAGATCAGCTCACGTCGACCCTTGACCTCTTCCTTACTTGGAAACTCATGCGTCCGTAACCCAAAAAAAAAAAAGCGGCATATGAGATGAACCGGCCGTCCCAGTAAGCAAAGGTCCTCGGGCCCGACGGCCGCGCGCACGGCTGTCCGCGGACCCACTGTGGCCGTCCTGGGCCCGAAGGCGTTTTTCTACTGGGGGTCAGACAGTATGGTGTGTGATTTAGACACTAAGGTGGAAGTATTATGTAGTGTGTGATTTAAACACCAAGTCTAAAGTGGAATTATGGAGCGTGATTTAAACGCTAAGTCTAAAGTGGAAGTATGGTATGGTATTTAAACACTAAGTCTAAAGTTGAAATATGGTGTGTGATTTAGACACTAAATCTAAAGTTGAAGTATGGTGCGTCATTTAGACTCCAAGTCAAAAGTTGAAGTATGGCGCGTCATTTAGACAATAAGTCTAAAGTTGAAGTATGGCGCGTCATTTATACACTAAGTCTAAAGTTGAAATATGGTGCCTCTCAGAATAAATCTGAAGCTGAAATATGGTGCGTCATTTAGACTATGTCTAAAGCTGAAGTATTGTGCGTCATTTAGACTAAGTCTAAAGACACGTCCAGAAATTCCAAGACAAAGTCTCAACATTTGACAGAGTTGTGCACTCTTAAAATCATGAACATTTCTAAGTGTTGTCCATAACTTATTGTCAGTAGTCCGTGGTGCAGTGATAAAAGCGTCTGCCACCAATGCTAAAGGTGCCAGGTACGATATCCGGTTTCGGCACTGAAAGGACATTTCTCCGGCAGTGAGTGTCACCGTTACTTCGGGCGGACTGTCGGGGGTTCTTTCTCCGGGTACTCCGGCTCTTCCTCCCCCTCCACTCTGGTACCGGTTTCAGGACACTATACATTTCAAAACATGATAGAAGCGATCAAAACTTTTCGAAACTCCAGTAGCTGACCCTGAACTGACCCCTTGCACCACTAGATACACACACATGTCCTGTGTTTGTCTTGTGCTGTGTTTGTCTTCAGAATGAATACGGTCACTGTGTTTCACGTGAGCGGTAAGGCGCCCATATAATTACCGGTATTATTATTATTATTATTATTATTATTATTATTATTCAAGTTTTCTTGAATCTTGAATCTCGAATATAGATTGGAAAAGATACTCCTAAGCTTCGAGTCTATATTGCAGTGCACGTACGTGTTTATTCCCCAAAACACTTTATCTGGATTTCTTTATCCTGCTCACACAAAACCTTATCCCGCCTTTCAGCCCAGTAAGCACAAAGTCCTCTGGACGACGTCGGCCACAGCTGGCCCGCGCACGGCTGTGCGCGCACCAACTGCAGCTGACCATCGGTCCGATGCCCGATGCTCTTTTGCATGGGTGTGGCTGGTCACAGCGACACTTGAAAGGCAAGGCGTACAATATCGATCATGCCTCGCAACTAAACGTAAAATTAACCCCTTCCCTGCCAACGGACGTACATCTCGTTTCTGAAATCTGTGTTGACCAAGAGCTACAACTGTCCACAGAACGTGGACCCAAAGCGATCTCAGCAAGAGGCATAGATCCTCATGAGCCCCCGCGACTGCGGGGGCTCATGAGGATCTATGCCTCTTGCAGTACTTAGATCGCGTTCACGTTTTCTCGGCAGTGAAGGGGTTAAATGATGGTGTAAATTTAGCTGATGCCTCCTGTGCCACTGACTCCAAAAATAAAAATAAAAAGTCGTGCAGTTTTCTTGTATTCTTACTTATAAATAGTATGACGAAATATTATCTTCCACGTACGAAAAAAAATCTCATTATTGTAATTTTGTATGATCAGGCCAAATTCAACAATTAACATTTACGCTCTTAGACGCTGCACGTGCGTAAATAAAAGTGCGGCCCATCTTTGTGTTCAACGCCACCGTCCGTTACACTTCCGGAGTCAAACTGGTTACAGTTTACAGCCTGTGATCCACACAGAATGACCTCTCACGTTAACACAAAAAAAACTACAAAGCATAAAACAACAAAGAAAGCACGTTTCTGTCGGCTTTGCTGGAGCCACCTCCACGGCGGTTCCATCAGTTTGCAGTTCAACGTGACGGCTGTGGAGGAGGATATGCTTGGCTGTTGCTATGGGCAACCTCGGTGAATACAAAACGGTCTCCATAGTTATGGCATGCTGGTTTACAATGTTATGTTCGCGGTTTGTTTGCAGACGGGTTCGATTTAGCAATAATTTGAAGCGACACTGACGCTGTTATTGTGTGCTGGTCTATGATTTTGCACCTTACGGCCTTAAGGTCGTAAGGTGCAAAATCACAGACCAGCATAAATTAAATAACTTGAAAACTGCGCCGGTACGATACAAGCAGAGAGGTGTGGTCTCTTTCTACCCATCCTTTATTCATTATGTCTGACCCTCTCCGCACTGGATTCAAACCTACAAGCGCACACGCGCGCGCACATACACACACACACTACACACACAAACATACGAAGCGCGCCCGGGCGCGCGCGTGCAAGCCGCACGCACGCACGCACACAACACAACACAACACAACACACTCACTCACGTACTGGATCACTCACACACACACACACACACACACACACACACACACACACACACACACACACACACACACACACACACCGTCACACAATGACATATACATACACCGACACGCACACACTCAGTGACACACACAAACACACGCACAACCACACGCACAACCACAACCACACACACACCGCTCTGTCAGACCTTTTCTTGCACCGGGCATTAGCATCATATTTTTTCATGCCCAGCCATTCAATATTCAGCTGGGGAATCCTCCGCTTTCGTCACAAAATGGTTTAGAATACTTAGTGAAAAATCAAAACTCAAATACACGTTGCCAGCGGCTTCTTTCTTTTTTCCCCGTTGAGTGGTCACTGTCAGCTGACTGAATGGTATGCCACGTTGTGGCCGGAGGGACAGGCGAGCAAAAGAAAAATAAAAGTTTAATTTACAGAAGTCTAGACCCTTAACACAAAAGTGACAGGGTTGGGGGGCTTCGAAATGCTCCTAGTAAGGAGTTAACCTTTATACTACCAGTAGTCGCAAATTGTGTATCTGAAACAAAACAAAAAAAGCCGCAGTCGTACAAGGGGAATGAATACAAAGTGGTGTCAACAAGAGGCATAGATCTTCATGAGCCCCCGCAAATGCGGGGGCTCATGAGGATCTATGTCTCTTGCAGCTGGATAGTGTCTCTCGGCATTGAAGGGGTTAAAACACTCATGAAGCTGATCACTATTCTACTGCGCAATTACTTTACATGCCAATACACGTGGAGTTAAAGTCTACTTTACTTTTTAGCAGAAGTGCTTTGGGGCTTACTTTCAACGACTCATTCTATGATGCTAATGCGTGTTGTCTCGTTGCCATGGCCACTGATAAACAGAATCGTGTGTTTCACGGTTGTAACAAAAAGTTTATTGACTAGAAAAAAGAATTACTTGAGACTTGCTGTGCCTATGAAGTTTATTTTTTCTAGTCAATAAAAGTTTTGTAACACTGAATTTCTTAAATAAACAGAAAACATATACAATGACAAAAGAACTTCATCGGTGTCAAGGGTTGTACACAGAGATATTATTCTTCCTTGACTACACACACACACACACACACACACACACACACACACACACACACACACACACACACACACACACACACACACACACACACACACACACACACACACACACACACACACACACACATGCACGTTTGCTATAGCATGTCAGACTGTGCTGTACGCGTTTCGTTATTTTATTTAACTCATTCTACCCCAGATACATCACAGCATGATATCGATCAACCATGATAGTTCAAGGGTGATGCCAGAATAGCTTGGAGCCTATGGGCGCCAAGCTATTCTGGCATCACCCTTGAACTGTCATGGTCGATCTGTGTCCTGCACTGCAATGCAGTCTTCAGAGGACAACGGCAACATTTGGGGATTTCGGTGATAGGGTAGAATGAGTTAATTTTTTGGAGGGATGGAAGGTGTGGGGGCGGTGTACCGAGCGGGTAGGCATGAATGTTTGGGTTTGATATCATTTTCCCACTTTAAATCCCTACTGAGTGCAATGCCGATGATCGTACACATCGGGGCACTTATTAAACATGTCTAATTACTAACAGTAGCGTAGTAAACTAGGGGGAGGGAGGAGAGGCATGGCAAGGTATACCTCTTCTGGACATTGTATGGCGATCATCCTTTCTCAGTACCACCTGGCATGACGGCGCGAAACTAAACTGGTACTACCTTTGAATTATCATGGTCAATCCAATCGGTAAATACTCGTTAGCTGACACCTCCAAAATTTAGGAAATGCGGCTTTGGAGCTAAATGGGTTAATGTTTAGGCCTATGAGCCCCCGGCCGTCCCAGGAACATGGACACAAAGGAGAGTCAGCATGAGGCATAGGTCCTCATGAGCCCCCGCACCTGCACGGGCTCATGAGGATCTATGTCTCATGCGATTGGATCTTGTTCGTTTTATCTCGGCATGGGCCGGCGAGATGAAAATACTGACGTGTCACGACTCATAAACAGAATTAGGACTGACATGACAGAGAACTTTACCGGCCACGGTCGCTAGAACTCAATTTAATCAGTTGATGGCGGCCATACCTAGCGCTCCATAAAAGAATTATCAGTGTGACCCGGCCCTTGAACCTTCCGTGTCATTATTGTACACTCAGCTAACGGCAGAAAGTTGTTAGGGTTGGAGGCATGAATGCTTAGTCTCCAGCGATTCAACTCATACTGCTGGTGGTCAGGCAAATTATATTGACCGTCACTGACTCAGTCTAGCCGCCAGAATCGAACGAATTCGGGACGAATTTTGCACTGCCTAAAGACAGACTCAATTGACCTTTACAACGCTATTCTCACGTTCCGGTCGTTTCCACAGCCATCTCAGTGTTAGGGGCTACAGTTCCCTGGATTTCTTTTACTTTTTTTTCTTGCTGATAGAGACTAACCCTTTGGCTGTCGGTAGCGTTTTTTGTTGCGATGATTCCTGCAGGAATCATCGCAACAAAAATCAGTCGCTACCGACAGCCGACTGGTTAATCTCATTCTGATTGATATACACGATCAATACATAGTATCGGCGTACGACTGAATTTCGGTACCACTCCATGTTCCCGCCCCCAGCCCACCTTGCATTGGTGCAACAAGGATGAATTTCAGTGAGCTCTTGCGACTGACTGCATGATTGCCGTCATATGGTAAAAGCCAGTATGTCCTTTTTATTTTAAAAGAAAAGCAAGGGTTCACTGGTAAGCAAAGATCCTCGGGCCGACGACGGCCGCAGTGGGCCCGCGCACGACAGTGCGCGGGCCCACAGCGGCCGTTGTCGGCCCGAAGTCCTTTTGCTACTGAGGTTGCTTTTGTCATATAACGGCAAGTGGCTCATTAAAATATAGGCCTATCCCTCTTTTGAGATCAATATCCCGTTAGCATCCATAGGCGTAGGCTGAGGTCAGTGATATAGATCTACAACATTCGATGCCAAATGACAGTATTCTCGTTTTCTGTCCCACCTCTGCTGTCGTTGCAGGGGCGGGTGGTCGTGGTGGTGTGTGTGCGGGGGGGGGGGGGAGGAGAGGGGGAGTCTCGTTAATCTCAATGCAAGAAGCATAGATTACGAGTCCCTGCAATTGCAAGTCCTTAAGGCACCGCTGTTTTTCGTGCCAGAGTCCTCTGTTATGGAACCGCCTCTCACAAGAAATACTCTACTCGCAGTCCAGTCACTCTTTCAGAAGCCCCCTCAAAAGTTGTCTGTTCGAGTCTGCCTGCTGATAATCTTTTCGGCGCGCACGCGCGAGTGTGTGAGTGTGTGTGTGTGTGTGTGTGTGTGTGTGTGTGTGTGTGTGTGTGTGTGTGTGTGTGTGTGTGTGTGTGTGTGTGTGTGTGTGTGTGTGTGTGTGTGTGTGAATGTAAAGCGCCCAGAGCTCCGTGAGGTTATAGGCGCTATATCAAATATCCGTTATTATTATTATTATTATTATTGAATATACATCTGCCTGGTAGAGCCGGAACCTGAACATTTGCATCGTTAGGTTGAGCGGGGTCGCACAGGCCAATAACTTTCGATGCTGCCCTCATGTTCCAGCCGTACCCAGATGCTCGTAACACACTTCCCCGATCAATAACACGCGTTGCAAGTGCATATTTCATTAACTATGTGCTGGTCTACGATTTTGGACCTTACGGCTGAAAGCAGAAAGGTCCAAAATCACAGACCAGCGCACAACTGATGGCTTGGACCCAGACCGGCGGCCGTCAGGCAATCATGCCGCAAAGACACAGTCATTAGCAGAGTCTATTTTTAGCGACATTAAATTGTTATAACTTCACTCGTTGAAAACAGAACCGAAGTTCAGGTAGGAGTGGAAAGAGCCGCGGGAAAACGAGGATTGGTCACGACAGCTCAAGGATGGTGCGTGATCTGTTTAAAATCTAATTATAAGTGAGGTTTCGTTTCAGAAACGAACGACTCCCAACAACCGACGAGAGCCGCAAAGTCACGATAACCAGCGTGTACCATAAGCATACACAACACTCTAAACACCTCCAAGAGGCATAGATCCTCATGAGCACCCTGGGCTCATGAGGATCTATGCCTCTTGGATATGTTTGGAGCGTTGTCTATGCGTATGGCGGATCAGTGATGGCTGTCCGCCGTGACTTCGCTCTCGTTCGTTGTCAGGAGTCGTTCGTTGTCAGGAGTCGTTCGTTGTCAGGAGGAGTCGTTCGTTGTCAGGAGTCGTTCGTTGTCAGGAGTCGTTGTTGTCAGGAGTCGTTCGTTGTCAGGAGTCGTTCGTTGTCAGGAGTCGCGGTGGGCGTTCGTTGTCAGGAGTCGTCGTGCAGGTCGTTCGTTGTCAGGAGTCGTTCGTTGTCAGGAGTCGTTCGTTGTCAGGAGTCGTTCGTTGTCAGGAGGAGTCGTTCGTTGTCAGGAGTCGTTCGTTGTCAGGAGTCGTTCGTTGTCAGGAGTCGTTGTTGTCAGGAGTCGTTCGTTGTCAGGAGTCGTTCGTTGTCAGGAGTCGTTCGTTGTTGTCAGGAGTCGTTCGTTGTCAGGAGTCGTTCGTTGTCAGGAGTCGTTCGTTGTCAGGAGTCGTTCGTTGTCAGGAGTCGTTCGTTGTCAGGAGTCGTTCGTTGTCAGGAGTCGTTCGTTGTCAGGAGTCGTTCGTTGTTGTCAGGAGTCGTTCGTTGTCAGGAGAGTCGTTCGTTGTCAGGAGGAGTCGTTCGTTGTCAGGAGTCGTTCGTTGTCAGGAGTCGTTCGTTGTCAGGAGGAGTCGTTCGTTGTCAGGAGTCGTTCGTTGTCAGGAGTCGTTCGTTGTCAGGAGGAGTCGTTTGTTGTCAGGAGTCGTTCGTTGTCAGGAGTCGTTCGTTGTCAGTAGTCGTTTGTTGCAAACTAAACCTCACTATTCCATTCATCTGGCAAAACGAAACAGAATATAATCTAATTAACCCATATCATACTGATGCTAACAGGTTCAAATTTGTACACTGCCTTATGCAAGCTAAATTATAGTACTTACAGACAAGGATATAGACCAATGGCTTTAGTTCAAGGGTGGTGCCAGAATAGCTTGGCGCCTAGAGGCGCCAAGCTATTCTGGCACTACCCTTGAACTATTTTAGTCAAACTTATTTCACACACTGGTGTATTCCGAATGATAAGGGTTAATGGGCGGAAATTGTTTTCGTTTTGAAAACGCAAAGTAAGCATCACTACCATGCGCTCATCAGTGGTAATGGTCACTGACAGAACCAACAGAAGAAACTCAATCTGAAACGAACGTGGACCAATTAAAGGTCCACTATCGCCGTAACTGTTCAAAGATACACTTCTGTGATAGATGGTTACGAAACGCTACACACAGGTCTAATTATGGTTCATTTAGACACGGGACAATCCAGTACAGCACACGTCGTCTTTATATCAAGTAACCTGACAATGACTCCACTCCGTTCTATATAAACAACGCTATCAGTGCGAGAAACAGCTACAAGTAGATTGACGCACTAACGCCAGAATAAATAAGTGGCGATCACGCGTGTGCTTTTTTTTTTGCGTGTTCAGACTGCAATTAAAGTTTATTAGGTGTATCGACAAGGCCATAACAAACACAAATTTGCTGAAACTGCCGGATTTGTCTCAGATTTACTTATGAGTACTGGTACTTTAAATACCTATTCATGTGCTGCCTTGAACATGTTCACTCATCTACGAGAAGATTAGTATGGAAAGTTCATCTGGCAACGTGAAACAGCAGGACGTATCGACCTTGACTTTTCCGGGTGGATAGTTCCAGAGTAGCTCACTTAGCGCCCAATTTAACCCCTTCAATGCCATTTGCAGGAAAGAAAAATACCAGGAAAGTAAACGTTGACTGACAGACGTTACGTCACACATAAAATAACATCTGAACATTTTTGCGCAAGCATATCCCTGCTACCGGTACGGGAAGTAAAGCCACGCCATAGGTGTGCAGAGGTGTTAGATTATTAAGTAAGCTGGTCTGTGACTGTGGACCACACGGCCACAGCCGTAAATCGAAGTTCAAAATCACAGAGTAACACGCCTGTCAACTAATTCGTGCATGATAATGATAACGCGGTGATATTATAATGGCTGGAATAGCGGCTTGGCGCCTGGACAGGCGCTATGCTAATCAGGTAATAGTAAGGTGACCTGAATCATCACGGTCAGTCGATATCCCGAAGTGTCCGTTTTCTGGGCAGTGAACATCGCCCAGCTTTTTGCGTCTTAACCCTTTAAGTCCTGATACGCTCTAACGTGAGATAGATTTGACCATGATAGTTCAAGGGCGGTGCCAGAACAGCTTGGCGCCCATGGGCGCCAAGCTGTCCTGGCACCACCCTTGAACTATCATAGTCAGTCTATCGCCGGAACTTGGCTTCATACGACGACTCACTAATCTGAAGGGAAAAAAATCAACCCCAGGATGTAATGAGTTAAAAGACGCAAAAGCTTTTCTATGTCTACTGGAAGTAAACTGACTTCAGCGAAGCGAACATCGGACACATTGGGATATTAACACGGGCCCTCACCCGTACAGAGAAAGCAAAGGATCTCGGGCCTACGACGGTCGCAGTGGGCCCGCGCACAACAGTGGGCCCGCGCACGAAGACGCTTTGCTACTGGGGTGGATGGAAAAGCTCCCGTCCCGGGTGGCGTGACTTTAATAGGCAATCCCAGACAAATTCTCTGGATGTCCACTCCCTCCCGGTTCAGCCCCCACCCCCACCCGCCCCCCTCCATAACAGACCTGGTATACAACAATAGCCGTAGGATATGGCCTCTCAAATTTGGGAGGAAAAAAAATCGCCCGAGAAAGTCACAGTAATTACGAAACGTCACCTACCTTTCTGATGGAAGAGCCGGCAAAAACCCGCAACTGACAGAATTACCAAAGCGATCCAGAATCAACCCGAATCACAAAGACAGATGATGCACCGAGCTTGGGGCGCAGACTGCGGCTCTGTAGTAGCTAGCTGCCTGGCAACAAGGAACCAATACCGTGTCTGGAGTGTCAAAACACCAAGTGATGCTGTAGAAACTGAAAACAGTGACACCACTCAACGGTATTTACCGAGCCACTGTGTCAGACGATACAGGCTGCCAGAGAAAGAACGGTGTGATCCGCAGCCGGCTCGATGTGATGTGCTCCACTGAAACTATCGATCGCGGCTTAGAAGCGGCGGTGTGGCGGTGTGTCGTTTGTATGAAGGGTTTTGTTACTGAGCGATTTTGAAATATGACGTTCATGATCGAAAAAGTAACCTGTTGGGCCGGGAGGGACGTTCCTCTACTTGTAAATTGTCAACTTGAAGACTTTTACGTCCCACAGTCCACAGTTTGCATTGATCAGTTGATCAATTCACTGATCGAGTTATTAATGAATTTGATTACATTTTGATTCATTTATTGATTCGTTGGCATAGTTTGTGTCCGACTGACTAATTGACTGACTGATTGATGGATGGATGGATGGATGGATTGTTTTTAACTTATAAACCCCTGACATGCTAGGACAAAATGTGGATCGACCGTGATAGTTCAAGGGTGGTGTTCAAATAGCTTGGCGCCTATAATAAATAAATAAATAAATCAGCGCATTAAATATGCGCTTTACCCAATTGAATATCGGCTCAAAGGGCCGCCGCGAACTGAACCCAACAAGCACGCTCACGTGAATCACGCGCATTCACTCACACACTGTACATAAACACAGAGCATTCACGTCATTCTAAGGGCAAGCTCAAGCGAGCCGCTACTGAAGTTTTTGGAAACTCAAATCGTTTTATATTTAAAATTTGGTAAGTGGGCCGAAACCGATACCAGAGTCTTAAGGGAGGAAGAGCCGGAGTGCCCGGAGAAAGAACTGACCCCGACGGCATATTTATGAAATTGTACCGTTGTCTGTTCTTGTAGCAAGAGCTCTGCTGAGCCACTTGCACTGACAGTTGGGCATGAAGTAAGTATGGCCCAGCAGACATTTGTTAGGACTGGGAAGGGTGGGTGGGTGGGCGGTGCTCGTGAGCTTCTGTGCTTATTTTTGCTGGTCTTTTTTAGCTGTATTTTTTGACTGGATGGGATGATTTGGCCTCCATTTTTACTGTGTTTTCAATGACAATTGTAATTCTTGTCTGCTTTGGCCGTGAATGGGCTCATGCTGCACTAAGTGAAGAATCAGAAGAAACTGAGTCAAACATTGTACGGATTTCAGAAACATTCGGTAGATTCATCCATTCCCGAATGGACCATCGGGCCGACGTAGGACGTCGTTGGCCCGCGCACAGCCGTGCGCGGGCCAATGGCAGCCGACCTTGGTCCGATGGTCTTTGCGCACTGGGCCCGCTCCATCTGCAAGTTGACTTCACTGACACTGACCTCCCGCACAGTTTGTCGCGTGATTCCGGTATTAACCCATTCAGCGGCCCTGACGCACTACAGCAGGAGATTGGTCGAGCATGATAATTTACGGGTAGTGCCAGATTAGATTGGCGCCTGTCGGCGCCAAGCTAATCTGGCACTACCCTTGTCAGTTGAATTATCATGGTCGATCCATCTCCTGCAACTGGTACATAGTCCTTTGATGACGCCTCCAACATTTGGGAAATACGTGCGTCGGGCTGAATGAGTTAACAGTACGACTACTAAACGAGGATTAATTTAGTCCTTAATATAAATGGGTGCAGCCGGGGCGATCCAGCGAAAAGGTACCTTAACTTTAGTCCTTACTATAAATGGGCGCAACCTGCTCTCTTTCCTTACTATACAGCGGTTCAACCTGCTGTTTTTGACTTCTGATTTACGAATGACATCCGCTTTTGCAGATCATTATGTAAGAATCTATACATGCTTCTGGCCGGCAAAAATAAATAGATAAACTGAAAAAAATAAATAAATAATGATGGCATGGGCATCTTTTTTACACACACACACACACACACACACACACACACACACACACACACACACACACACGCACGCACGCACGCACGCACGCACGCACGCACGCACGCACACACACACACACACACACACACACACACACACACACACACACACAAACATACGTTCTGCAGCGACAGGCATGTTTGCGGACATCGTAGGGTAAATGAAGACAAATCTGATTTATTTACTTCACTTTACTTCGCTGTCTACACGAATTTTTAATTTTCCTTGATATATTGTTTGTTTGTTTGTTTTTCAAAATGAATTTGTCGGTCTTCGCACCTAACCGAGTCAGTGTGGACAGCCGTGTGGTCCAACCTCCGAAAAATCAAACAACCCCGAGGTGGGGTAGAAGCAGGCTATATAATTGTCTAGGCTCAGAAAACATCAGGGGAAAAAGAAAAAAAAAAAAAGCTTATGATTTGTTCTTCTCCAAAGAAGTACCCAACGGAGAAAGAAACACGCTTAGAAAAGACGGGTACAACACAATTTATTAATATTTCGGGTAAATACCCTTTGTGTTTCTTTCTCCGTTGGGTACTTCTTTGCATATTACACGCTTGGCAGTCACCTTTTTGGTCTGGATTGTTCTTCTCCAGAAATGCAGAAATATTTTTCCAATTTCATTTTACCTGGGTAGGGTATACACTATCCCCCTCCCCTCCGGCCCCCTCACCGCCCCTACATTTTCTTTGGGGTGCGAGGGTTCCCCGGTTCCTACGTCATGATACTGAGACACGGTACTTCACGTAAACGCTCGCGCGGCTGATACCTTTGTACGACTGAGGATTCGCGTGAAAAAAAAACATGTGCTTTTACGTGTATGTTGCATCAACGTAGTGTTGTGTTACATTTACGTGACGGGCGCCCGTGGTCTGGCACCTAGCCAATGGCGGAGAAAGGGGGGGGGGGAGGGCACATTTTGTGGACACAGTGGTCATGCTGCGTCAATGTGCTCAATCAATACTGACGCTCTTTTCCCCCGCACGATTAGCATCACAAAGAAGTTTCCAACGCCACGCATATCAGTAGCACCCTTCATCAATTTACCTCGCTGGCAATAACGATTTGTCCAGTGATTCTCTTCGCCTCATTTCTTTTCCAGCGGCCCCACTATAGCTATGTGCTTGTATGTGATTTTGGACCTCACGGCTTACAGCCGTGAGGTCCAAAATCACAGACAAGTACACATTTATTATGATCATATCATCACTGTCAGAGCCAGATACTCACTGACGTGGTCATCATGAAACGTCTCCTTATATTAACTGTAACATTCACTCCTTACGCTGAAGCATCGCCGTGCGGGAGATGGCATCGGCTGCCATTATAGTTCAC